>VZRN01005628.1:476879-657633 GCA_013397935.1 Dasyornis broadbenti | reverse complement strand
CCCCCCCTTCCCACTGAAGTTATGTTCTTAGTCCTCTTTTCTTTCAGTATTTAGTAATCTAACAGGTATTTGAATTTTGTGTTCCTAGTGATCTTTTCATGTTTCTCTTGTTCACCTCTCCTTTCTGTATTCCATCATATGCATAACTATTTTTGCAATAGCAGAAACATTGTCTTTCTGCTAACAGAAGCAAACAGTTTATTTCCATAAAGATCTTTATGGAGCTAATGTGACTTGGTGTTTTACTTTCTCTGTTGTGTAATCAGATTTTACATTCCGAGTAGTCCCAAATCTAAAGATGACAGATTTTATGTGTATGTGCATTTCTGTAAAAGACTTTTATTTAAAGATTTGCAGTTTCCTATATATAAATGTTTTCATGGAAACTTTCTAATTTCTTAACCACAGAGATAAGAGCAGAGGCCAGAGAATGTAAAAACCTATGCTAGACCTATGATCTCATGTTATTTATACCCAGTGTGCAACTTTATACGTTGAAAACAGATTAGAAAGAGACCTAGCTAGTTCTTATGATCACCAGCCATACCATGTGAAAATCTGTGGTGTCTGGAATTATAATGGCTTAATCCTAAAAGATAGTGAAACTTCTGGAGTTAGGTCTATGGAATGCAATTCAAGTAAACTATTGAAAGATTTATAACTTCACTTGGTTGAAAATTTAGGTTATTAATATTATCTGTCAGCCAGGAAGACTTATGTTTCAAGCAACCATCCTAGGAAACTCAATGCATGTTAATTTAGAACATTAGCTAATACCATATTTATTTATCCACAGAGCAGATTGACGACTTGGGTTGCATTGACTATGTAGAAGTATTCTCTTGCTTTCTTTGGGAGGCTTTGGTAACCTGACACATCACATAGGTCAACAATATCTAAATGTTAACTGCTGCCAATCACAATGATATATTGTGTAATATAATCTAAAACTAAATTGCAAACAAAGAAAAATCTTCCTTCTATTTAAGGGGTTCTTGTTAAGGAAAAAATATTTTGACATTTTGATGCTTTCCTTTTGCAATGTATGTTTTTTTTATAGGTACCAATTAACTGACTTAGTGAAATGCAGTCATAAATGGTTTGTTATATTTGCATGAAGAGCATGAAATTCCTCAAGAGAAGTTTGCAGTGAATGACAGCAAACTGTAACAAGATTCACACATTGCTGGAAATGCTGCCTTTAACCAGTATTTATTTGTGCCTTAGAGAAAAAGGCACATGTAGAAGTCATCCTCTTCTGCAGGCAAAGAGGGGAGTCTTTCTTCAGAGAGCTCCAAAACAAAGTTTTGCTTTCAACAGTTACATTCAATGGCATTAGAATGAACAGTAATACTTTTTCCTACAGTGTGACTTCTAAAAATCTGCTCTGCCGTTGAGGACTTCTGGCTTGATAATAACTTGAATTTAAAACTGAGTCTGCAAGAGAATATATTGAAACAAAATTGTATTAAATTATGTTCATTTCTTCCTCACCTGCCAAGAAATTAATCAAGTTTCTCAATGATTGTTCTACGTCTTGATGAACTTGTAACAAACCTACATTTGGGACAGGAGTTCACCTATGCATGCTTCCTTTGCTACTTTTTAGTTAGATTAACATTTATAAAAGGACCCATAAATCTTGAGGCTTTAGAATATTTCTAGGTTGGTTGTGTGTTGCTTATTTATTTATTTTTTTAAATTCTCATTATTGTAATTACGTATGTCTGCTCTTGAAATAGAACTTGATATCTTAAGTTCTTTAAAGAAACAAAACACAAATATACCACTGTATGTTTTACTTTCTGGCAGTAGATTTTAGTGGCTCCCTTGTGAAAAGGTAATATCACAGTTTTTCTTGGCTACAAGAGCTTAAAGCCTGAAAATGGCTTAGAAATAATACATTTATGGAGCCTATAGAGCGGCTCCTTTGTGCCATGCTGAGCACAAGTTAGGAGTTTGCAGGACATGGGATGTAGAAAGCAAGTAACTCACAGGACGTGGCTGTGTTGTTGGAATCATGTCTTAGGCTTGCTGCCTGTGCAAGTTTTCCCCCAGATGTTTTGCTGTAAGACAGTGCACTAACTTTAACTTTTGGATTCCCAAGTAGGGTTCTGGTCATGTGCAAGTAGTAACGTCCTGGCAGGACCTGCCCTGTGGCAAAGGTGCCATGGGAGATACTGAGGTCATTTAGTGAATGTCACTGACTCGGTGTGCCAAGGCAAATTTCTGTGGGAGGAGGAAAGTGTGTAAGGAATCAGTGAAAACTATACTGTAAATGCTGCTGTTTCCGCTTCCTCCTGTCCATTCCTCATGTACCTTGTGCACTCTTGCCCTCATGACTTCCAGAGAGCTGGATTGCAGCCCCACTCTTTACCAAATGAGGTATCATAACAGGACAGCTGGGACTTGGCATCCCCACACTCTTTTCTTTGTAGGTCTGTCAGAGTCTGATTAGTGTCAAAAATGAGATTCTTTTTTTTTTCTTCCCCAAAATTGCATAGCTTTGCTGAATGAAGTTAACAAGCATAAATCTCCAAGGGTGCTCTTCAGCTTTTACTTTCAGGGTCCCTAGCATCGCTTCTGGCATTTTACTCTGTTGCGTTGTGTTTGGGAGCAGCCTTCTTGTTTTCCTGATGTCAATATATGTGGGGTTAGGATCTCCTTTGATCCTAGGCTTCTAGTTCTGGGAAGAAGTGAACCAGCTTCATGGGTGAGAATTAAGCAAGTATTTTCTTTCCAGTTGGTGGTTCAGCTACTGTTCTTACCAATATTGTTCTTCTTTAAAGCAGCCTACCACCAATACCTAACTTCTACATTATTTTATGTTTCTTGTTTTTCATGATGAATGGAAAGGATTGTGATGGATGATGTGGTAGTGCATTAATACCAAAAAGCGTAGGATTATATCATTAAATGTGCACATATATGCATTGTACAGCAGGCCCTTGCTTCCCTGGGCATGCAGTGCAAGATTGTATGCTGAAGAACATTCAGTGCTCAATCGCCATTTGAGTTAAAATGGTCATTGATGGAGTATTTTCTTTCCCCTATTTTCACTGGGGAACGGCCTGGTACAGGGGATGGTGAAGGATATATGATACAACCTGTTCTGTAGAGTTTCACTGGAAGAGGAATGATGTTGGAAATCTAGTTTTTTGCTTTCCATTCCTCTGTCACTCCCTCCGTTTCCCTGTAAAGTGAACCTGTCATTTCCAAAGTTAGTCGTCCTATGATATTTGTTAACAGGATATTCCTTTTCCTGCTTTTTGTGCTTCTGTAGTCTCTTGGTTCCCTCAGGTTGCTTGTGTGGTATTTCAGACTCTTACCTTATATTTAGTGAGATGTAATATCGCAAAATTTGTTGTGAAGGTATGGAAAGGTTTAATGGATCATGGCTTTCACTTTGACTCATAAATAGTTGCTCATTTAATTAAAGGATACAGGATGCATTGTTCAGGTGTATTATTTAAATTTACATCACCTACTTAATTTGGGCAAGAAGTTGAAAACTGTAACCATGTAAGGAAATGTTGGCTGCTATATTATGTCCCAAATTTTTTTTTCTTGCTTTGACCATGTAATAGATGAGTGGTTGAATGGCATTTTTTAGTATGTGCCAAGACACAAGCATAAAGTGAATTCTTCTGGACACATATCATACTTAGCTGTCTTCTGAATTGCAGTAATGTTCTGAGTTTGTTGCTATAAACAAGTAAATGTTCTCTAAATGCAGGCTGGTAATGCCATGGTGAGCTGTTTGTTTAAAACGTTGACTTAACCCAAGCCTGCTAGAGGACTTAGTTTGACTTTCTACCTCAAACAATATGCAAGCTGTTTTCCATCTTCTTCCATGTTGCACCTCAGCCTTTTGGAAATGTAAGATATGACGGCTTGAAACTGCATTTTATACCTAGGTTTTCAGCAGTTTGGAATGCTAATTGGTTGTCTGTTTATAAATAAAAATGCCTTTTAGAGGTACTTTCCAAAGCTGTTGAGACCTGGGATTGAGTCTCTGTGTGATTCTGAAATTGCTAAATGTTTTCCTGATCTCTACCACTGTACTGTGGGGTGGTTATACTGAAGTTTAGTCATCAGGCAGTGTCATTTCTGTCTGTAGGAGTTTTGTTTTCAGAGAGGAAGAGAGAAAACTCCTCTTCCTGTACTTTTACGGTGAAGTTTGAACAGGAACCTGCTTATGTCCCAGCTTTGAAGCTGCTATCCTCATTTCCCTTCTCTCTTCCTTACATGAAGTTTTCTAAAGAATGTGAGAGAAGCTTTGGAGTGTGCCAAATCGTCAGTGTATATAAAGAAGCACAAAACTATGTTTTGAGTGACTTCCTAATTTTCTTAATGCCTATCATTAGTATCTATTCTGGAAATAGGATTTACCACTTAACAGGAATACGACACAGATAGTCCGAGGTTGTCTCCCACTCCACCTAAGTTACAAGGAGGATCAGGGTGGAAGGGAGCGTTGTGCTGAGCAGAGCAACTGATGCAGTAGCAACTAGCAGCCACTTTATGGACTTTGTTGTGAGAAAGTAGGTTCAAAAATATGAACCAAAAAGGAAAAAAAAATAGATCAATAAATAGAAAAGGTGTGGAAAGTCTTGGAGAGAGAAGTGATTCTCCCAAATTAGAATCATATAATGTCTTGAGTTGGAGGGGTTCTTAAAGATTATCTGTTTCCAACCCCCTGCTATGGGCAGGGACACCTTTCCACTAGACCAGGTTACTCAGAGCTCCATCCAGCCTGGCCTTGAGCACTTCCAGGGATGGGACCTGTGCCAGTGCCTCATCATCTGCACAGTAAAGAATATCTTCCTAATATCTCATCCTATCTAAACCTACTCTGTGAGTGTGAATCCTTTCACCGTTGTCCTGTCACTCCAGGATAGACTCTCTCCATCTTTCCTGTAGGCTCTCTTCAGGTACTGAAAGGCTGTAGTTAGGTCACTCTGAAACTTTCTCTTCTCCAGGCTGAACAATCCCAATTCTCTCAAGATACAGGGATATAGAGTCTAAAAGGCTTGCAATTGGTGAGAATTGGACTCAGCTGTCAGTGAAGTTGCTCATGTTTTTGCAATATAGAGCTTTGGATACTAATATTCAATTGGAGGCATGCAGGAGTATTAAATCACTAATTTGTGCAATATTTAGCAGTACTTTTACTTTGAACCTTAGCTCTTCAAATATTGATAACTAGTAAATTTGAAGTTGTTTATCCAGTTGGAGGAAACATGGCAAGGCATGCAGGTAGGACCACATATTCCATAGGTCTGTGGTTTTCTTTGATTTGGGTTATTAACATGCTTAAAATGTTAACCCTAATAACACCCAATCTACCCGTATAAAACTGGCTATATATACCATAAACCACCAAAATTGTTTATGAAGTGAAGTAAGAACATAAGTCTAATTTGTCGTGTTGGCAGAGGCAAACTATTCCGAATAATATACTTTATTACATAGAGCTCTATTTTTGCTTTTTATTTTTAGAACGGTAATAATGTATTTACTCTTTAAGATTATTCTCTGCTTGTTTTACAAAATGAAGGTGGATATGATCTCTGCTTTGTGGCTTTAAAATCTGAATAAATGTCAAATTGGAAATGCATAAAAGCCCCTAGATGACTAATGAGGATAATGGGTGTTCAGGCGTGCTAACACGTATATAAGTTTTCAACTTATACAAGATCATGTTTTAGCTAAATGCCAGTACCTAAAGGAATTTGTTTAGGAGCTCTGTAGGAATGCATACTTTTCTTTTTACTTGCCAAGAGTTCCTTTTCGAGCTCTCCTAGTAAGATATTTAGTTTTTGGGTGTCTTCCTTCTGTCCAGTCTTCCCTCTGTCCTTCCAGGCTTAACCTTTGCAATTTCAATGGGAAGCTGTCTGTGTTCATGGCATTATGAACTTTGGGTTTTCATGCTAACTTGTATAAAGGTAATCCAAATTTAAAAAGCACAGTTCTTGTGGACAAGTTTTTGCCCTTTATTTTGTTTGTTTTTTTGTTTATTTGGTTTTGTTCGTTTGTTTTTGTTTTGCTTTTGTTTGGTTGGTTGGGTTTTTTTGTTTGGGTTTTCTCTTATTTTGTTGGTTTTGTTTTTGTTGGCTTTTTTTTTTGTTTGTGTTTTTTGTTTTTGTTCTCAGTGCTGGAAACAAATTCAAAATTGTTAGTCAAAGAGAACCAAATGCTTTCATCAATCTGTTAGTGAAACAGCTGGTTTTAGTGCCCTGTGCTTACAGAACTTGCAAGAATCCATCAGAGAGCCCATCTGAAGCTTTGTACAGCAGCTTGATTGGCTCGTCTTTTATCTGGACTTAGAAGTAGTATTTTCCTACTCTCTAAGTATTATTGGTGTCAGTAACTTTATTAATTTAGGACTGGTGGTAGTTTTTAATGACCTGTGTTGCATGCCAGGCATTTATAGATTTAATATGCTGACTAATTTATATTCTTGCTGCATTATTGCAGCATCACAGTTCTTGAATGTTAAGAATTAATCCTTTACTCAGTCAACCTAAATTCTGCCCAGGTCCTTATGTTTGATAATCCTAGACTTTAAGGGGGATGGGGGGGAAGGGGATAAGCAGAGTGGTTTAAGGGAAATCAAGGCAACTTACATTCAAAAAGTGTGTTTGGTCTCCATGTAAGTAAACATTACTCAGAAAAGTGAATGTTTTAGTATCTTACAGTATAGAAGCTACAACTCTACCTAGTTCTCTCTGATATGACTGAAAATACATCATAACCACCTATAGCAGGGGAAAGCCACAATATGTTTGTTGCCATTCAGCATTATTGGTGTGCATGCCTTAAACTGACACTGGATTTCTGTTCTTGTTTATTCTCATTTACTTTTACCGTCTTGTTCAACCCCTGAAATTGACATAATGCAAGGCAGTATTCTAAAAATCTATTGATTTTCATGGTAATTTGAAGTGATGTAGCTTAGCTTATTACTTGACAAGCTTAGCTTGGTCAACTTTCCACATGACAGCTTTTAAATGGTTTAAATACACTGGGGAAAAAAAAACCACAACCCACCTTGTAGGGAGTTTTTCTTCCATGCATAAGTTGTGCATGCTTTGGTCAATTGTAAAGGTATTTGATCAAGGACAGTAGATGTGAAGTATCCACCTTTTAGATCCAGCCTGTTTTCTTGCACTGGGACTCCTGACACCTTTGTACAGCTGAAGCCAAGTAGGTAAGAGGTGAGGTGCTGCTTCATGCAATGTGTTTGGCAAACAAATGTATCTGGAGCTTTAGGCTGGGGCCGGTGAGTGGCACTCAGGCTAGGGACAGTCTCTTCTGCATCTCTCAGTGGCTACAGAAGAGCGGATTCTGCCTCATGGGCCACTTACCCTGTGCGCAGGGAGCCTGGACAGAAAATGGCTCAGCAAATTGGAAATTGTTTTGCCTCGCCCCTTTCTGGGTTGTGGGGTGGTTGGCCTTGGGAGGTCTCTGCTGGGCTTTGGTGAGCTGATTTTTATCTCTTTATCTCAGGAAGAGCTGCAGGTTCCCCACTGAGGTACTTTGGGCACGAAAAATTGGTTTCAGGCACTTGTTTACACTTACACTGGGAAATGATCTTTTGTTTTAATGACGGTTGAAGTTCCTTAAGTTGATTTAGCTCAGTATCGGAGAGCTACAACATGACACTGTCCTGTTGGCATTAGTGGTGTTGGCAGCAGATGAACTGTGAGGGTTCTGCTGCATCTCAAAACAACCATGCACAGTATAACCTGTTCTGGAGAGAAGTTTAATAACTAAACATGTTGCATAAGAAATTTTGACTAGTACAAGGCTGAAGAAGAAAAGAGCAAATTGGACAAGCCTCTTAATTACTCTCAACAGATTGCACAAATAGGTTTGTTCAGGTCAGTCGGAAAGCATGGAGCTATGTGTTCAGTTTAGAGTTCTGAATTAAACAATTTTTATGAAAAAGTTGTGGATTGAATGCTAGGCAAAAATGCTAAACTTGAGTACAGTTTTCTGTACATAATTTCTGTATTTGTATTATGAAATTGGCCCGCTCAGCTGCTTGGCACTTTCATGGCACTTGGATTAGTTATGGAGAGAATTCAGCCTTTGGACATTATTTTTCAGCAGCTGGTTTATTTTGTACATAAAACATTGCTATGTTTTGCTTGATGAAGAGCCCACCAGTGGAATGCTGTTACATCATGAGGCATAACTTCAATTAGTATCAACTTCTAGACTGACACTTGAATTAAATATTAACATTTTCTTTGCTTTGAGAAAGTAAACAAAGGACTCTGTTTTAATCTTCCTTCTCTGCAAGGATGGATAAAAGGGGAACATGTATTTTGAACAGCAAAACAGAAAAAAGTTTGACTACTCAGTTGTGTGTCTTGATTCAGCAAGGTCAGAAAGGTTTTTTTTTGGCTGATGATTTTGATACTTTTAAATCTAAAAAAAAGTGTGACAACGGTAGCCTCTTCATTTTGTTGGGGTTGCTGTATACTGTGGGGTATGGGAAAAGGTTAGATTCTGTACAGGCTCTTTCACAAGGAGAGTCAGGAACATGGCAATTTTTAACAACCTTTTTTTTTCCTGCCAATATGTTCTAAACTAGTGGAATAAATGCAGAGCCTCTTCACAATTTGCATTTCACTTACTTGGCACTGTGGGGTTGAAAACCTATTAAACCTGTTGTGATCTGTGACTTAAGTCTTTACCATGGGTAGGACAAGTTCTGGGATCAAAGTCTATTGCTGGGGTAAGCAAACTCTGCCTTTCCAAAACAAATAGTTAAAATATGTGGTGGGGTGGGAGGAGAGTAAGTTATAGATTGTATAACCCAGAAGGTACAAACAGGAAGGCAAATCTTTCCTGTGCTTCTCTGATGAGCATGTTTATGGTGCTTCAGACCTCTCTTGCTACCCTGTCTTCATCAAAATGCTGTTCTGTAATGAAGTGGTTTTTAGTTACGATGCTTTTTGTCTGTACAGAAAAGCAGTGATACAGCTCCGTAAGTGCTGAGGCCTCCAGTTCTCAGCCAATGCTTTGGACTTGTATTTTTTCAACCCAGTGTTTTCTTGTTCTTCTACTCTTTTGGGTCAAGGCTCAGTGTTACACTGTGAAGTTCTTTGTGGGTGTGCCTGTAGACACCTGATTTCATGTCTTAGTGTCCATAAAACGGGAGTGTTATCAGACCCTTACCTGCAGACATGCATAAATCAATTTCCTTAGTCTAATGTACATCCCTCAGATCATATAGGAATGGGAGGAGAGGACAGAATGCAAGAAGTGCAGCTAATTGCAAGTAGAATTAAGTTGCATATGCAGAGATGTACTCTCTGTGCACTGAGGAGTAGATGATAGAGGGCCTACAAGATGAATTTTAGATGGCTAAACAGTGTTTCATGTTAATTCGAAAACTGACAGCTATACAATTTAAGAAGTCTTATCGTAAAATGTAATTTGCCTATCATGTAAAATTATTGTTCCTTTTATGTGATTAAGTGCAGAGATTTTTTTATTATGCTGTTTTCTTGGTAAAAATAATTGTCTTCTGGTGAAAATATGTTTAGCAATAATCTGCCTTCTGAAATAAAACTTAATGTTGCATATGTTTAACACTTCATTTATTTTGCTAACGCTTATTTGGAACAATTTTCTGTTGTTTGCAGAAGTGCTTAAAGGTTTTCTTAATTTTTTTCTTTTCAGTCATTATTTAATCTACTGGAGTTTCGAAGACTAGTTTTGAATTTCAATCCTCCTGCAAATGCTCAAGATTTGCCCCGAAACCAAAAGGTAAAAACGAGAAACTGACTTCCCCTCATGGCTGATGAGGGCATTTCTCTCTTGCACTTGAAATTTTCATTGTTCCCTAGCTCAAATCAGCGTGGGTTTTAGAGGTGCCGATTAACAGTTCTCTGGACTTCCTGTTGTGGATCTTACATAAATGGCATCAGCCTCACAGGAGAGTATGGGGCAGGGTGCTGAGAGAGGCAGAGCATTTCTCACATGAGTAGCTGATCTTAGCAAGTGTATTTTATTCCAGTTCCCTCCCACTCATGATCTGAGATTGAGCTTTTGGTTATTAGCTTGTCTCTCGTGACCTTTTCAGGAGGTGATTATAAGCATAAATTTTCTCATGTTTATCCTGGTACTCATATAGGACTGGGGAGGAGATGACCTTGGCTCAGGTTTTTTTTTTGCTTCAGACTGGCAAGGGGGAATGGTCATGGAGTGAGGGACAAAACAGACCAGTTTTTCTTCCTTCATGGGCACCTTTTGAGGAGAGGTACATGGGGGCCCCTTGGTTTCTATGCTGTGAAATGGAAAGGAAAAAATGGGAAAATGAAGTTGGGTGTATGAAATGCGAAGACACTTAGTAGCCTGATTTTTAGCAAGGACTTACAGAGCAATGAATTTTTGCATATCCAGAAATTAGAATCAGAATGGTTTAGGTTGAAAGGAACCTTAAAGATGAACTAGTTCAGTCCCTGTGCCATGGACAGGAGCACCCTCCACTAGACCAGGTTGCTCAGAGCTCCATCCAACCCGGCCTTGAACACTTCAGGGATGGGGTATCCACAGCTTCTCTGGGCAACCTGTGCCAGGGTCTCACCACCCTCACAGTAAATTAGACTATTGCCTGTTGCCCCTTTCTGTCAGATTTAAAAAAGGAAGTGTCTTGTTAGCCTGTTTGTAGTTGTTTGTCCCTTCAGGCCTGTCTGGAATGTTCACTAGCAAAAGTAAGAGCTGTAATTAGAGAAGCAAAAGAAAACAGACAAGGAGAAGACAGTGTCCATTTTCTAAACCTCTGAGTATGTACCGTAAAAGGGAAGTTCAATGTTCAGTCAGGACTGGGTAATTTCTCCCTTGCCCTCCCTTCTTTCCCCTCCACACTCAAAGAGCAAGAAGTCACTTTTTTTTTTGGTAGGAAAGTATATTTGCATTTGGTCATGAGATGGTGTGAAAATAAAACATGGGTAGTGTTCCCAACACAAGGTGGGGATGGGGCAGTGTATTAAAATAAGAAAGATAAGTCATACTTTACCAAAGAGTTCTACTAAAATTTCCTTAGATTGACTTTCTGTCCAGTATTTAAGTTTTCAGCATATAATTTGTTTTAGTAATATCCTCCAGTACTCAGGAATGCTATGTCCATTTTTCAGCATGTAAAAAGCAATTGGCATCTAAAAGGTGGTATGAAATAGCTAATAATAAGCTGTTATCTTCAAAATCATCTTGCCCAAGCATTGACACTTGCAGCCAAATGCCTTTAGCAGTTCCTAAGTGCTATATTTTAGGAATTCTGACCATGACAGACAATATTTAGTTTGTGTGCATGGATTTGTGCAGAAACCCTACTTTCTGCAGGCCTGCTGGAAAGAATCTCTGGCAGTAGTTTGTGTCCTGTCCTTTGTTAACTTGCATTCCAGAATGAAGTAACATTATTACTTGGTGTACTCATCTGTCTTATCTACAACTGAAAAAGGATTGGGGAGAATTTAGGATAAGGGATTACTTCACTAGTTGGAATTTACACAGATAAAAGACATAGGCATGCATGCCCCCAGATTTGGTGCCTCTCTTTCTTTGTAAGTGAAGCAATTAGAGGCAAATTGATTTAAAGTTGTAATAAAAGTTACCAGTTGACAACAGAAAAAAAAGTAAAGCCCTGGAATTTTACTTCTGACTGTTTACTTATTTTAAAACTATTTTGCCTTAATTTTGGTTTCGTTTTTATTTTTATTCTAATATTAACTACCATATGTGACTGACATTCTCCAGAATCAAATTTCCTTGCTAATAAAGGACATGTTTTAATAATCCCAGATTTTGAATACTTGGGTTTACATCCTGTTGTTCTTCCACTTGGTGGGAATTGGAGTTTAATGCTGGGGTCATGACAATCTCTTAATTTAGAATTAAAGCATGTGGTTGTACTTCAGGGAATATAGCAGAGCAGGGTGTTCTTTCCCATCAATATATTGTATCCAAATGCTATGAATAATTTGACATGTAAACTTTTTAATCCAGAAGTCATTGGTATAAGTTTTTACTTCAAAAAACCCCCAAAATAACAACTTTCCCACCCTATTTGTGTCAGCTAATTGGGCTTTGATTTTCTGGATTTGGGCATACACTTAAAATCTTAAATTTGATCTTATTCTTTTTAATTTGAAAATAATTTGTCTTGCTTGGTTTCCTTCTGTAGAACGAACACAGCTCTCTGTAGTTACTGCAGCTTCTTTGCTGTCCCAGTTCTCTTACCTCCTGCTGTCACATGAACAGATCTTTTTGCTGTACACAGTGAGACCAGCTAAATATTTGTGCTCAATGATATCCTCAGGAAACATCTTATTACCAGAGGAAAGGGGTTACTGTGCTACAGGTTAGCACATCCTTCCACTTTTTCTGATATTATTGTAATATTATCATTATCTCACTCTCCTGGCAAACTGATTGGCAATAATGAATGTTTGGTATGTATTAAATATGTAGACTGCTTTAAGAGCATTTATAATAATAAGTTTTTCCAACATGTATTAAGGAATTATTTATGCAGGCAGGATAGGTGAAAAAACAGAGACTATCTTAGGTTATGAAATTTCCATTCAGTGTTTAGTTCAAAACTGATTTTAAGCTTTTTTTCTTTGTGTTGGTGCATGTACAGGATGCTTTAGAGGTGAGAGTTGTATGCGGTGCTGTGATCACTTTACCAGTTCTTTGTTTTAATGTGCACATCCTTTTGTGGAACTCAATACCTTGGGGACTGGCCCACCTTATTTTGAAGATTTTGGGTTTTGTTCTGGTCAAGGATCAATGTTTAATGCATTAAATCGAGCTTTTTCAAAAAGCAGCAAGGATTTTCCTAGTGTTAGAGAGCTTTGGTGGCCTTTCTAGATATTTGTTCTGAGTAATCCTACTGACATTGGTAGCCAGTTGTTCAGGCTAAGGCTGCCAAGTATGGCTAAAACTCAGCCAAAGTTGTAGTGTAAATTTGGGTAATGCAGTAATGTACTATGTACATTATAATAATGCATATATATTTCAGATTTAACAAAAAGAAGGTAAAGTCGAGACTATTCTGTCATTAATGATTTATGCATATGAATTATCACTAGTATTGAAGCATCTTGATAAAATGTATCTAAAATTTGGAATTCCATTTGTTTTAATAGATCGCTTAATGAAAATAGCAAGAAAAATAGAACTTTTGTCATTTGTTTCCTTCTTTTGTTGTTATATAGTGCTTAAGTATCTAAAGCGGAGACTCATTTTGTTCTTAGATTAGGATGATACTTGAAGTCTTGAGCCTTTTCTGTGAACGGTGTTTATAACTGGCAGGTGTTTTGCAAGGTGGGCTAGAAGAGCAAGTTAAATGCAGAGATTTATGTAACTAGAAGTATTTTCTAGGTATTATGTGGAAACTGGATTCACTGGGCAGTTTTTAAAGCTGAGGTAAACCAGACTTTACATACAAAAAGCTTTATATCTACTGGATTGACACCGGAGTGACTAAACAAGTCTGCTGTGTGATGAACATTTGAAATAGTTTGTCATCAAGTAATTCCAGTTTGACCAGCATCAGACATCTGTGCTGCCGTTGAATAATACTTTGTTCTAAATACAAGTAGATATTACATGGGGTTTAATTTCATAAGTATTTGCCAGCTATCTGTTCAGGAGTATGGGTTATATCCAATCTCCACAGCATTGGTAAACTGTGATTTAATGGATGGTGTTTGTGTTTCAGTTTATTTGTTTTTCATTATACAAGCAGAAATTATTTCTTCTCTTCTGGAAAGCAGGAAAAAGAATGCCATAGTCACGTGAAATATACTTCAAAAATATGTAGAAGGGAGAGCAGGCTATTTTACTTCTGTCAAGAGAAAAAATAGATGTTAATGTAGACCTTAGAAATTTAGTCTTCAGTAAAAAACAAGCTGAAAAAGGTACTGAATAGTGTGTAGGCTCACAAGAAATTCTGCTAGAAAGTATAGAGGAATACTAATTTCAATAAAATAATACATATTGTTGCAGTATATTACTTAAGGCTTTGTAAGTCTTGAGAGAAACATTTCTGTCCTAAATGCAACTTCACTTGTCAATTCAGTTGTCAATTCAGGCACATTTCAAGACAAACAGCATCATCTAGATATGATTTCAGAGAGCTTTTAGTTTCTGAAATGCAGTTTTCCTCCCGGAGAAGAGCATTATTTTGTAAAACTGGCAAGTAACCATATATATTATTATGACGTTATACACTCAGTTTATTGGGTAATGCTTTTGTACAGGAGATTTCTGTTATCACTTCATTAAATATTTTTCTTCTTCACATACAGGAACATAGGAATCTGCCTTTCATGCGTGAATTGAGGTACTTGTTTGCACTTCTAGTTGGTTCAAAGAGAAAATATGTTGATCCATCAAGAGCAGTTGAAATCCTTAAAGATGCTTTTAAATCAAATGATTCCCAACAGGTAATTTCTGTGTATTTTTCAACCAAGTTTATGCATGTTTTCATATGGTCATATTATAATAGGAAATACTTAAAGTGGACAACAGAATTTCAAAGCGTCCACAGAAAAGTAATTTCTAATTATCAGAGTCTTTGAGCTTTTCCTATAATACTATGTGATTTGTAGTTACTTTTATTAGAAAGATTTAAAAAAAATATTCCAGAGAACAGGACTATTTTATTCAATACACTTTCTTCCTATTATTTTAGGAATGAACTAATAGTTCAACATTCTTGCTTTAGGATTTAGTTTAGCTTCAAAGTCTCAGGGTTTTTGAAAGAGAAATACTCTTCTGGTCTAACAGTACAGCCAGGGCTGGCACAATCCTGTTATACTGCCTGTTTAGGTGTTGTTTTGGAGGATATAAATATCAATATTCAGGATTATTACCCACATCATAATGCACATATTCTGCTTTTGTTTTTGAGAAACACTTTGTTTCTTCAGATGCTTTCTTTTCCCACATGAGGTTTTGTGGCTGAGGTGTTTAATTACAACAGCACACTGAATTTTGTGCTTGATGAAAGTAATATTAGTCACCACTTGTTAGATACCAAAGGGTTTGAACAATGGAATTCGTGAGATGCTTTTGGACTAGCATGGTGTGAAAGCTGAGCCCAAGTAACAAGGATCACAGGACATTGTCACTGCTGAGGAACACCAGAGCCACTCATAAAAAACCAATCATGGCATAGTCTTAGACAATAATGTGACTTTGGAACACTAGTGGAGGGGAAGGGAATTCTGCTAAATTGATCTTGTAAGGTGACACTTCATTGTGTTCTGTTACATGTGTGAACTGATCACTTATATTTTTTAACAGCAAGATGTTAGTGAATTTACACACAAATTATTAGATTGGCTAGAAGATGCCTTCCAAATTAAAGCTGAAGAAGAGAGGTAAGATTTCTTTTTTTCTAGCTCTGCATGTTGAACATTTGGATGAGAGAAACACAAAACAAATGACCAAAAATCCACTTCTCTGGCTGAAAAAATTCTGATTCTGTAGCTTGTTTTAGTTCAAGTGTGTTTTTTCCATACATATTGATACATTTGATTTCTTCACATGTGTTGTCTTTTTTTCATCCTCTTATTTCATGTTAGAAATCTAGCTCAATGAAGTTGAAAGTATGTAAAGAGTAAAGATGTTTTGTACATAATCAATGAGGCTTTTTTTATTGGAATGCAATTTTGTTTTTTGATCCTGTAGTTGAAATACTTCAAAACCTTGCTCCTCTTTCTTATCTCAGAAGTAAATACTCATCGTTTAAGTGAGCATCTATAAACTGTCTTTTGAAGACACAATTTTTTCTAGGATGTTGTGAGAAACAGTTTTTACAAGGGTTTTGTATAATTTATGCACTCATGAATTGAGTCTAGTTTATATAGATTTTCTTAGAATGAAGCACTTAATTTTCAGAATATACTTTTCCTTACAAATGTCTGAATCACTGTTATTGTCATTAGGGGAAAGTACAAAAATAAATTAACAGTAAAATGGGCAACATTTCTAGAATGATCGCAGAACAGCCTCTAAGTTTTCTTTATAAATAAGTTTGTAGCTTTGGCTAGGATTTTTTTTTTGCACTAACACACTTGCTGTTTTTTAGGGATGGAGAGAAACCAAAGAACCCAATGGTGGAGTTGTTCTATGGACGATTTCTAGCAGTAGGTGTACTTGAAGGTATGCATCAGAATTTACTTGGACATCTGTGGTCCCTGTCTGTTCAGTGCTTGTCCAAGCACACAGGTGACCGATGCAGTTGTAGGATTTTTATCTACTGCTGCAGAAGCAGTTGTGGAGGACACACATAGATACATTTGTCTGTGACAAATGGTTTGTCAAGTATGAGACTGAAGAGAAATGTAATGAGCTGCAGAGATCCAGAAAGACTGCTGCACTGAGAACGTACAATCAGCCCCTGAGGTTATGAAAACAGAAGCTGGGGTGAAATGCTGAGGGAAAATGCTTGGAAGAAATTATCGGGGCACTATTACTACTTACTAACGGTGTACAGATGGCAAGATACTGCATTTCATTGCGCCATTGTCTCATGCTCTCTCTGATTCATCTAATGCAATTTAAAATTTCAGTTACTGCATTTCCTTCTGCACAATTTCTCATATGAAAAACTCACCCTCCTAAAAGTGCATTTTGTTGGAAAACAAGTCAGTGGAACCCTGCTCAAGGGCAGTCTTGGAGAGAGGGCTAAGGAGGAAGAGACTGTACAACGAGTTTCCCTTTATCTTACCTGTATGTAATTAGTAGATCTGCAGAACTGTACTGTTCTCTATTTCCAAGAGGCTGTGAAAGTATTTTTGAGTCATTTTAATATTGGTGGTTCTGCCCCCCATCCAAAGGAATGACTTTTGCGTTTGAATGAAGCAGGTATAGTCTTCTAAGCGGCTTCCAGGTTGTTCCATGACCTTGAACGTGTTTCTAATGAGTTGTCAGATTTCAGAGCCATCCTGCAGATTTCTTGCTACTCGGTAGCATTCTTGCTCCTTTACATTTAGCTACTTTCATCCCTTACATTCTCATCTAACAGAGGAGATATGTTAATCAAAGAAACGAAAAGAAACTAGCAGGTGCAAGACTTGTTACTGACTTCAGGTTAAAATAAATTGAAATTCTAGTTTGAAATCACTTGTCCCCCATAGTTCTGCTCATGTTTGCACTTACATCTTTATACGCTGTTACCAAATTATAGTCTCTTTATCAGGACAGAAATCATGAATGTTCTCTTTTCGTGGTTTATTTTTGCAAAATGGACTTATCAAAGGGCTTTTTCATACCAGCAATTCCACTGACTTTGCTGATACAATATGCATTTGTAGTATTAAGCTCCTATTTGCAGGAGGAGGACTTTGATTTATATTTGTAAAACTTCCCATACGTCTCTGGTGCCAAGTCATTTTGAGTTTTGCTTATTATGAACAGATACTAAAATGATATGAAAAATGGTCTGAAGAGGAAAATACAGTAATTTTCAATATTGTGTGAGCAACATTTTTGAATAAATTATTTTTGTACATATAATTAAGTTGTTCAATGAAAGGTTGGTATTGTTCAGTAGACTAGGTCAATTGATCTAGGATTGATAAGGTTTTTTTCAAAGTAAATGTTTGTTTTTAAAACATTACCTCTTTAATTTTTCATGTGCAGGTAAAAAATTTGAAAACACAGAAATGTTTGGCCAGTATCCACTACAGGTTAATGGCTTTAAAGATTTGCATGAGTGCCTAGAAGCTGCAATGATTGAAGGGGAAATTGAATCTCTCCATTCAGAAAACTCTGCAAAGTCTGGTCAGGAGGTGAGTTAAGTGCTCCTGTAGACTTCTTTTGGGATGTTGTTGTAGCGCCCTTTATTTTCCATTGGGTTTCATGTCTGGTTTTTATGGTTCATGGCACCTGCTGTGCAGCTTCTGCTGTCTGGCATAATTGGATTGTTAATTTGAGGTGTTTGTATGTCTTTTGGGGTGTCCAGAGTATCATCTTTTTGTATTTTTCATACTATAGGAAGTTCATGCTTATTAAAAGCTGCCACAGTGACGTGCTTACAGTGGTGATTTAACACAGGCTAGCTCCCACCTGTTGCTCATACTTGATCTTCATGCCAGGTCCAGCTACCATGTCACCTTCACCTTTCTCCGCTCTCCCCTTTTTGCTGGCATTCCCCAGCATCCTCCTCTTTGCCACCTATGGTGGGCAGTTTTCTGCTTTGCTCATGGTGATGGACAGATGATACCTGCTCCATGGGGTGCTGTTCCTCCCAGGAGAGCTCTTGATGGAGCAGAAGGCTGCTGGATACCAGAGCATGCTGGAAGCATGGGTGGAAGGATTCAGAGGGAGTCCCACTAAGCAGTGGGTATACAGTGTATGGTGCTGGGACAGGTTGATGAATGAGGTTTCTTGTGCAGAAGTCCCAGGTTCAGGGAAGAGGTAGGTGGTGTTTATAGAACTAGAAGGGAGTGCTCTGAAATGTGCCCTCTTGCTGCTGGCATTTGTGTATGTGCCCAGCATTTTTCTCTGGCAGAGCTTTGTCTAATAACCTGTAGGTCACTGGTATGGAAATATGGGAATCCCCATTGCCTGTAAAGGCTGAGCTACTTTCTCTTTACACAGCTCTTCATGTTTCATGACAGTTATTTTAAAGATGTGAGATCTTACGAGATTTTTTTCTGCTTAGGTAAAAAGTTCAGGTATAATTTCTTCCTTGATGTCAATCTTTTGCAGTAATGAAATTTTGCTTCCTTTAATCATATCAAAGTACACACAGGGTTTAATTGTGAAGCCTAGTGACGCACACAGAAATCATCCTCCAGTCTGAAGTTCTGGTGCCAATTTTGTGTTTCACAGTAAATGTTTTATAGCATCCCTTTTGCAATGAGCATGTTTCCTGAAATATAATTTGAAGAAAACAAAATCTCATAAATTTCTTGGTAGAATCCCAAGTTTTGTTTCTTCATGCAGGGTGAAACCTTGTACCTACTTACTACCAAGAGCACAATTGTTCATCTTACGAACTAAAGGATGTCTTGCAGTTAAAACCTGTGTGTATTCGTACAGAAAAATGTCAGTTCTTTCTTGAAATGTCAGACTTGGGTGTTGGGATTCTTCTTGTTTTGGTTTTGACGCTTTTTTAACTTGTAATGTTGGGAAACTGGGAAACAGCAGGATAGTGATGTACAGGTCTATACTGTTAAGCTTTGAGTTCTGTGAAATTGTCAGCTAGGCTTCTTAGCATGTGGAATTAAAAGTGAAATATGACAGATTGACAAGAGTGGAAAACCAAGGAAAGTAATGTATTAAGTCCTACTCTAGAAAAACATTGCTGCATTATTACCAGGGCCATGTAAATTGGTTATGTTTCCCTGAAATAATCCATAGTGATATTGCTTCTTTTAGTAGTTATGTTTAAATATAATGCCTGAAAGATGTTACTGTGCATTGGAAGGTTTGGAAGTACTAAAGAACCCTGAATTTCTTGTAGCTTTAATATAGTCTGTCTCTCATCTGAACAAAGACTTCAAGTTACTTTCCTCTGAGCTAATAGATATCAAAGCTTAAAGAGAATTATATTAATGTAGTGGTCACATGCGTTGAAAGATCCTCAGTGTAACATTCTAATTTTTTCCTTATTGCCACCATTGCCTCTAATGGGGTGTTTAGCTTGTTCACCATTATTACTATTTTTACTATTGTTACCATGATGCCTAAAAGCCTCAGTCATGGAGTAGGGTGTCAGCAAGTGAGCTAATGTGAGGACAGAAAAGGGAGACATTCCCTGTCCAGAAGAACTGAAATCCTGCTTCAAGAGAATTTTAGCTATGAGCACAGGAAGAAAAGGCTGTTTGCTAGGTTTTGTATGAAAAGACTATTCAAGACACTTGGCTGGATAGGAGGACTTGAAGTGAACCCTTAGTCACATGCCACATCTGGGCTACGGTGTTGATGACAGCTATGTGCCAATGGTGTCTGCAGCAATCAGAGAAACTTCAGGTGGTGGTTAGACACCCAAAACTTATTAAATGGATAGACTGTGGTTGTTACGTTTGAGAATGGAGAGGAAAAAACAGATCTTCAGTGCTGGAACTGGAGCTGGATTTGTATTGTAATTGAGAAACAACGTGTGTAAAAAAAGAAATGAGGACTATGGATGGACCTCTACTTGAGTAGTCAAAGACAAATGGGATAGATGATAGCAGTGATGAGAGACATGAGTAGAAACTTTAAGCTGTTAGTATGGAGGAAATGTCAAACACTTGCTGATCTTGCTTCAGAGGGTGTCATTAGAAGCTTTAGAATGATACCAGGTGAATGAAAGGATCAGGAAGTCTGAGAGAACTATAGCAGGAAGAGCACTTGCTAACAGTGTAAACAACCCTTTCAGTGTCATTGAGGTGATAAAAGAGAGCAGGATAGTTGGCAAGGTAGGTAGGTTCAAGCATGAACCAATTTTCATATGAGCGAGACTAATGTGAGTGGAAGAAGCCTTTTTGCCTCCTCTGCTTGAACACAGATAGCAAAGCTCTGATGCAGCATGGACAGCAAATGGTCTGTGTTTACAGTGAGGGGACAAGATGGGAGCTTTGAAAAACTTATGCTGACCCACCCTCTAAAACCAATTTCTCTTACAGTTGTGTTGTTCTGCAGGTATTGTACTATTACTACTGAATTTCTGCTATTGGAAAGTATTAATTTTGGGGGTTTCTGTTTTTTCATCCAGCACTGGTTCACAGAGCTTCCTCCTGTCTTAACTTTTGAGCTGTCAAGATTTGAGTTTAATCAGGCTTTGGGGAGACCAGAGAAGATACACAACAAATTAGAATTTCCTCCAATTTTGTATCTAGACAGGTACAGTATAATATTATCAACAAAATCCTAGTATGAATAAAAAAAAAACCTCATGAGTTTGTTAAAATTGATATGTGTTATGTTCTCTTAAATCATAGTAAATTTATGTTCTATTTATACAAATTAGAATTTTCGTGGGTTTCATCTGTTTCAGAAAATAAACATAGATAACAATTTAAGACACACTGCTGTTTGTGTGAAAAACCTTCTGTTCCATTTATTGCTAGGCACTTGTGTACACAGGCAAAATACTCAGAAAAACCACACTGTTAATAGGTCCATTTGGAAAAAAGGATGACAAGTTGGATATTTTGTGATGTTCCAGATACTCGTAGAATATGCAGTCAATTCTCAGCATCAGTGCATGGCATTTCTCTGTAGAGCAGAAATACCAGGATGGCTTTCAGTTAGCTTCTGAATGTTATTTGTGGACCTAAATATGAAACAGGAGTATTGCTATGTGGTTGCTACTTAAACCACTTAATTTAGAATCTCTCTAATAGTAGCTTTCTGATACATATTTGTTATCCATGGTATGAACTTGGTATGAACATGGTATGAACAATCCATGCTTTTGGCATGGGGGAAAAATCATCTTCTGAAAGTTGTGGGAGGGAAGGCTTATTTTCTTCTCAGTTCTGTTTTAGTGCTAGGTATGTTGTAGGTTCTTGAGGGTGTGAGTTTTTATTAGCGCTAAGCAGTGTGGCTGATGGGGACAGACCTCAGTTTCAGTGTTGAGATACTATAGGCTGACACTTCTTTCTGAATTTCATGTTTTACAGGTATATGCACAAAAACAGAGAAATAACAAGAATTAAACGAGATGAAATCAAGAGACTCAAAGAGTACCTCACAGTTTTACAGCAGAGATTAGAACGGTACTATAGTAACTGTGTTACTGCAAATAGTATTATGGGCTGCATAGAAAAACTCTTTGTATTTATACACTTTGTGTATAGTTATTTGAGAATCTCCTTTCTATATCTCTTTTCTTTTGCCCTTTCTTTGGAAGCTGTGTATAAGTGTTGTAATTCTGATTCATGAAACATGCTAGGAAAGGCTTGCTTTAATTAATTACAGTCAACCAGAAAAGAAAATATTTTTTTTTCCTTTTTTTTTTTTTTGGTATCTGTGAGTCATGGCATTAATACGTTTTGTGGTTAACAGATATTTAAGCTATGGTTCTGGTCCTAAACGATTCCCCTTGGTAGATGTCCTGCAGTATGCCCTGGAGTTCGCCTCCAGCAAGCCGGTCTGCACGTCCCCCGTGGATGACCTGGGTGCCAGTGCCCCCGCCAGCGGCACACTGCCACCACAGATCCCCCCCAGGTAAGGGCTGCCTCCTGCTCCCCCAGGGCAGACACCAGAGCAAACCAGCCTCTAGGAGAGAGGCAGCATGTTCAGCTGCTTTGTTCACCAGATCAATAAAACCAGGTATCTCCTAAGGGTAGAAGTGTAAAGTTCCTGCTCTTTTCTTTCAGCACAGCAGGCTTAAATAAATAAAAAAAAAAGTTAATGACCTGGGTTTGTCTCATGCACTCACGAAAATGTCTTCACAAGGAGAATTACTGTTTGCAAGCACAGTCCAATTCCATCTACAATTCAAAATAGACATAATACTTAGTGAGATCACTGATTTCCATGTGTATTGTTTAAGTATCTGAACTGGGCAATGTGTATGTGCTGCGTAGCTTCAAGGTTTCTGGTGTGCAAGGTATCTGTTAATTTTTGCCTGGGAGCTAAGCTTCTTTTCTGCCATGCAATTTATATATTTTACCAAGTTGTCAGGAACCTAATAATCTGACTTCTTAAATGCAGAGTAGCTAAAGTACCAGAGAGATAAATGTCCAGTAATGTTGTTTTTCTCACTATTTAATCTGGCAACTCAGTGTAGGGGTTCAAGTGTACACTCAGTCAGTTTGCAGATAATGCTCAGCAGAAAAGGACCTGGGGGTGCTGGTCAACAGCAGCCGAACATGAGCCAGCAGTGCCCAGATGGCCAAGAAGGCCAATGGCACCTGGCCTGTATCAGCAATGGTGTGGCAGCAGGACCAGGGCAGTAATTGTCCCCCTGGGCTGGGCACTGGTGAGGCCACACCTCAAATCCTGTGTCCAGTTTTGAGCCACTCACTGCAAGGAAAGACATTGAGGGACTGGAGTGTGTCCAGAGAAGGGCAATGGAGCTGGGAAAGGGTCTGGAGCGCAAGTCTGGTAAGGAGCAGCTGAGGGAGCTGGAGGCGGGGCTCAGCCTGCTGGAAAGGAGGCTCAAGGGAGATCTTACCACTCTCTACAACTCTCTTGACAGAAGGGTATAGCCAGGTGGGAGTCACCCTCTTCTCCCAGGTAACAAGTGACAGAACACAAGGAAAGGGCCTCAGATTGCACTAGAGGAGGTTTAGATTGGATACTAAGAAACATTTCTTCACAGGAAGGGTTGTCAAACGTTGGAACAGGCTGCCCAGGGCAGTGGTGGAGTCACCATCCCGGGAGGTATTTAAAAGAGGTGTAGATGTGGCACTGAGGAACATGGTTTAGTGGTGGATTTGGCAGTGTTGGGTTAATGGTTGGACTCGATCGTCTTAGAAATTTTCTCCAACCTAAATAATTCTGTGATAATACAGTATAACTTTGAATAAATGGATACTAACAGTTTATTACATAGCTTTGTATATTGTATTTCAATAGTAGGTTTCTGAGTCAGTCAAGATAGTTAAATTTATTGTTCAGAGAAGTGAAGTACATGACTCTAAAAAGACTTCAAAAAGATTTCAAATGTCTTACTGATACAATGCCAGCAGAAATCAGGATGATTGATAAGAGAAGACAAACGTTTAAAAGTTTACCATTGTTTGCATGAAATGAGATATCAAAAGTAATAAACTTTGTTCAAACTCCTGTATAGGAAGTTTGTTCTGTAAGAATGTAAGTATTGTGGCTTTTTTGTCCATCTGTAGAAACACCACAGCGTGTTATATGGAGTGATGTTTTCTGCTCTTAATGTTCCCAGAGCTTTCTAAACTCCTGAAGAATCCAGGTTCCTCAGGCTATATCATGATACAGTACACAAAGTAAAAATTCAGTGGCTTGCAAGAAAGATCTTCTGATTCCTGTTACGCAGTAGAATTATGTATAGGTGATCTTGTTGATGGGAAGAGAAAAATCTGTAACAAATCTTCATTTTTATACCCTCCTGCTCTTGTAGAATTCTCTTAAGATGGCTGCTTTGCAGTTCGAACTACAGTGGTTTGGAACAAATTTAGATCAGTTGGTAGCGCATTTCCAGTGTGCCGTAAATGTTGGAGGTCCCTTCATTATTGTTGTTCAACTAACGTAAGTTGTAGGTAGGACCTTAGAAAAAGTATGTCTGATAGGCATAAGAAACATGAACAGCTTACTAAACTGAGAATTTGTGCTCATTGGATTTTATGGTCAGTGGGCCATAAAACAAACTGCTGTGATTTCTCTTTCTGCCATTTGGCAGTAAATGTTTCAAACCACAGTTATTACGTATATGATGTGATTCGAAATTGCTCAGTAGTGTTTCAAATAAAGCAAACAATGTTTTTGTGCTAATATGTAATATACCATAAAGCTTTCAGAATTTACATGCTAATTCCATGTTGTAGTTACCTTTTCTGGATTATTTTGAAGGAAATTGTTACCTTCAAAATGCCCATTTTCAGATGAAAAGCTTATTTTTATCATGTGGCTTTTAGTTTGTGATGATTCAATTTTTGTATTTCATGTTTTGAATGAATGCAGCACAATAGAGCAGCAGGGGCCTTCATCTTCAGATGTCCCAAGCACATCTCCTGTACAAAGATCAGTAATACATAAACCATTCACACAATCACGGATTCCCCCTGACCTGCCGATGCATCCGGCACCAAGGCACATCACGGAGGAGGAGCTGTCTGTCCTGGAGGGCTGTTTGCATCGCTGGAGGACCGAAGTAGAGAATGACACAAGAGGTGATGTCACAAACTGGGGAATGCATTTGGCCTAGGAAAGGATTTGTGCAAGTGGGGGAAATTTTTCATCCAAGAAGGTTTAGTGTTTGGCATGTAGATAGATGTACCACATGTGAAACGCACCTGTTTGGCTTTTTGTGAGATAAAGATGTAGCCATGTGCAATTATACAGCCTTATGGAAGAGAGGTTCTTTTTCTTTGTCTTTCAGATTTACAAGAAAGTATATCTAGAATACATCGGACAATTGAGTTGATGTACTCAGACAAAACAATGGTCCAAGTAAGTACAATTTTGACATGAGAACTAAAATTTGATCATTTTTGTCACTTTTTAAAAGTTCTTAGGTGCTTGAGAACAGAGCATGTATACAACAATTTGAGAAGTTCTGTTGGCAAGTCATAATGGGTTTTGCAAGCCCATTAGTTGTGCACAGTCAGATAAAAGTGTTACAGTATTCTACAGGTGACATGCTTAAATTCAAGCAACTTTGATGAAAAGTCCAAATATGTTCTATCTCTGCTCCCCATTTTTTTTACCTGAATGCAGATTTGCACAACAAAATTTTCTTGCCCTGATTTGCCCCTATTGCTCAGTAACCTTACAGCTTTAAGGTGGTGAAGCATTGGACACAAGAAAGTACTATTTACTTTGCTGCTTAGTGCCACTGTGTATTGCAACTTGCATGCTAATACATGGAAATTCAAGGCTCCAGTGAGTAGTTTTGTTGTTGGCTTGGTTTTTTGTTTTTTGGTTTGTTTTTTTTTTTAACTCTGTCTAGATTTGATATCGGTCACAACCTTGATTCTTAGTCTAAGCTGTCCTTTAGCACATTCTCATTCTGTGTAATCTGAATAGTATTTTTAGAATGTTTTACTGGGGAGTTGTGGCCCCTCTGCTGTTTCTTATGTTCACATACTCATGTTCTCTAGCTCTGACAGGTTTTAAATGTAAGGATTACTTCTTCTGTTATTTTCTGTTAGTAAAAAGAACTATTTTCCTTCCAAGTAAGATCTGCTCAACTTACCGTATTCCTTGAGGTATGATTTTCATTTTGTACATGGCTTGTAATAGTTCCTGGCAGCTGAACTCTGATGTTAAGGACTTCAGGCAGATTTGCCTAGATGACTTTCTTGAAGCTTGCTGCTGGCAGGCACTTTTGTCCCTTAAAACTTGTGTTATAACAAGAAGGCTACAGGCTTCATGTCATCTAACAGTAAAATGAATTAACTTTGTAAACTTGCATCCAAGTAGTCTACCTGTGTTGGCTTAGGTGTTACAGGAGGAAATACCTCTGGATAGCAAAAGTACTAGTCAGCTGTCATTACAAAAGAAAAAGGAGATTACTTAGAAAAACACTAAGTAGGTGTTGAACCAATCAGAAATCACTGGTTGCCCTTTTGCGGCTCAGCTGGTTTGTCCCTGTGGCTATTTGGGCACAATAGGAAGGAGGCAGGTACACACAGATGTCTAGTTTTCCCTGCCTCTCTCTGTTTCTGGGTGATTTGATAGCTGCGTATTGCCCCATTCCCTGGGAGTGGTTTCAGGGTATTGATGTTTCCCTCTGCATGATGCAATTGCAGGATTGAAAGCTTTTCTCTTGCAAGTCAAGTTTTAGACACAAAAATAGACACATTTTTAAGACAAATGTATAATATTAACAGGATGCTTTGCAGTGTATTTAAAAACTATTTGAGAATCTTTGTCTTTTCATTTTGTCCTTTTTGATTCTAAGGAGACTACAATTGCCCATAAAACTTATGTCAAATTGTCATATGAAATACATTCCCAAAATCTTTATTGTTTCATTCTCCTGAGTGAATGTTTTGTCGGCTGCTCATTTATTTCCTTCCTTCTGGAACTTGCTGTTGGGAAAAAGACACAAATGTTTTTGGTTTTTTCTGTGAGATTTCATCTTGGTTATAGCAGCTTTGACATACCTGTTCTGTAGCTATGTGTGATGGGGTTGTGAAGCTCCACTCCTGGTTCATGAGTAGTAAGAGTAAACTAGGAAGTTTAATTCCAACTGTTTGTGTTTCCTTGTACTATTAATTACTGTTGATACAATGGCTTATCACAAGGGATGCCTCTTGGCACTGAACTCACATCCCATGGTCACAGACCTGTGTTGGGAACCTTCTGAAAGCTCAGTGTGGATGACTGATAGCTGCTTCTCCAGACTTACAGGAGAGGGTAGGGACACTCAAGCTGACCCAGTTAACATGGTTTTAAGTAAAATGATTTAAATTCAATGGGGATTTTTAGTGCCTTAGTTTAGGGTAGAAAAAATTTATTTTGTCAAAGTCTAAAGAGACACCTTTTTTTTTAAATCAGGATCTGCATACATTTTTGTGTGTATACACAGGCTTGCAGTCATTTTAAGGAGGCTTTCACACTGGTTTAGTAAAAGATGTTAAAAACCCCAGAGTATTCAGATTTAAGGACTTGCCAGGATTTCTTTGTGTTTGGGAGATTTAGAGTGCAGTTTGGTCTCTGGAATGACAGGCTGTTTGATTCCAGTTGCTGTGCTGTCACTCAGCTTTAAAAGTTCAAGGGGAGTTGCAAAATCTGCAGCACTTTCATATAGTCTGAAAGAGAATGATCAGGTTAAAAATAACTTCAAGGAGTTTTTTAAGTCACAGTTAGGTGTGAATTTATGATTGTTGTGGTACTCAAACAGTATTTGCAAAAAATACTGAGTACACTTTGAGTTAAATAGACTGTTTATCTTCAGTCCAGACTTTGACACCAGTACAAGCTGGTTTTGGGTTTTTCATCCCAGCTGAGCTGTTGTCATTCAGGCACACTGTGCATAGCAGGGAAGCTCAGTTTTCCCTTCTATGTTGCATGTGCTGTTCCAGCAGGTTAAAATGAGTCAATCAATAAGATGCTTTCAAAAGACTTGTAAATAAGGAAGAACTCATTCACTCTGCTTCTCTCCCTCCCATTCTTTCTGTCTCATAGAAACTGAGCTTCCCATTCTTCTTACTCGTTGGTTTACAGATGTAGCCTGGAATTCTTTTTACACTGATCCTAGAATCTGCTGTCTTCCTTTGCCTCAGGAGGAGGAGAGGACCTCTTCAGGTGTTCTATGCTTTACTTAGCAGTGCTTTTCCTGATACGTTTAAAATACTGGAAAACAGTTGTATTCCTATTCTACTGTAGGAATTTTACTTCAGGGTAGCAAAAGTATTTGACTCACAGATATTCTTTAAAATGAATTATCTTACTGTCACACAGCAAACACAGAGTTTATTACCTTGAATTTGCATGTGCCTTTGCAGGCGTTTTGCCAGATTTGCCAGGTCAGAACTGAAGCAAATCATAGACAGTCAAGGTTGACTTACTTGAGGGGTTTTTTTTGGTAGATACAATAGAGGTAGGAATCTTAAAAAATTAAGAAAAGAGGATACCTGACAGTAAAAACAGCAGAGTAGACATTTATGTTATACACTCACCATTGTTTTTAAGATCTCCTGTAACTAGTAGTGGTAAGTAGCATAGTTCCAAGTCCTTATGCTTAGTGGGTTGCTAGTTTCACGTGTTTGTTTTTCCTCTGTGTTGTGTTTTGATCCTGATTAACTTTATTTCAGTTGCCTTTGTTTAATGTAGTAATTCTTGCTGGCACACAATAGGAACTAAATGCTGTAAAGGAGAGTTTGACATTTATTTTATTTTCTGTTTTGTTTTTTTAAGGTTCCTTATAGGTTGCACGCCGTGCTAGTTCATGAGGGTCAAGCGAATGCAGGACACTACTGGGCATATATTTATGACCATCACCAGAACAGATGGATGAAATATAATGATATTTCTGTGACAAAGTCAACTTGGGAAGAGTTGGAACGGGACTCTTTTGGTGGTTACAGGAATGCCAGCGCATACTGTTTAATGTATATCAATGATAAGGAGCAATACTTGATACAAGGTAATGTTACTGACATGAGTTCTCCATGATCTAGAATAGCTAAATACATTGGTAAAGCAAACTTCTTTCAGATGGATTTTCAGACTTTTGAAATGTTTGTAATAGTTATTGAAAGTTTGATTCTTGCTCCGAACTGTTAGATTGTTTTTGTGGGTGGAACAATTGCTCTTCAACTTTTAGATTAATAGATAATGCCATTGTTTCAGCATTATTAAGAGAGAAAAACAAATGAAGCTTGCTAATTTGTAAACATTTTAACCAAGTGATAGCAGAATTTTGGAGGTTTTATCTCCGATTAGAAGAGAAATATGGAAATAGAGAATAGAGCCTTTTGACATTAAAATCCTTATGTAGCTGCTTTTTTTGCCTAAGCTTCAGAGCTCTGATGCACTCTACTGGAGCGTGGAAACTTAAAAGCTTATGCAGTAAATTGAAATGTGAATAACTTAGCCCAACCAACTACACATCAAACCTAACTAATACATGGCTTGGGAAATTTTTTTCAGGTTGTGTAGTAGTATGCAGCTATAAGGCTGTGTATGGAAGTGTTTGAAGAGAGGACAGAGATCCTTTACCATGAAGTTCTTGATAATGGCAGCAAGAGAGCTGTCTGTGAAAGTGTCCAGAGATTCAGTAATAGATCATGGAAAATATTCAGGTTTCTATTTTTTTCATAGGACAGAAGGCTCAAGTGCTCATTTGTTCAGTTTTTAAATGAGAGCAAATATTACCCTTGACATTCCTAGATTGCCAGGTTGGTTGTGGACTTGCAGCCATAGAGTGTTCGGGCTGTCTAGGCTGCCTGTGCTTACTGCAGGACAATTACAGCTGGTGGATCTCCCAGGCTCTGGGATACCCATTCTTGAAGCAAAAAGATTACTCAATTTAGCTGGTCTTATCAGCTGACTGTCTGAATTCCTGTAGGCCCACTCTCCTCCTTTTCTCTTGGGAAGTTTAGTTGTGTCCAGCTCTCTGTGGCAGTAATACAGTCGAAGAGTGATGGGGTTTTTGTGACTATTCTGAGTGTTCACAATAATAGAGTGCTCAACAGTCAGGAAAACCAGTTAAAACTAATATAGTTTTGGGGTTTGGTGTTACACTGTACGTTTCTGGTAATTCACTTGAAGAAATCTGTTGAACATACTTTCTACTTTCTTTTGTCCTATTCTTTTTCTGAAATTTACATTTCATGTTACCACAGAGGAGTTTAACAAAGAAACAGGACAGATCCTTGTTGGAATGGACACTTTGCCTTCTGATCTAAGGGATTATGTCAAGGAGGACAATAAACGTTTTGAAAAAGAACTTGAAGAGTGGGATGCAGAACTTGCTCAGAAAGCACAACAGGAGAAGTTGTTATCTCAGATACCCAGGGCACCAGCACCCTCACCTGCTCCAGGTTAGTTACTTCTACCTTTTTGTAAAGAGAGCAGGACCAAAAATCACTGGGGTTTGTATATATAATTTTACAGTTTAACAGAGGAAGAAAAAGTTAATTTGTGTAATCTTGAATTACAACTATTTACTTGGCCAAAGTAACTGTACTGAAGTTTAGCCTTTTGGGGTGTTTTTTTGCATTGTATTTTTTATTTAAAGAAAATAATTATTTATTGGTTCTTCTGCCTTTTCCCTCCCAGTTGTCCTGAGCTGATTTTTTTACTTTTTTTTTGTAGAAACTGAGGCTTTTTAAGATGGTGTGTTTTGAGAAACACACCGGTGTGTTTCGAGAACTTGTTAGTCTGTAAATGATGTATATTCTCCTATTCAGGATGCTTGAGTGTGAGACCTACATTCATATATTAAATTAGAACAGCATTTAGATGTGAAGAGCAGAATGTTTGATTTGGTGCAGTGGGTTGAATAGATTTAACAACAGTGGGGCCCTCTTAAGAAATTACTGTATGAAAATATTAAATGAGGGTATTAAAACTGTGGAAAAGATTCTGATAGCAACAGTGAAGCCGGTGCTTGTAGGAACCCAGCTATTAAGGACCACTGGCAATCTAATTATAAACCGGAGCTGCTTTGACCCTTAAAAACCTGCCAGGTTTTTGGTGACATCCACCTTTTGCTCCATTGCAGTAAGCTGTGTATGTTATGTGAAAGATGACATGATGGATTTGCTGTCCAGATGTTCTCATTCCTGTATTTGGGTCCTACAGATTGAGCATATACTTCTCATAACTATCTGTGACTGCAAAATGAGTGTGAGAAGTGCAGTGATTTAATGGCAGTGCTTATAACTCTACGGAGAGTTACTTCATCTTCCTTTATATTTTAAGTTCACAAGCACTTTGAGACTTGTGCTATTTCTTTTGTTAGTAATGGAAAATACAAAATGAATGTTTTATTTGTCTGCCAAAATTTGGTTTCATCATGTAATAAATATAAGATATTATTTACACTAATCAATTTATTACTCTCAAGTGGAGGAGACTGAGATTTCCCTTAAGGCAGAAAAATATAATGTGTTTATTTTACAAAGTAGAAATAAATCCGGTACTCAAGTGGCTGGAGGTTATTCCATATGTTGAGTCTGTATCCCACAGAAACTCCAGCTAGAATCTCATCTTTGTTCTCAGTCATCCCTGATGACTGATTGATGAACACCCCTCACTCAAGAGCCTCCATGGGTCTACAGACAGGACAGGTCTATTGTTCCCAATATAATACCAAGGATCCTTTTCTAAGGAAGTGTTTAAAATGACATGAGACACTGTCTGGTGTGAAGTTGTATTTGTGAATTGAGTGACCTACCTTGCATTTTCTATGTGGTTACTTTATGAGACAGTGATCCAAATACAATGAATCAATTTAAAATTTATGCTTATGTTAACACACAAAATTGTTATCTTATTTCTGTCACTAAGTTCAAGCAGGAGAACCAGAGTATTTAGAGCAGCCATCAAGAACTGATATTTCAAAGCACTTAAAAGAAGATTCTGTACAAGCAATCAATAAAGCTTTAGCTGAACAAGAAGATAGAGGTCCAGAAGCTATAATGGATACGGTGAGGATATTTTGAAGCTTGCAATACTTCTTTTGCTTTTATTTTGCAAGTGAACGTGACACAATAACTGATTGTATCAGTTATTGTAAAGGGTGTGAGTCTAGAAACTTTGAACTGAAAATTGCTTTTCTTCAGGGTCTGTCCAATACTTAAGTCCATTCAGAAGGTGTGTACAATGGTAATGGGTGTAGTGCAAAAAAATACTGAGATAGGTGTTCTCTATGGGATTAAAGTGCTTGTCAGGAGTACAGTATATTGTTCAAATTACAATTAGGTGTTAATGACCACCATCTTTTAAAAATGTTAGATGATCCCACATATTGCTGAGGAGTAAACATTGGCAGTCCATGTAAAAGACTTAAAAAATACTGCTTTACACATTCAGGTTGTTATCTGAGAAATATAAGAATATAATTGAGTTGCTTTGACAGACCTGTGGAAGTTAATGTAGCTTTCAAAAGCAAGGGGGTTTTTCAACAATATTCTGTAGCTTTAATGCAGATTTACAATTTGATGAAAATCCTTTTTTGAGACTCATAGGATGCCTATATTAATGTAAAATGTCTATAAGAATCAGTGTTGGATGTTTCTGTTTTCACTATGTACAAAATATACCAAGAGGAATGAGACATTAACTAATTTATGGGTTATTAAGGAAACTAATATTTGAGATTTTTTCTTTCAGCGAATTCTTTTTTTGCTTCCCTATAAGTATATTGATAAATGACAAATGTGTTTGCCACAAAACTAAATGCCACTAAAACAATATATGCATCTGTCTTGGAACTATATCCATAAATGTACAGTATGGCTTCCTTAGGCATCCCTAGTAACCACTAGGGATATGAACAGTTTAGATCTTTGCAAAATGTTTCCTAAGATCAGATGTGAACTTTCATTAAACAGAAGCATTGTAGCCCTAGATATCTTAAAATCTTTGAAAACGACGTGACAGCTTGTTGACAACCTATTGTCATGCTGTGTTTTCAACCCCTCCTGTGGTGTCAGGAAAGCAGGGAAGCACACTTCCTCTGCTAAACCGAAATCAGAGCTAACAGGGAACCTCATCTAACCCTGGATGAAAAGGTGCTCTACCACTAAAGCCTTAGGTTGCTGCATATTGGCCTTTTTTGAGTTCTCAGAACAGCTTAGTGGGAGGCTGTTCGATATCTGTTACTTCAGCTGAAAAGGTGGCTATGAAGATACCAAAACATGATAAAATGTTTTTCATAATGCTGTCCTCTTTCCAGGGTTTGTGGGCACCATGCCAGCAGGATGTGAAAGAATCGTAGACTTTTTTCCGTGGATAAATTGCTGTAGTTCAGGGTAATGACACTTTTCACAGTGGTCAGCCTTAGGACTTCACAAGACTGTGGCTGGGGAGCACCACGATATGTTTAATGAGGCGAAAAAACCCCACAAACCATGCAAACATTATTTAGAAACAATGGTACTTCAGCTGTTAAAACGTAAAGTAAATTCTAGTTAATCTGATGGTACTCTGTTAACATTTGAAAGTTGCTTTCTGTATCCCCTCATTTCACTTAGGCAGAATTGTGCTTCCTTCTCAGTGTATCAGCATGCTTTCTAATTACTCTACTTCCATATGCATTCAGACATGCAGACATATATTCCATTCATTCACTTTTTGTTTGTCCATTTTTAAAAGAAGGAAAGCCAACATCAGCACATGTAACAGGACTGTAGGTTATTCACCACATGTTCATTTCGTTCATATTCTGCCCTTTTGTCCTTCTTTTTTGTCCTCTGATTGCAGTCTTCCTTTATATTTATACAGTGTTGGGTGTAAACAGGTACTCTGTGTGTTTTTTGGAATCTTTGTTAAAAAGTGAAGCTGTTGTTACAGTTGCAGAACAAGTAGCATGGCATTTTGTGATTGCTTGGATTAGAGCCAAGATTTAATTTCTGCAAATGTTGTAAACTGCCTCTTATTCAATGATAGATCATAGGAACCAAGATTTATCTCCATCTACGTTATGTAACATAGCAAGAAATGTAGTGACTAGGATAATCTTCTCCTAATTTTCTGTTTAACTACTCTTCTAAAAAATAAACCAGTTAAATGTAATGCTCCTGTAAATATTCTTTAAAATATCTTGATTGTTAGAGGCTTTGTTTTGTTTGTTTTCTTTTTTTTTTTTTTTCCTCCCGGAGCATCAGGATATGTTAGCCTTTAGCTTGTTTCTATCCTTTAGTGTGACTTCATCAGGTATTTCAGATATGAAGTATCTGACCTGGCCCTCTTCAAGGCCAGACTGTGTGGGGCCCCTGAGCAACCTGATCCAGTGGGTGGCATCTTTAGGACTAGATGATCTTAAAGGTCCCTTCCTAAACTATTCTGTTATTTTATGATATGCTTAGTGATTTTTGGGTGAAATGTTCAAAAAATGGTGGTTCACAGACTCATCCTCTACTAAGTACCTTAAATTTGTAATGGATATTACAGTTCTAATATTGATATACTAACCTGTAAAGACAGAATTAGTGAATAAAGAACAAATGAAATAATTTTGGTAATTATGGCTTAATTTTAAAATGTACTGTGTAAAAATATAAATATCACTTATATTCTCTGATTAGATACAGTTTCTGATTTTTTTCAGAATTTGAGCAGTGCACATCATTGTACTAGATCAGACTGTCAGTTTGCATCTCTCCATAATTTTCTGTATTTTCTGATAATTGTTATGATTACTCTTTTTTTTCCCAAACACATACTGATAATGGTTTTCTTCTGCAGAGCTCTGATAATGCCCCAGCTCAAGCAGCTCCTACCCAGCGAGTGGTAGAGGTGGCGATCCCTGATGTAGGGACTTTTGTGATTGAGTCAGAGGAGGGGGGTTATGACGATGAGGTACCTCTGATTGCAGTTGTGTGCACCGCTCCTTCTTGGTGCTTTCTTGTGCTGCCTGATGAGAATTTTTGGCATGTTTGCACACTGTGACACCTAACAGACTTCTGCAAAACTAAATGCTTAGCGATTTGTGATCTTAACAATGTCATAGTTTGTAATGAGATACAAAAGGAAAGCACTACAAACTCTAATTGGGCACGCTTTGCATGGTACCATTTACACTGGAGGTGTATTTGTCTCTTCAGCTGTGGAAGTGGAATGTTTGTTAGGCCAGGTGAAATTCAAAATGCTGGTGAAAAACTGCAAACTGCTGTATTATTTAAAAGTGACAGGACACTGAGGGATGTTCTTTATGTTTGTGCTTTCTTGTCAGTCCAGTAAAGCTAATGTTCAAGTCTGAGCTCTTATTTGCCAAGGTTAAGCTTTTCAGGCTTTGGGGATTAAATTAGACATGGAAATAAACTGAAACTGATATGGATGGTGGAGTTGACTCTTACAAATCTTAAAAAATAATTCAGACGCAGGGTGGTACATGTACCTGGTACTACTTGAGGAATAATTGAGAGGTCCACTGTTATTCTGCGAGACATTATTTTTTGCTACCTTATTTCAGCAGTAAAAACCAATACTGCAGGTCATCAAACTGCCCTGCCTCATCACTGCTTACTCTGTGACTGTTTTAGTTGGGAATGGGGCTGGTGCAGTCCATATTCTCAGGGGTCTGAACATGGGTTCTTGGGGAGCTTTAGCTTCCCTAGCAAATGGATATTTCAGATCATTCTGCCCTGGAAGTGTGATCAGCTATAACTGGCATTATGGGGTGGGGAATAAAATGGTTTAATTGACATCATCACACTGAGTTTAGCTGCTCACAGATGTGTAGTCTCCACCTTTAAAGAAATGCAGATTTAACCTCACGTAATGACCTGCTTGTTTGTTTTTACTTTTGTCCCCATGCCATTGTCTTTCTAGATGATAACTTTCTTGCCTATTTCCCTGTTTGTTTTGTTAAGTGTATTCAGTTTTTAAAATGTTCTTATGTGTGGGAGACTTGCAGGGAGTTTAAGATCCTTCATCTTTTGTTGCTGTGCCAGCAGTACCTTGGGCAGGGCCAGAGGGAGTGTTTTACTTTGCTCACAGATAAAAAAGGAGAAGGGCTTTTCTGAGTAGCTTGGATGTATGAAATTGTGTGTAACTGATGAATAGCAGTGAGAGATGTCTTGTTTGGCTTGGTGTTTGTTAATTGTTTTAGGTTTGATGTTTAAGAAACTGTCTGCAGATGCTTCAGGGATTGATTGCATTTGCAGCAGTGAGTCTCTTATTTTGACCTTGAAATATGCACAAAATGCAGGTGGTATAGTTTACTGTGGGTTTAGTGCAGTATATCTGAAGTGTGATTGGGTGATTTTTCTACTTGAAACGTTTTTTCTAATCCCATGGCCATGGGTAGCACTCATTCGGTGTGCAATTTCTGCTCAGTACTAATGCTGACCTGTGCATGTTCCTTTCCTAGGAAGGAAGGACCATATAACTTTTTTGACACAGTTTTCTTCCTTTTTTTTTAAGATTCCTTTAATGTTGTTACAGTAAAACTATATACACACATGCTATGATTTGATTTGAAGAATATGCTCACCAGATCTGTATTGAAATGTGCCGTTTCAATGTATGCATGCATTAAGTTGCCTTTCTCATCTTGCATGTGACTAAAAGCATACTGAATTTAGTCATTAAAATATTAATCATTCAAAACTTTTACCTTAAATCCCTTGTGGCAGGTCATGCTGACCCCGAACATGCAAGGTATTATCATGGCTATAGGTAAAGCCAGGAATGTTTATGACAGGTGTGGGCCAGAAGCAGGGTTCTTTAAGGTACAACTAACATTTTCAACTTTTTCTCTTCTGACTTTTCCTTTTAGATATGATACACCCTCTGCTCCTTTCTGTATATAAAGTTTTGTCCAGCATTTATACATACTTCTCTATATCAGTCCCTCATTTAGATATTTCTCCCTTAAAAAATTTGCTCTGTTGATATCAGTAGCTCATATACCTTTCTGCATTTTAGCTTTTTATAGTAGCAGTGAGTAATATAATAGTAACACAAAACCTAGATGTGTAATAGAAAAAAAATGTGAGTTTTTTCTCCTGTTAGTAATGAAATCTGTGCCTTTGCTAGATTGTGGGACATCAGGGTTTGTTTTACCTGGGGTCTTTAGTGTTAAGTCATCTGTTGTTTATTTCAAGGAGACGTTCTTGATTTGTATTCCTTAAGATTTTTAATAAATCTAAATTGCTTGCTTTTGTGTAACTGCATGGGTGCCAATACTATTTATTTAAGCAGTTTTTTATTACTGGGAATTAGATTTTAGGCTTTTTGCAGTGATTAGTCTTCACTGTGACACCAGGTTTAAAAATGTGTTCATTTTCTTAAATACTCAAACTTCTGAGCACTTCTAGCTCATGGTCTTTTGAATTTACAGGGAAAGGGAATTGTTTTGACATGATGCAAAATATAAAAATCCTCTCAAATGCAATTTGGAGAGGGAGAAGAAGTTTCTTGCTTGTCACTGAATAACGATCTGTTTCCTTCTTAATTGTTATGGTGTAGCTCCACTAGAAGAAATTGTGAAAGCCACAGAACTCCCAAACAAACAAGCTAACGAACAAAAAAACTTTACCATCACCAACAAAAAGTTCTGCAACCCCTTGGTCAGGAAATTGAAACCTCATGGGTTGGTTGGTTTCTTTGTGTGGGTGTTTGAAGTGGACACTTAGGGAAGGGTTATAACCATAAGATGTGTTTGCAGGGTTGTCTCTGTTAACTGATCTCTGGGAAGGGAGAGACACCTGCCACAGCCTCTGTTGAGTGAAATTGGGTTTGTTTGAGATTCAGTGCTGGTTGCTTTTTTCCCCTCCCAAATTTATTACTTAATCAAAATACGTCAATTTTTTTTAAGTTGAAAAAAAAATCCTCATTTGATCAAATCACTCCTTATCAGAAAGTTCACTTGTACCTAATTGTATTTTTTAATAGGAAGGTTTTTTTGATAATTTTAAAACAGAAATTTGCTTTAAATTATATTTAATGCTTCAGTTATCAAAACAATGCTCAGTAAAAATGATTTTCAGTCTTTCATTTTGAATGCTTAAACATTTGGTCTGTATGGGGGCAGAATGTCTTTGAGTAAGAAAATGTTTTGACGTAAAGTAGGAAACTTTCTTTACTCATTTTCTGCTGAATCATGTTTGCAATAGCTTAGAAGAGGTGAAACATGGTTCATTTTGGAGGAATACATTAGTATGAATGGGGATGCAGATGAAGTGGTCCTTCTTGGGAACAAAATTTTTGTTTTGGAATACATAAGACGAAATCCCTCATTTTCCCATAGCTTACTATAAAAGCTTCTATGATATCTTTTAATACTGTTAACTGTGTTCCTTCATGCATTTGTTTTTTATGAAATTAGTGTTTTTAGAAAACTGGGCTGGGGGGGTTCTCTATCTTTGTTTTAATGTAACTCAGGTGAAACCCCTTTGGTGTGGGTCATTGTTACTGCCAAGGTTTCACTCTCCCTCTAGATGTCAGGTTTAAGACATGTCTAACATTCAGGTATTTCTTGGTCAGTGATCTCTTCAAATCGTTGTTCTTTAACCGTTATGGACAACTCCTTGCAGAATGTTTGCCTTAATATGTTTACATAATATTCTCAGTGAGAAAATGAAAGTGTATAGTACTTTTTTCAACTGTCCCTTTTCCCTGTATTCTTCATAGAGCAGTAGTGTTCTTTTTTCATTTTGCTTAAGATTTCTGAATCCGTAGAATACCACATTATTTTAACAATTAATATAAAAATACAGGGTTTCTGTTGCATTTTTTTCCTTCTTCTGAGTAATTAAATGAAAAATTAAATGTCTAAAAGCAATTAATTTTTGCTTCCTCAATAAACAGGGTTTAAAGCCATATTGGCTTTCTAATGGTAAAACTTCTGATGCAAAATAATAGAAACACTATGGGTTTTGGAATTTATAATGTTCTCCTAAACATGCTTTTTAATGGTAATGCATATATGAGTATTTAAAGATATTTATGCAGAACATTCTTCTAAGTTGTAAAGTTCTCCATGTGCTTTATGTTTAAGCCTGTATGGTTATTACTACATTTTCAGTCCAGAAACAAAATGTTTTATTAGTAGAGGATGGGAGCCCAAATTTCTGACAGTTAAACGTCAGGTATTAAAACATAAAAGCATTTGAAATATTGAATGGGAGGGACATTTTTCCTGACTGCATGGGTGCTTTAGTTTGTACACACATTGTATTGAAACTTTGCTAATGTGTTAGGAAACCATCTGATAAACATCCCTGTTTTCAGAGGGAATTTATGGAACATGTTTTAACATTTTTCACCATTTTTCTAATTGTTTTTCTTGGTCTTATTTATGCTGTATAGTTTCAGTGAATAAAATCTAATGAACGTATCAAATGATATTCATTAAAACCTAATGTGCTGGCAAAGCTGGGAAAGTAAATGCTTCTGATGACCTCTACAGTTTATCTAAAATACTTAGGGCTGCACCCTGCCCTATGAGGCAATACTGTTCATATTGAATTATTATTATTTTCTTTAGAAATACTATCACTTATTTTTCATTGAAACACATATTTCATTTTCACTTAGTATTTCCAAATCATACATGTTCATTAAACTTTCTGTAGGGTATTTTTTATTCATGTCTTTGCATTTAACCATGTATTAGAGGTATTTTTTTTTTTTACCTTATGAGACTTCAGAAAATTTCTTTAGGTCAAGTGTCTGAAATCTTATACTGGTTTTGGGCTTAAGAAACCTCTGTAAGGATGGGTTAAATCTCCTCTCAGGGAGACATAGCAGAGGATTGGAACTACTTTTGAAGGGAGGGTTCACCTGGAATTTTGGCAGGCTTAACTGGGGAGAGAGAGGACCAACTCGACAATTTGTCTTTGGTTTTTCGTTTGTTTGAGCTTTTTAAAACATAGTTTAGACTTCTTACAAGGGTGGTCTGTGGAACTGTTAAAAATTTTTCTAGGGAGAATGCCATGGGACATAAATTGTCTTGTATCTATGATGTTTGAGTTAAAAGCCAGAGGGAATAATGTCTGTTTTTTAAAATTATGTAGGCAATTAAGTTGGAATACACGCGTCTGCTAAAATTAGCCCAGGAAGATCCACCACCTGAATGTGATTATCGTTTGCGTCATGCAATTGTTTACTTCATCCAAAACCAGGCACCAAAGAAGATAATTGAGAGAACATTACTGGAGCAGTTTGGAGATCACAATCTCAGCTTTGATGAGAGGTAATAAGATCTGCACATCTCATTTCCTGTGTTCTTGAATGTTCTCTCATGTGTGGAAACACCACTTCATATTTGGCTGGTGTGTTTGGCTTTGTCTCCTAGTAAATAGCTTGCAAGCTTGTTTGTAAAACATGTCTTTCTAAAAATCTCTATTAAAAGAGTAATCAAGAAGTTGGGTTTCTACTCATTATAAACTAAGTAGAAATGCTCAGTGTTGTTCATAATTTTGCACATAGATTTCTGTACCTTCTTTCACTGAGCACCTCACTGCTCTGAAAGCCAGCAGCAGACAACAAAGCTTTTCCAGCTGGTTAAGTGACTGAGTTGAGAGCATCACAGTGTCTCTCTTCAACTCAAAATTCTTTCTACTTACTTGTATAAATAGGTAAATAGAAAGTTAGGAAACATTAGTCCTATTTCTGCGTAGGGAATAATCTTCTAAACTTCTGCAAAATGTCAGGCAGTTTCAGACTTATCTGAAATTTAAAATTAAAAGAAAGACTGAGAAATGTGGCAATTTAGTGAAATAAAAGAAGTAATCCTTTAAATAGCACAGGCCTCCATCACACATACTTCAAAGGTATGCCCTCTCCTGCTGATTATAACATGCATAATAAAATGTACATTTTCCACAGCATTTTCATACTGGTTTGCATAAGGCTATATATAGCTCATACTGTTTGAGGCTCCTGTCTTTGTAAGGATAATATCCTCTGTGAATTTCTGGTAATACTTCATGATTCTTTTATTGCTTTCTTGTAAGGTGCCGTAACATAATGAAGGTTGCTCAAGCCAAACTTGAAATGATAAAGCCAGATGAAGTAAACATGGAGGAATATGAGGTCAGTATTTCTTATGCCTTAAATTAAGTTGTAATGTGAAGTAGTTATCAGTAAAGCTGAATTTTATCTTCACAAATTTCTTCTTGTCTCAGACTTATAAGTTAAAACTGGCTATTTAGTGAAAGATCCCTTATTTGTACAAAGGCTGCTCTTGAGCTAAAGCTGTTTCTTCCACATCTGTAATTCCAATGTTTGAGCCATAAATAAGTGTCAGGTTGGAGTCTGTCCTTTCTTGTTAACGAGTCTTGACGTCACTAACAATATTTTGTAATTTATCACCACATGAGCCACATGGCTTTCTCTAGGCAGACACAGCTGGCAGGGAAGGAGGGAGAGTGCTTTGTGCCCAGCCTTCCTCATCTTGAGAGCTGGGTAGCAGGCGCCGTCCCATTTGTGCTTTTCCTCCAGCTGTCTCTGCAGCCATTTCCATTTTCTTAGGAGCAGCAGACTCTTTTCTTTGCCAAGACCACGTATAACCAGCTTATGCTTTTAATTTTTCCTCCTGTGTTGTTTAGAACAACTTACAGGGAAGTAAGGGTGAATCTCGGACATTGAATAATCGTGACTAATAGTTGCCAAAATTATTCATCCCACATTTAAAGCTAAGCCTGTAGCTGATTTTCCAGCATCGGTTCAAGTCTGAGTAATACTGTTCATTAAGACCTCTTAACAGTGGGTATTTATGTCCTGGGCAGATTCCAGTACACCACGTATAGCTCCTTGTTGTGTTGTTAGGTCCAAACAACTTGATCAGGAGGATTATGGGAGTAATCTTTCCCTCACAAAGCAAATGAAAAATATTTTAATTACGCCTTCTCATTACCAGGTTTAGTACTTAGAGCAGATGCTACTACATTGCAGTGTGTCCTCCCTAGTCACTGATGGCGAAGGACCCTCAGAGTGGCATTTTTATTGCATTTTTTTGGCTGTGTAGGGCTCAGCATTTTACCATCTTCTGAATGATGCTGCACAGAAAGAACAAACAATTCTGGACTTTGCTCTAAGAGTGGGAAGTGAGAGGTATCTTCTGTTTATCTGCAGAAGTGTGCCCCTTTTTTAGCTCCTGCAATAGGTAGTTGGGAGTTTCTCCATAGATGGTGTCAGTCCAGTATAGTGAGTTGGCATTTTATGCACCCTTTCTCTAGCTCTTTCTGTTGAATCTACAAGTGACTGTGTTTTATGCACAGAGTATTGGTGTGCTGTCCCCTATTTTATCTTTAATGCACAATTGAAAGTCAGCAATTAACCTTCTGTAGAGAAAGTGCCCTTCTCACCTGGAGCATTTACCTGTAAAGTGAACCAGGAGCCACTTTGTATAAATGGTGATGCAGTAAGATAAATGTTCTGCTCCAGTGCTAGCTTCTCATCTGAATTGCATTGGGGTTTTTTTGGCATTTCCCATGTAAAGTGTTCAGGCTTTTTCTACATCATTCTTGTACTGAAAATTAAGCTTAATATCTGGCATATGAAAAAGCTTTCCAGCACTTCCTGAGTCAGGTAGGGAAGAAAAAACAAGATCTCATATCATTTTACCTGTGGTTCTCCAAAGATGCTTTTGTTTCTTTCAAATGGTAATAGGTTCTGTAAGAATAATCTCATCTAGAAATGTTTAAGACATTTAAGAATGAGGGAGGGTGGATTCAGGTGGACTTCCCACATATGCAAGCCTACTGGGGTCCTTAGCACTTATTGTGACTATTGGACACTAAATTTAAGTGGAGGGGGGGTGTGTTCAAAAAAATTAACTATATTTCATTTTTGTGGATGAAGTTCTATTTACCCTTTCTTACATGCAGAGATGGCATCAAGACTATAGACATTTCAGGGAAACAACCATGTTTCTCATGGTAGGATTGGAGTTTTTCCAAAAAAAGAGGTAAGTGGTAGTATAGAACTCAAATGTAGTAGAATGATGTGAAGGCAAAATGTAATATTGATAAGTAAAACTATTTTTTAAATTAAGAAGTGTTTGTTGTATTCTTCAGTTAAGCTTTTATTCAGTCTACTAATGTCTTCAGTCTTGCATCTTCCTATTCTTCATTTCCATTTCCAATGTCTTATCAAGCAATGGGCTCTTTTCAGAGCATCTTCCACATGCCCTTCTCTTCCACTCTTAAGTGCTCTGGATATCCCTCAGCCATAAAAATCCTCCTTCTCTGGCACCACCTGTGCACATACATTTATCTGCTTTCATCAGCAGATACAATTAGTCAAGTCCCTGTCTTACCTGCCTTTTGACTGGGTCTTCCCACTGAAGCAGTTTTACTTTCTGCATTAGCCTAAGCCAAAACTCCACCTGTGGTGGGCTGTAAAGGTCAGGAAAACAGAACATATTTGAGAAAAGCTATCATGCATAGCTGTCATAGTTGTAGCTGATTTGCCTTAACTCCATGGTGATTCATTCCCTTCTCTCTTTGAACCAAGTCAGAAATTGTGGCTGTATAAAATGGGTGACATTTGTGTACTTAATTCAAAACAACTCAAATTTATTCTGATGTGCAACAAGAATGGTGATTACAGTATAAATGTAGTCAATCACTGACTTTTCAAGTATAAAACAATAGGTAGGGAAATTTATAATGGGACTCAAATTTAGTTCTTTATCTTTTTTTGTGTAGTAAATTGCTTCATATTTCTGTTTCTTGTCCTGTATCCTCCCAAAAAAAGAAAGGCCCCAAACAATATAGGAAAATTGATTGCAAAAGACACTGCCTTCCTTTTGTGACAAGGAATGTTTTCTTATACTGACTAGCACAATGAGCCCACAGTCTTGGGTTGTCTTTGGGTTATCACCATGTAATAAACAGTACATTTATTAATAATATAAACTGAAATATGCTACACTGTCAGTCTTAAACATTTAATGTACAAAGGTCAGTCAGAAGATTGCCTGGCTTATTTGAAAAATGAACACTTTGGTGTTGCTTCATCCCGTAAGGAGACAAAAATGTCACAAGCATTGGTGTGGTTTATAGGAACCCCTGTACTTCATGCACTCTCTAAGCTTGCAGGCAGGGGTGAAACATCTTCAAGTTCCTTGGCACTGGGACTTCAGAGTGGCACCTACAATTGTCAAATGCCAGTGATTTCAATAAATTTCTTCTTGCCATAACATATTCTGATTAAGCAGTGGAGGAGAGAGGGAAGCACCGGTTTCTGCTCTGTGCTAAACACAGTTCTCCATTATTTAGAATAACTTGCAGAAGTAGGATGAGGCGTTTGTTAAGCCTGTGATCACCAATCTTATACTCTAATATGGGTCAGAAATAAAAAGTCCAATTTCAGAAGTGTTTCAAGAAGAGTTTGGTACAAAGACTGTAGGACTAAAGTATAGTTAGCTGATGAGTGAGGATCTGGGTATCCAGTAAACTGCTCCAAAGGCATCTTGTGCAAATACATACCTGCATTTCAGCTTCAGGTTCCCAAAGGACTCAGATGTACTGAGGTTCCCACCTTGCACACTCAAGCGAGCAGTGGTACCATCCTTATGCTGGAAAAGAGACTAAACTGCTGAACCCTTTCAGTTCCTTTAATGCTGAAATAATAATATAACTAAAAATATTTATGAAAGGATAGACTTTCATAATATAAATATGACCTTCATCAGCAGGACTGTTTTGAGGCTTTTTTTCCCCTGCAAACCCACCTTTCTGTTGAGCAACTTTTCTTAGCTTCAGTAACACTAAGTGATAACCTAGCAGCACTCAGGGTCTTGATGGAGTCAAAAGTTGACCTTTATTGAAACAGTTTGATTTCTTTAATTGTATTGAACAAACACAAAAATCAACATCAAAGAAGTAGTTTGGTGTATCTTTTTCATGCCTACTTTCAGTGGTCACTCATGATCCCTGATGGTGGGTGACAAGGCCCACCCGGAGGTGGAGAATTAGTCACCTGCAGGTGGAGAATTAAAGGGTCTTTCAGGCAGGGTCTTTCCTCTGACTGTACTGTGGAGTAGGAACCTACTTTGTCTGAGATGAACCCAGCCAGATAATGAGCCTTGGCAGGAGTTTTGCCTGCAGCTCACTCTTGTGGCAGCAACTTAAAAGTGAACAAACTGTAGATTTTACCAGTTGCCTTTTAAGTTCCTTGGAAAGCCAATAGAGATTTCAGTTTTGACTGAAATGCTTTTCTTAAAGCAGTGCTGAAATTTTTCCATTCTGTGCTTTCTGCATCTTTTCCAAAGCGTAACCCAGTGAGCTCCAGAATTTTGGGAGCAGCTTCAGTTATCTAAGGCTTAGGCTGCATAGGCTTGAGTTTATGTGCACTTCAGGCATGAGAAGGCAGAAAGCCAACCATGTCCTGGGCTGTATCCAAAGCCCCGTGGGCAGCAGGGCAGGGAGGGGATTCTGCCCCTCTGCCCCGCTCTGCTGAGACCCCACCTGCAGTGCTGCATCAGCTCTGGGCTCCCAGCACAGCAAGGACAGGGAGCTGTTGGAGCCAGGCCAGAGGAGGCACCAAGGTGATCAGAGGGATGGAGCATCTGCCCTATGAGAAAGTTAGGGCTGTTGAACCTGAAGGAAGAGAAGGTTGCGAGGAAACCTGAAAGCAACCTTCGAGTATCTGAAAGGAGCCTACAAGAAGGATGGAAAGAGAGCATAGAGTGACAAGACAAGGGAGAATGGCTTCAAACTGACAGAAGGTTTGGATTAGTTACAGGAAGAAATTCTTTACAGTGAAGGTGGTGAGGCACTGGAACAGGATAACCAGAGAAGCTGTGTTCAAGGCCAGGTCAGATGAAGCTCTGAGCAGCCTGGTCTAGTGGAAGGTGCCCCTGACTGTGGCACAGGGCTTGGAACCAAATGACCTTCAAGGTCCCTTCCAAACCAGGCCACCCTGTGATTCTATGGATCTGTTTGCTAATTTACACTGTAGTCCCATTCCTCAGACCCAGTATTTATAAGGAGTATGAGCTTGGGTGTACAGTCATGATGATCTAAACTTGTTGTTAAATGGCACCACAGTTGTTTCAGGAAAGGGTCACCCACAAGTGGGGGAAGGAGTAAGAAGAGGATGACTGGAAATAAGGCCACTACCACCACTGAGTTTTAATGTGCATCAACAGAGCTGTTGACATTGTAGGTTCAACCTGCAGTTTCACAAATAAGTGAACTAAGAATGGAAGGAAAGGGTCCTCCTTCTCTCTGTGTTTATAACCAGCAGTTCCAGTTCCTTACAATCATCTTTTCCCCTTTCTTCATACATTTAAGTTTTCAACTGCTGGGTCAGTTTTATTGGTGACCAGTACTATGAAGAGTTTTCATGACTAGGAAGAATGGACTTGAGGAGACAGTAAGAAGACTGCTTTTTAAATGAAAGCATAGTTTTTTATTTTTAGGACAGAATGTTGGTGAACTGCAACTCTACTTCTATTACTTAAGCAGTAAGTATTTCAGATTGCAGGGAATATGAGCAGATCTTGTGGTGGAAAACAAAAGTTCCCAGTAGATTCTGAAATTGTAATGTTGAGATTCATCTTGTTCTTCTAAGCAGGGGTATTAGAAGGTCAAGCTTTAAGGAACCACTGTTATTTCAAGCAGCCTTTTCCCTTATTTTTATATTGTCTCATTGGGAGGTATTACCTTAAGTATTTTACTTTGGAAAACTCTTGACATGTATTTTTCAGGTATGCTCTGTGTGTGCACATAATCTTCAGCCTTTTTCAGTAGCTTGGTAGTTTCAGCTTGACCCATGACCTCATATTCTCATGAGGAGTGAGTGAGTGCAGAATTTCGTGTTCCTTTTGACCACTCCCTTAGAAAATGTCTCTTCCTAGATATTTTTTTTTACTTGAATAGAAATGAGATATCAAACTGCCTGTTTTTAGTGTAGGTGCCTGAACTGCTTTCAATGCTTGTCTGTCATAACTGGGTCTCTGTAAATCAGAGAATTAACCATTTCAGGTGTTTGCAGGAGATAGTGTGCAACAGCGTGAGGTGAAATTGTTCATCTGTGCGTGAAGGGATCTCTGTCAATTATTAATTGAAAGGTTCTTGGGTCCTTTCTTATTCCTTCTCTGTCAATTAGCCTTGCATTTATCTTCTGCATTCAGATTAAAGACAGAAATATCAACAATCTAACCGCACTTCTGCTTTTGAAATGCTGTGATGGCTTCTTCTATCACATTAGATTTCAGTAGCTTGGAAGAAGTTACAGTTAGTGAATCATAAAAATGCACAGTTTTTGTTTTAGAAATAAGGTGACAGTTTTAAATCTTAATTGCTGAGACATAGAATGCTATCAAGATATTTATGGCAACAGAATCTCAAACACAGTGTGACATAAACGTATACAGGAAAAAATAAGTTTTCATGGCCAGTCTAAAGCTGGTTTTGAAGTGAGTGAAATGATACCCATTGGTTTCAGTGAGCTTTGGATCAGACTTCCATGTGCAATGATCTAACCTAGTAATAAAATAATTTGTTCTAATGTTTGTAAAAGACAAAATTGTATTGTTTAAAAAAGCATTCTGAAGAGATTGGTGGGGAGGAGTGGACTTGCCATCTAGCAAGTGGAGTTACCTGTCCTTTGAGGAGCACAGTAGATTCCTTGAAGCAGGTGGTATGTGGATGTTGCATCTAATGCTTTTGTTTCTTTACTTCAGCTACATGGAAGCCTTGCTCTACCTTATCTATGCTTACCAGAATAACAAAGAACTCTTGTCCAAAGGCCCGTACAGAGGGCACGACGAAGAGCTGATATCTCACTACAGACGAGAGTGTTTGCTAGTAAGTGAAAGGGGAAGTGTATGTCTCAAACAGTTGAGTTTGCTGCATAGTTTTAATAAAATTAAATAGTAGAAAAGTGTTGCTATCATGTACAACAAACCCAAAATCTCTCTTCATTAGCAATTTAATACTGAAGCTTGTGTAAGGGAGAAAGAGCAAAAGTAAAAAAGAAAACATTATTCCCCTGCCCCCCCTCTTTTTTAATAGCCAATCATTTTGTTTATGATTATAAATAGTGTGGTCACTGCCATCATGTTTGGGCTAGGGAGGAGCAATGGTTGACAGTGTTGGTGAGCAGACTCATCCTGTTGCCATAGTTTGATGGGGAGACAAATATTGGGAAAGGCATCAGCAATGATGCCTTGCCTGAAACAAACGATTTTTTTTCCTTGTTATGTCACTTTTAACATAGTGAAAAAATACAAGCAGGTGATAGAGTCTCAGTCTTAACAAAACAGCTGCAAAATTCGAGTTGGCAGGTATGAAATGAAGTGGCTTGAGGAACAGTACAAGCTCAAGTGGATTAGCAGAGCATATGCATCATTGCTGTAAATGTTAAAATACAGGTGGGGTTAATAGAAAAATTGACAGGTAATTTTGTAGGAAGACTGCTTTAAAACAAACTGATAAAACGGATGGGTGGTAGAATGTGAAATGCTGTGTACTTAAAGGCTTTCCTTTTTTGTGGTGGTTCCTGAAGAAACTGAATGAACATGCTGCAGCACTGTTTGAGTCGGGAGATGATCAGGAAGTAAATAATGGCCTGATCATTATGAACGAGCTTATTGTCCCATGTTTGCCATTACTACTGGTGGATGAAATGGAAGAGAAAGATATTGTTGCTGTGGAAGATATGAGAAACCGTTGGTGTTCCTATCTAGGACAAGAAATGGAACGTAAGTCATTTATTCATTAAGGTAAAAGGCCCTTGTGCGCCATTTTTGTAAGTATGATGTTTTTGACGTCTGGAATTGAACTTCTATCTTTTGTGCTTTGGTAATATTTTTTGAGCTACCCTGACTTTTGAGTAATCCCGTACACATTTAAATAACAAGTTTTTCCATATATTGCACTGAGATATCAGGCCATAAAGGAAACACACTTTTTGAATGGAAAAACATTTGTGTTGTTAGGCCATCTAAAGGGGGATTTATATCAACATCTTACTAGGAATTGGTATGTCCTGGTTATTGCTGGTAGGTCTAAAGAATCTGAATTATTCCAAATCAAACCCCTCTTCTTTTCCGCCCACCAATAAAGAAAAAGTCAACATTGGACAGAAAAAGGATGATTCCACATGCGGACACAAATGCTTATGTTTGTTTTTCTGGTTTGATTTGCAGCCAACTTGCAAGAAAAGCTGACAGATTTCCTGCCAAAACTGCTAGATTGTTCTACAGAGATTAAAGGTTTCAATGACCCGCCAAAGTTACCCTCCTACTCCACACATGAACTGTGTGAAAGATACGCCCGAATCATGTTGTCACTCAGTCGAACTCCAGCCGATGGAAGATAAATTCTGCAGACCTTCCTAAGCACATTGTATAAACTTTTTTAGTTCTTAAACCTTGCCTTCCTGTCACAGGGTTTGCTTGTTGCTGCTATAGTTTTTAACTTTTTTATTTTAATAACTGCAAAAGAGAAATGACTGTACAAACTTTAGCCAGACTGCAAACGATTAAAGCTGAGAATCGCATGGCACTCAGTCATTTCAACCAGAATTGATGCAACATGCAAGTCTGATCATTATGGCAAAACTGCTTTTTTGCCATTTTATCTGTTACAGTATTACTTTGCTTTTATCTTAAGATCTTTACTTTATCAACAGCTGTCTGGATCATTTTGTGACTGCAACTACTTTAAGTGTCCAGTGCTGTGTAAATACATGGTACTTGGTAGCTTGTAAATGAAAAGAAAGAATAAAGTTTTATTTATGGCTACTTCTGTGTTTGCAAGCAGATACATTGTATATTATTGTAAAATACGGGTATTTTTAGAAGAGATATGGTATATTGATGGGTTACTCACTTTTATAGACAAGGTTCTTCAGGATTTATGGCCAGTTTCCTTTCAGGTAGTTGGAGATTACTGTATGTGAATATATTGAAAAACTGTCACAGTATTATATACAATGGTGTTTTGTATATTCTTCACTGGTCTGTATGATACTGCACCTGAGCACTTTAGTGTGCGTGTGAATGGCCATGCCAAGTCTTTTCTAATAGTAGGGACTGGCTTCTGAAGCAAAACAATAATGGCACCTTTCTTCTATTCTTAGAAAAAAAAATGAGTAAAAAAAAAATTAAAGTATTTTCAGTATAAATATATTGCCCTCTGAGAAAAACTTCTAAAAATTGATTTAAGTAGAGAAAATAAAGGTTTAAAAAAATGAAATTTATGAAGCTGAAGGATTAATCCATTTTTAATTGGTATTTTAGTCATGTAAGTGACCAGAAATAAAATCTTAACATTCTTTACTTGAAATGGGTTGCTATTGTTGCAACAAAATATCTCAGAAATCTATTATCTGTCCTAATTAAATTTTTGTTGGAAGTAAAAGAACATATCTATTGGGCTTGTTTTGTAGAACTGAAATACTGTCTGGTTTTAATGAAGAAACTTAATTATTTTGTGGAAAAAGAGATTTAATGCATCCTTAGGTAGTCCTGTTACCTGACACTATTTTGATTCCTTCTCTTTTTAGAGAACGTTTTGTGTTAGATCAGTAAAATATGTGAATATTGATTTGTATGTTTTTATTGGAGCGACACAACTTTTCCTTACAGGCTTCAAGTGATGTTTGAATATCTACTAATAAAAGGCCACGGAGGGAAGGGAAGGAGTGATGAAGTTCAGACCACCTAGAAACTCAGTGGGCAGAAATGTGGGCATCTCATATGCAAGAAGCAGCAGAGTTCAATCTTAGCCTGTATCAGTTGGAGAAGTTCACTGGAGAGACACTGGATCACAATATACAGGGAATAGAACGTGGCCTTCTTTTCAATATCTGTTCAGGGCTGTTCTCCACTCCTCTTTCCAGTATTGCAGTGCTTCATGCTTTTTCAAATTACCCATTTATTTAATCAAATTCTTTTTTAAAAAAAGCATATTGACCTTTTACAAGTGAAATACTGCTCAGAAACCTTTTTTTAGGTCTGGGACTGTTGATGCGTTAAATACTACTCTTCAAGATAAAAGGTATGCTTACTAAGAAATGGGAGAGGATACATGTTTAAAAGCTTTCACGTTTTGCACCTACCTGTTCCACTTTGATATGAAACTCAAGAACATGCCTACTTAGCACTGGATTTTTAAACAAGGTTTTGAACAGATCAGACTTCTCACTTTTTCAATAATATTAAAATAATTACATGAGAAAGAGCAACTTTTGAGTTTGAATATTTGTGGAAGCTTTTAAGGAAAGCTCCTCTCTTACCCTGAAGGAGCCAGTTACCCTTATCTCTAATCTTTCATGACAAACATGGGGTAAAGGCACTCTTCCTAAGGTAAAAAGAGAAATTATTTCATTTGCAGAAAATATCTAAAATACTTAAATTAAAAGGAAGCAAGGAATGATGAGATTTGTTCTTTGTTTTGTGGTTTTTTTGGTTTTAGTTTCTGAAAGTATGAAAATTATCCATTGAAGTTCATAATACTGAAGATAAATGTGTATTCCTTTGCAAAGACAAATTTTTGAGTTGAATTGAGAAGGTAGTAGAGCAGAAATATTTATGTATTTTGCTTTTTAAATATATTTTAAATATCTGAGTTTAAACTTTCAGTGAAGTCATTAATCATTAATCTTGTTTTAAAAGCCTTGCTTTTCTCACTGCAGTAAGGTAGTTGATAGTTTGGATTCACAATACCCAGCACAAAACCTCTACAAGTAACTGGAAGGTAGCAAAGCATACAGTCTCTTTGGCTACCTGATAATCTGTGACTAAATTATGTAAGGAGATATGGTCTCTTCAGTGTGGTGATTATGAAGGTTTTTATCAGGTGTTTTTTTGGGGTAATAGAATACATAGAATAGATATTTAAGGAAATAGATGGTTAAGGAAATTGAACAAAAATTCATTTACAAAATCACCTGCACCATCAAGTAAAAGGTGGTTTTTTTCCAGATGTTGCTTCAAAGTGACAAAGACCCTGAAGTTACTTTTTCAGTTAATTGCCTTTTTATCCCTTCCAAATATGTCTTCACTTTAGCTGCCCGATCCTATTGGCAAAATAAAAATTAAGAAAAAAAAAAAAAACACTTGATACTTTGGTAGTATCAAGGGTCCTGTTGTTTCTAGTTCAAGCTCCCATAGCAGGTCTCTAAGTCTCAGCCTAGCAGAAGACCATAAGCAGCAGCAGAGCTGAGCTGAACAAGTGAAGAGGATGGATGGAGTCAATTTGTACTTCTTAGATATGGTGATATTTGGAATCACACCAGGCACAAAGACCTGACCTTCGCTATTGAGTCAGCTTTGCATTGTGGACAGTCTGTGCTTTACTGCAGGGAGCAGCTTTGCTCTAGAAAACCTGAAATATGAGCAGAGCCAAAAGCACATGCTTTGTGTTCAAGCATTATAATACCAAAATCTGATATAGTGTCTGTATTAAGTATCTTTCAGGTCATTTTTAGGCTACTGCCATGAAGACTGCAGCTCCAGAAAGGAACGGGATACGACCAGTAGCACACAGGAGACAGTTGGATACTGTCCAACAAATGTAAAGGTTCATAAAGGGAGACAATGATTGCTGTCCATATTCCTCATTTTGTCAAGTTTCCTTCTCTCAAGCTCCAGTGAGTCCAAATGTCTGTGGGAGGCGTTATATAAGCACAAGGTAAAGAATTTTGATGGAACAATGCACCACTCTTAAGTCTTCAATGAGTCACCTCATCTGTGCAGCATTTTTCAACATAAATGTGTGGTTTTTTTAAAAAAATACATTCTAGGTTTGAGTCTGGAAGAATGCAAGAAAAAATGAGTATCAGTCTTGGGAGTGAGAAGAAAATGGTTTCCAGTTCCCCACCTTTCCAGTTCTTGTTTCTGGAGAGAACATTAATATGGATACGAAAATGCTCTTATCTAAAGAGGTGTTTTAGCAAAGTGCAGTATATAGAATTCCAAAGGGGAGCAATTCAAGTGAAACAGAATTATTTATCATGTGATTGAGATCCAGTTTTTCTTTATGTACTGTGTTCTTGAAGATATTTTGAAATCCTGGACTTGGAAAAGTTGTTAATTGGAAGCACTCTTTAATTTCTAAAGAGCATCTTTCTTTAGAGGCAAACGTAACAGTATCAATGTTCTCCTAACTGAGTTCCCATCAGCAGAACACTTCTGCTTGGTTCAGCACTTCTGTTTCAGTTCTGATCAATACGGGAGCAAAGCCCTCAGACTTTTGCAGATGTGACTGTTACTGTCATACACCCATGTGCTCCAGCTTTATTGTCATGCCTTTAAAAATCTTGGGCTTGGCTATGGAATTTCCTTCATCATGAATTTCAGATCTTTGTTGTAAGTAGTAGGAAGGGACCTACACTTCTCAGAAATGTTTTCTTGAGGCAGCACTTTGAAAGAGCAGCTTTACTTGCTTTCTGGTGGCTGGGATCAACCCAAACCCCCTTCTCACAGGCTGGGAAATGCATAGTGGGAAAAGGCTTGTTTTCAGGATGGTGGTCACAGGATGGATTCATTATGAGTGTTAGGATATGGTCATCCTTCATTGCCCCCTTTGTATCTAAACTGAAGTACCTCTGGAAGTTTGGGCTGCATGGTTCTTTCATTCACTCTCGCTGTTTATTTCCCCCTCCCCTGTTGTTCCCCACTGAAGTTACTTGGATATCCATTTTCCAGGCTTTGTCTTTGTAGTCGGTTAAGTCTTTGATTCACCATTACCTGAACTAACCACTATGCCTTCACCACCAGGATATAGAACCAGGATTCCTCTGCTTCCGTCTGATTAGTGTGGGTTTCAGTTTTTGTCTGGCTTTTCCTGGTCAAATAATATCATCCATATGCCTACTGTCTGGCAGCTCAGCATTTGAGAGCCTGGAAGAGGGATGTTATGGATTGTTAGCCAGAGTTAACTAAACTGCAGAGTTTTTGTTTACCATGTCTTGGCACATGAGGGAAAAAAAAAGAAAGTAATTTGTTAGAGCCTGACTTAACCAAGCATTCCCTGAACTGAGCACTTTAGAAGTGTGAGAGGTGTCTTGTGCACTGTATCTCAGCACTGTCCAGGTCTATGAAATTTGTAGAGGGTTCCTCATGTCCAAGAATCTTTATTTCAGTTTACCCTGATCCTTGTATTTTATCTTGAATTATTAAAATGACAGTCAAACATAACTTCCAGCAAAAAGCAGCTTTTTCCTGCTGTGCTGATTTCAGTTGGTAACTGCAGTCCTTACCCATGTCTGTGTTTTGTGTCTGGGTATTTCCTATCACTGATCAGGACTGTATGTGCTTTGTTACCTGTGTTAAAGTTTCCTGGAGCCATTTGTACTTTGTGGATATACAGGCAATAGGGGAAGGGCATTAATTCCTGTAGATATTTAAGAAACAAAATTTGCATTTTTTTCTGTGACCTTTAATCTGTAACAACAAAACTTTCAGTTGAATGTGGACTAAAGGGTTGGGAAACCTGTGGGAGTTTGGGAAGGTGTTACTTTTTAAAATTATTGATAATACAGGATCATGAGAGGGAGGGAATTGCTATGTAAACAGTAAACTTTTTTGTGGATTAGGAAAAAAAATGTTGAAATAAATTTTAAGCAAAGAAGTCAGTGTTACATAATGCAATTTGAAGAAAACTTCTGTGTTCGTAGAGAAGAGGTTGGAGTGTTTGATTTTTAAGGAACATTGATCTGTGAAACTGAAAAACTTGTAGCTTATAATAGCTCAAGGTAATACATTCTTGTAATCTGCTTATGAAGCTCTTTTGTTTGGAAAGTAAAAAGAAAAAGAACAACCCATACCTCAAAAGCAACTAAGCCCCCCACTCCTCCGGAAAGATAATATTGTTCTGAGAAGTCCAAGTTTGGATGAATTTGGATGTTCAAAAAACTTCCTATTTCCTCCCTCCCTTGCTCAGTCTATTTGAACAAGTACATTATGTTTTGAATAATTCTCTTTGAATTTAAGAAGGAAAATTTGTCATCTCCAATACTTTTCAACATGAGATTAAGACCTGTCATTGTATTTGGCGCTGGCACTAGTTCCACCCTCAGCTGATGGTGATTTTTAGTTATATGGTTGTTGCAAGATGCTTGAACAGATGATTTGTCATTTCAGCTTCCTTCTGTAGGATGTAATCCTCAACATTCTTTGCATACAAAGGTTTATACTGCTGTTTTAGGAATTTACTCCCCTTCCCCCTTTTCTTTGTTCCATTTAAGGCTGCTATTCAAATGCTTTGCAGTGAGCAAGTAAAACAGCACTGATTCTGTTTGCCATTGCTCTACTCCACTGGAGACTGTGACATCTCTGTGCTACTTGGATTTTAAAGAGATTTTATGGTGCTTTGTGCTCTGAATTTATTTGAAATGGAAGGTGATGAAATTAATTACCTGTTGGTTGCAGTTGACAGAGAAGAGCCATAATGTTATTTTCTATTTAGTAACAAAGTAAAATCAAATAATTTCTCCCTCGACACCGTTCCCCACAAGATTAGAAATGCTGTGTATGTTTTCTAAGAAAGTAGAAGTTTCTGGGTAAGATGTGGTAAGTGTTCAAACTGGTCACAATCCCTTTGGGAGGGCACTTGCATGGATAGTGTGTTTGTTCTCCTGTCTTTGTTCCTGGAGTAGGTACACAGCTAAAAATACTGATTGGAAAGTATTTATGGTGGATTTTTATTTGCTCTGTAGTAATTTTATATGTTTTCATTAGATAGGCTTGTATTTAAATGCTTAATGTCAGTTCTTGGTGTTAAGCAAGAAAGTATGATGCGTTCTGATGGGAATTTTCTGGTCAGTTCAGTGAAGCTGTGAAACTTTGCAGTACCTATCCTCAGTTATGTCTGTGCTATTACCTGGCTAACTCCCTGCCATCTCCAACCAAGGCACTTCTGAAACTAAGTAGTAGGCTCAGGGCAGACTATAATTTGGTTGATTGCTTGGGTTTTATTTTCTTTGTTTTTTAAAGAAAAGATCAGTTGTGTGGCAAAGAGAGCTCCAAGAGGTTTAAGATAGGCCAGAGCTTACCAATATTTAGTATCTAAGAGGGGAAGAGAGGCTAGTAATACAGCCAGGTTTAAACTGATCTGTCTTATTTCTGCTGTTAAGATTAAATAATCTGGTTGCAAGTGGTGTGTGAGTGGTTACAAATGCTGTTCACAAGCCATCTGTAAAAGGGTGCTGTTCAAAGAATGCCTACAGGGAAGTGCTGGACGATGAGTAGATGTTGAGGGCTTGTAAGTACTGTAGTCTAACACCTCTTTCCAGAGGGAAGGTATTGCGGAGTTTGATCCCTGTAGAGTTCAGAAAAGATATGACCAGTGTTGTGAGCTACAGAGACACTCAGAGGTGTGAGCGGACAGAGACTCCATCAGGATTTCTGCAGGTGGCTTCGTTCCCTCTTCCTGTGTTTGATTAACCACAGGCTCTATGCCCAGAGGAGACTCAGTCCTTCTCAATAATGTAGGCAAAGCTGGCTTAGTCCATGAGAAATGATGGAGTGGGGCTCCCTACTGTAGAAGAGCCAAAAAGGTGTATTTTGGACAGGAACCTTAGTGGGACAGGCATGCCTTTTTTTGGAATAGAGACTGCTGAAAACCCTTGGGCCAAACCCCATCTTTTCCACTGCAGTCAGTCTGCTCACCGGCCGTTCCTCCTCACCAGCCGTTCCTCCTCACCTCTCAGCAGTCTGCTTCCTAAGCTGAGTGCCGGCTTTGCCGCACTCCTATGTAATGTCAAACCTGTGATCTCATTTTTACTTCAAGTCCCTTCTGAGCCTCCCTTTTCTACAGTACAAGCCCTGTTGGATAAGGGAAGTGATGGCCTTACTCTCTAAACAGTGAAGGGGGGGAGTATCCTATTTTAGACCTGCGCTCAACTGCACCCATCTCACTGAGTACTCAGCTACATTGTGATTGACTGACTGACTCATGGCAAAGTGTATCCTTCCTTCAGATCTTACAGCATTTTCAGATTTCCATAGTCATCACTTATATTTCAGCTCCCTGATGAAAAGGTCTTTGCAGGACGTGACTCCTTCCCTTCACTAGTAGTGCTTCCTCTGGAAAGAAGTTCCCAGTAAGAAGATACTTCTCCTGTCATGACATCACGAAAATGACTAGGGGATAAACAAAATAGGTCTGTGCCCTGTAGACAAGAAGGCAAATGATGTCCTGGGGTGCGTTAGGAAGAGCATTACCAGCAGGTCAGGGAGTGATCCCGCCCCTCTGCTCAGCCCTGTGAGGCACATCTGGAGTGCTGTGTCCAGTTCTGGGCTCCTCAGCACAGGAGAGACATGGAGCTCCTGGAGCAGCACTAATGGAGGTTACAGAGACGATGAAGGCACTGGAGCAACTTTTACAAGTAAAGGCTGACGGAGCTGGGCCTGCTCAGCCTCGAGAAGGGATGGCTGAGAAGGGAACCCATCCCTGTCTGTCAGTTGCAACTAAAATACTTGAAGATCAGTCTTGACCAGGCTCTTACCCTACTGCATTACAATATTTTAAAAGTTTCTATTTCTTATATGGCTCATCTCCTTAAACTAAGAATCTGGAAGTTTTCACTGGAGTGCGCAGTGGCAATGTACCTACTTTTTAATATCTTGGTTTTTTAATGTGTTGAGCTTGTCCTCCAATCTGCATAGGAAATAATTTAAAATGAATGCATTAATTTGGACAGCTTCTGTAAATATACAGAATATGTGTGCTCTTGACAATATTTTTATATCGCAGATTTTACAGAGCCTGGAGGTTTGTCTGGGCTGGGGTTAGTTTGCTTTTATGCTTGTCACACTTTTTATGTTTTCTGAAGGACCTAATGCTGGCAGTAATCCCTTCAGAGCCTCTGATACTACACTGTCCCGGGGAATAGGGGCTGCTAAGGGCTGAAGTGTCTCTCTGCCATGCTCCATGTAAAACGTGAATGCTTCCCTCAGCGATGGACACAGCTGCCATCTGGGAAGGCTGTGGGATCTCCAGGGTGTAAAAGGATTCTGGAATACGGTGAATTTCTTCCGTCTGTGTCTATTTACTGAAAGTACTGAAGTCTGGATTTGGGTGATGAGAACAGTGGGCTGCCCAGGCAGCTTATGCACTCCCATCGCTGGCAGTGTTCGGGGCCAGGCTGGATGGGGCTCTGAGCACCCTGGTCCGGCGGGAGGTGTCCCTGCCAGTGGCAGGGGCTGGTGTTTCTAGTCCCCTTCGAGCCCAGACCGGTGTTTAAGGCCCCGTCCAGCCCAGGCCATTCCGGTTCCCTGGCAGCCGCGGGCAGGGCCGGGCCTCCCGCGGGGCCGCAGCGGCACCTGCCGGGCCGCGACCGCCACTGCGGGCCGGGATCCCCCGCTCCGTGAGGAGCCACGCTCCGGGATTGTTCGTGAGGGAGCAGTGGAGCCCTGCGAGCCCCTAAGGACACGGTGAGGGGGTGTAAATAAACTTAGACACTCGATGTTTCCAGCAGTGAACGCTCTGCCGAGGCAGAAGGGCTCCGGAGAGGTCCCGTGGAAGCTTTTTCTCTCATAGCACTTCAGGCCTGCAGCACGGGAAAATAGCTCTACACTGTTAGTGGTGTGTTCGCATGAATCAGAACAATTTATTTGTTTCTTTGGGCTGGAAATGAGGTGTAGATTTTACCAGGGAAAGCCTCAAGTGATTAGGGGCTATTTTAGGACAGGCAGTGTCTTTCAGTAGTTTGTTCTAATGGCTGCAGTTCCTGTGGCCATTCATACTAACCTACTTTCTGAATTTAAAACAGCCTGGGGTGGTGTTCTTAGGAACTGGTCCTTTTCCTTGGAAATTCACTTTGTCATTGGTACCAGTGCCATGGCTTTGGCAGGATGTACCAGCTCCGAGGAAGCATTCCTGGGAAAATCAGTGGGGCTTTCTGAGACTTGGGTGTGCCTGTGAACGAGAGAATTCAGGATAGTTTATTAGCAGATGTTTAAAAATAGTCTGATACATCATGAATTTCATCTTTCTACTTTTAAGGTTATGTATAAATGGGAGATTCAGGATAGCCACACAGTGGAAATTTTCAGGAGCTTTTGTTGTAGGTTATTTAATTTTGGTTTGGCTTAAATTTCTATGAAAATACCAATTATACTTACATATTTACTTTTTATGTCTGCTAGTGATGTCTAGCAGGAAAGAGAAATAATAGCTTATGTAATGATGAAATGAGGTTTCAGTTGGTTAACTACAGGTTAACTACTAATTACTTAGAGGGTTAGTAACTAACTGATGGGTTTCTTGCTTTTTGGGAACTATGTACATGTGAAGAAGCAATAGGGGATACAAAATGATCTGGCTTCATTGATCGAGGTCACAAAGGAAAAGTCCCACAGAGATACCTGAGTGAAGAAATAAAATTGCCATCTGAAGTTTTGGGCACCATATTTTTTACTGTTACTATTCCTAGCAAATTAGATCATTTTGACTTCATGTGCCCAAAACCGGCAAAAATAGCATGTGTGGCGGTGCTTGTCAGGATCGAAGCATCAGCATCGTGATATCATGACAATGGAACACAAGGTTTGTGGCTTGAGCTTTTCTGTTGGGTTTGAACTTCTTCTGTAGTTCAAGTGTGAACTTGCTTAGGTCATTCCACTGCCTGCCTGAAAAGGGAGGCATTCAGAGGCTCCAGCATCCTTTTTGCTGCCTGCAAAAGAACGAACAGATTAATCTTTATTGTGCTCACCTAGTTTGAGATTCAGTAGGCAGTCCAAAGATTGCTTTAGCTAATTAGGCCCTCTAATTGGATTTAAAAAGTTATTAACCTTTTAAATAGGCTCTCCAGAGTGGCATGTCAGCATGTTCTGAGCTAATGTGCAGCCAGCTATTGGTTCCACTTGCGGGGCTGACAAGCAGAGGGCAGGCAGGGTTGAGTTGCTCCTTGGGGAAAGGAGGGCAGGGAAAACTCTGTGTCCCTGCTCTGCAATAGCATGGGTGCAGGAGAGGAAGGTGGTGCAGGTTCTCACCATGCCCAAGTAGCTGCTGCCTTACATTCCCCATCACTTCCTGCTCATGGAACCAGCTGGGATTTTACCAGGAGGCTGAAAGAAGAAATAAAACTCTCACAGAGAAAATGTTTTGGTTTTTTTCTCCTTTGATGCTGTCTTGCCTTTATGTTTGCCCCTCCTGTGGCATATATTACATTTCTTCATCCCAGAGACTGTAAGGGGTTCCCCCTGAGATGCACATTACAGAGTACTGAGAATGACTGGCCAAATTGCAGGGTGCAGTGTGCATGTGAAAAGCTACCAAATAGAATAGTATTGTTTTCTGGGTATATTGGAAGGTATGATTAGTCTTTTACAAATTTTGGACCAGTTCTGTCAATGACTTTTTAATTCTTGATGAATTTAAGTGGTCCTCAGTGTTTGTCCTCCTATGCCACTCAGTCCCATGTGGGCAAGACCAAAAGAGCATTGCATGAACATGTCAGAAATAACCTGAGATGTTTAGATATCGTGACTCATGATCAAAGTTACAAAGATGAATTTGTGTCGCTGTAGCATGTCTACAAGAGCTGTCCTGCAGTCATTTCTCCTTACCCAATATATTTTTTGTCGACTTGTGAAATTTTCCTTTTTTCTTAATGTGAAGTGTATGAGGTGACATGGGCAAGAAAGAAGATAGATGTGTGTTTACTCAAAGTTGCCTTATAAAATAGAAGTCAATGTACAGCAGAAAATCTCTGATATTCAGTTTTCGTATAACAAGGAGTTTAAACCCCCCAACTCCCAAGACTCATTGCATTTTTCTTTCTTGCCATCATAATTACTTTTCCATGGCTTGTAAGTTACTCTCTGAGAGCTGGAGACCTGAGGCCAGCTCTGAGCCATTTGTGTTCATGCTAAAGAGCTGCCATTTGATGGATTTAATTAACACAGCAGCTGCTCTGTGCTTGCTGCTCTCCTTCCTGCTGTCTGGAGCAAAGCTGGTGCTCTACCTGCTCCAGAGAGCTCAGTCTGACTGTCCCAGCCATGTCACACCATGCCTTGCTGGCAGCACGTCACAGGGCAGCCTGGTGACGATGGACTTCTGTCACTGCTCAAAGCTCCAGGGCTGACAGCAGTCCCCAGCTGCCAGCCTGCTGTCTAGCACAGAACAGAAGGAAATATGTCGTGCTTCTGGTGCTGAGCTTTTTCCATGGTTCCACTTCCAAATGCTTTGCTGAGAAGCATCAAGAACTTTTTTCAGCTGCACATCGTAGTCACTGTGAAATATTCAGAGAGATTTGCCAGAAGTCAAGGATGGAGTTAATGCATGCAGTAGTAACACTCAGTGGTAACACTCAGATCTTTTCTCTTTGTTTTTTTTTTATGTAAATTTGCCAGGTTCCATTTCGAGTGAGAAACCTGTAGCTGTGGAATTACAGACTGAGATATGGAATTTTTCTTAATGGAGTACCTACAGTGGTGGAAGAAGTAAAATAAAAAAAGCAATTTCTTAAAATAGACCCAAAACTCCCAGTACTTTGCCTGCCCTTTGTTCTTTGCAGCTATATTGGTGCCTTGTTGCAGAACCAAAATGTGCAGTAAATTGTTTTTTTGCCATTGTAGTCCTTGTTCTTACAGTTGCTAAACTCTTTCTAGAATATCCTGGGAGTTTTCTGAACTGATTAGTTGTCCCATGTGTTAGAACTAACATAGTGCAGTGCTATCTCCCCCTCACATATCAAGGCTTGTAAGTGTTCTGTGTGGTTCATTCGGCAGAGTTTATGCTGTAATGGAAACGCTCACTGGGAATATGTAGTTGTGACCTGTATGGTCTGAAATGACGCACACTTGGAAAAAATCTTAATGTGATATGTTGTCATGAGGGGTTATAAAAGCATGAAAAATAGATTCCTGCCCTATTCCTCCCCTGAAAGATTTATTATACACTTCTTGGAAATGTGGTCTCAATTTTGGAGAGCCAAGTCGTGGTTTATGAACAGGTACCCCAGAGCAAACACAGCCGTGCAGCAATTGGACCTGACACTCACTTGAAGCAGGGAGGGACACAAGACTTGGGGATGTGTAGTCTCATCATCACCTTCTGGTTTGTGTTAGAATATGTTCTTGAAACCCCAGCTGAGAGGAAAGTTGTGCTGTTAGTGGACTAAAATCAGTGATGGTAAGAGTGAATAATGGCCTTGAACATCTTTTAATTTTAAAAGACAGAGTGGAGAAAGATGTGTTCTCCCCAGTGTATGGAAAGAAAGCCAAGCAGAAATAAAAGAAGAGTAAGGTTGGGCCATGTGTTTGAAGACTGTATTTCTATTTGGGGTGCTGAGTCTTCCTTCTAGAACCATAAGCTTCTAGAGAAGCTGGTTGAATGCTCCTTCTTTCCCACTCAGGAAAACTGAAAATATGCTTGAAAAAAAAAAAATCTTGATTATGTGCTATCAAGTAAGTCTTCATCTGCTTCTCCTATAGATCAGACAGAACAGTTACTGTCTATAATCTGTAATTGGCACAAATGTGTATAGGAATATACATATATGTATGCATGTGTTTGTGTTTATTATGATTCTTCCTCCACAAAGCAGAAAATGGAATGTGCTGTATGTTCAGAAAAAGACAAAAAACCCTTCAGACTCACATTTTAACAAGTTCTGGATGGCTGTAGGCTGCCACTCAAACAGATTTGTTTGCAAGCGCTTGGTAGTTCCACCTTGAACGCTGATAATCAATATTTTCATTCAAAGCTGCTCAGACCTCTGCAAACATGCAACCTTAAAACAGCCTTAAAGATTTCTTTTTGGTTGTTTTGACTTCTGAAAAATTAATACTTTTAAAAATCACTTTCAAAAGTAGTGAACCATATAAAAAGCATAGAAGAAATTGTAAAAATCTATAGAGATCATAGGTCAAATGCCAGTGTCCAGGTTTTAGAGTGCTTTGTGGAGTCAACACTCTCCAGAATGTTTGTTACCCAGGATATCTGATATGTTCACTCTACAAGTCTTGAATAATATTGTTACTTTATAAGGAAAATGTTACTTATTTAGTTGAAAGCAGAATAGGACTCATTTTAGGATAACTGTAATGTCAAAATCAATTAAAATTCAGCTTTAGTATGTTGATATTAAAACTATTGGAGTGAGTGCACCGTAGGGAATTATTCACCTATTAGCCAGTTCTGTGCTAAATGGAACTCAAAAAGCTATTTTTTGGAGAGGTAAATGCTAAAGATAAAAGTGGACTTAGGCTATCATTTTTGGCTTCTACTTTGTACCTTTTTTCCCCTCTGTTAAAACCTTTGTGTTCTGAGTGAACTGTAAGATTCCAGAGGTCAGAAGTGTTTTGTGTGTGGTTTTTTGCATGGCTACCATGGATCAGTGTTTGCACAAACAACAGCAGCAACTTGGATACCAATGCAAAACAGCCTTGCTCAAGTGACCATTTAGTGGCAGCTCGTCCTTGGATCCAGCTTTTAGTCCTTATTTAGTTGCACTTCTCCTGAAGGAAGAAGAGGGAAAGAGGTTTTCTGTCATCACTCATGTCAGAATGAGCTTTCCAGTCCTTAGTCCTGTTTCGGATTGCACAGAATATTGTGCGTTGGAAGGGACTCACAACGATCAATCATCAAGTCCACCTTTTACGTGTATGGCCCGTGCAGGGATCAAAACCACAACCTTGGTGTTGTTAACACTGTGCTCTTCCCAGCTGAGCTACTCTGCCACTGTGCAAGCTCCTCTTGGGAGCAGGTAGAATAAAGAAATCCACAATAGACAACTCCCATCCTGTGATCCCTGAGAAGCTGAGGGGAAACAGAATTGAATTGAGAGTTGCTGGCATGGTACTGATGGTACTGCAGAAACCAGAGGGGCTCACAGGAGATGCTTTCACACAGTGGATGCTTCCTTGCAAAAAATCTTTGGCACTGGGCTGCACAATAGCTGGTAGCAGTAATACAATCTTAGTAATAGTAATTGCAATTAATAGTAAGGCCCGTTGCCCCACCAGGGCTCCTGTGGGACTGATGAGTAAGGAAGATGGGGCTTAGCAGTCTTTAGGCCTGGTGGTTTTTGGTCCCAAGTGCTCTGGTGCTCCTTGTAAACTAATAGTAGTAATATTGACAAAGGTTGTTGTTACAATTTTGCTTTACAAACCAGTGCTGAATGCGCTCCTTTAAATCCCTCCTCCAGTCCTCAGACCTAAATGCCCTGTTTGGTTTGGAAGTAGAGGAAACATGCATTTTTTGAATCCTAGTTTTAGAAATCCTGTTATTTCTATAATTGTGGAAGGCAGAGAGCGACATCAGACACATGTAAAATATGACTTTATTTTTCTTTCTCTGGTGCAGTCCCAACTGCTTTTTCTAAAATCCTTTCAGCACTCTGAGGAAAAGTTTTAAGTGCCAGAACAATTCAAGCACAAGCTAAAAAGTGTCTATAAACAGAGTGCCAAAATTAAGAAAATGTATAACAGCAGCAATATGAAACTATGGATATATTGCTGCTGTGTTTTCTATAGCTGGTTCTCTGATTACTATTTCTTATTAATTATACAAGATTATATTTCTCAATGTAAGAAAAGATCATCAGAAGATAAATGCTATTACTTTGCTATCGGAAGTGAATGAAGCACTGAGGTTTTTAACTCTAATTGCTTCAAAATAATTTTGGGTGCCCAGGTCATACCCCACCTCTTTTGTTTCTTTGGGGTTTTTTGGTGTTATGTTTCTTTGGTTGGTTGGAATTTTTTTTGTGTGGTTTTGTGGGTGTTTTTGTTTTGTTTGTTTTCTTTTTAAAATTTTTTCTTTCCTTTGGTTTGGTTTAGATTTTTCTGTGTTTTTTTTTTTTTTTTTTTTTTTTTNTTTTTTTTTTTAATTTTTGGGGTTTTTTTGTTTGTTTTATTTGGGGGGGGTGTTGTTTGTTTTGTTTTGTGTTTTGTTTTTTACAGCTGTCTGTCTCCTAAGTATAAATTTTTACTTAGGTAAAAATTTTTATTTGGCTTAGACATTTAAGTACTGTGGAAAAGATGGAGAAGGATGGTGAAGAAGCAGTACTAATGATTGCTACATCTATGTCTATGCCTTTCACATTTTCTTTTTAATTTAAGGTGAACTTTCAAAAGAGACACTACTTCAGTACCTTAGTGTCATTGACATTGGGGAACAACACTAAATTTCCTTAAACCTTTGAAAATCCAAATACTTTCTGGGAGATGCAGAAGTGTTTAAGCAATAGGATGTATGAAAACTGTTGGCTCTTCCTTCAAAAACAATAATGTGGTCTATAAATGCTTTCATAAATTTGTTCCTCATATGTTGATCTGCAAGTTTTGATAATACCTAAACAACGTGGGTGTGCTATTTTATAGTGTTCACAGGGATGTACCCATCTTCTAACAGTAATGGAATGCAGAGGATCGGTGGCTGTACAGTTTTAAATATTGATTGATTTTTTTTTTAACTATTCGCTTGGACATCCGAAAGTCAGACTTGAAATGTGCTTTTACATATTGACTTTTCAGAGCCTCAGTCAATTGTTTAAAGACATTAAGAAATTTTATCACATAGGCTTGGGAAACAGTGTACCCTTAATATGTCTACCATATTTTGTTTTACTACTAGTTCAAAAATTTGACAATCTATTCCTTAAAAAAGGGTTTAGGTTTTCTTTGTTTGTTTTTCTATTGTTGTTGGTATTTTTTTCCCAGAGGACTGAGGAGACACTAGAAAAAATGGAGCAGTTTTAATAGAGGAAGACTTGCACTTCTGATGAATATATTTTCTTGCTCATCTAATACAAAGCAATTGTTTCTTAGCAGTGTAAACAGCCAGTTTTTGTTCTCATATGCTTCAGGAAAACTATCTTATGCAGGTTTTTTTGCTAATAGAAGAGGAACTGAGCATCCCTTGCTCCTACCGAACAAAACATTTGCCTGTTCAACAAACTGAAATCTCAAAATATACTTGATTTCTGGGAAGTTGAAACTACTTTGGAGCTTTTGCAGTGAATCAGTGAACTTGATCGTGGTATTAAAATAGCCCAACTTGGTTTAAGTTTCTGCTATAAACAAACATGTAATAATGTTTTGATTAATCATCTTAAGGCTTAAGATTGTGTAACATATAGCCACATATTTTTTAATTGTTGGCCCCCCACCAAATGCTTCATAAGATGTCACATGCTTTGGTTCAGTTTCCAGAGAAAAACTCTTCTTCCTAAATGTGTTTTGTGGTGATGAGATTATCTCATCTAAATGCTTCAGCTTTCCCTTCCAGATGAAGTCTTTGCTCTGTGAGGGAGTTTTCTCTTGTTGACGTGGAGATAAATGAGTCCTATAAATCCAGGAGGGCTTTAGCCCTGCTTCTGCCCTGGAAAGAAATGCCTGCTAGCTCTGTAAGCCCCAAGGCTGCAGGGGGTTGGAAGCTGGGAGCAAACAGCAAAAATCATGGTGTGCTTTGCCTGTGTTACTGCTAGGATAGCATTTGGGACAGAATATGGGGCTGGAAGAGCTTTTGATTCTGGCCAGTAGAGCCCTTTTAATGTTGTTACCTGAGGCGTCTGAGCTCTCCTGCCTGCCTTATCCTGCAATGTGGGCTTTTGTGGCAGGTGCTCTCGACACACCTTGGGATCCCCCCAGAAGGGATGAGATGGGAAGCCTCCCTGCACCCTTGCTGGCTGTTCTCTGCCTACTTCTGCAAGAGCAGGTGCAAGTGTGCTCAGTCTTCTATGCAATTTGCTGACCCTCCATCAACAAGGGGGAAACCATTCCCTGCAAGGTGCTTGGGTAGGGGAGGAACAGAAAGCAGTTAAATTGAGAAACTTCTTTGCCAGCTATGCTACGCAGTCCCTCTCATTAAAAAGCATTTTTTGTCTTTCTCCTGTCTAAACTAAGGCTGAAATTTAATTTGAATGTCTTCTGGTCACGCAATACCCTGGGAATGAATCTTATAAAACAGCCTATATCAGGCCTGTACAAATTGTAGACCTGCTTTGTCTGAATGAGCTTTAACTTCGTTATGTTAGAACAGAATAATTAACAGAAAACCGAAATGCAATTTTGTCTAAAAGAATGGCACTTCTGGGGCTTTACCTCACCTGTAGCCTTGCAAGGCTTTTAGTGTCCTGTCAAGCAATCTGTCAGAGCAGGAATGTTGAGTGCATTCATTTTTTACTTCATTCTTTTCTTACAGGAGCTCAAGTGACTCCACTGAAACTCTGGCATTTATCACAGACAAAATTAGGTCAGAAGAGAGCACAGAGGTACTGAACTGAAAAGAGATATATTCATCTTTAGAAGAAAAAAGAAAGTCTCAAATTGCAAGCTTGGGTTTAATTTGTTTCCTCCACATAAGGTAAGACTTTTCCTAAGGGATTTTCCAGGCAAGCTAATGGCGTCTTTGGTATAAATGTACTTTAAGTTTTGTAGGAAGAATATTAATACTTGTTTGTTGAGCTATATAAATTAAAGTAACTGAAGAACAGTATTTTTCCTAAAAGTAAACAAAAGCAGCCTAGGGAAGACTCTGTCCCAGTTTGGTCTTGTGGTTAGTGTCCAGTTGTGGAAGCTGCTGAGCATGTTTAGGTAGCAGCAAGAATGGTGGGATTTATTTGTCATCATTATTTGCAGGACCCCAGTATTTGTAGTCTAGTTACTGCCAGTCTTGTAATAAAGCTGGTAGATAAAATCTGATTGTATGTATGACTGACTGGTGGTGTGACATTATCTGACGTGAAAAATTGCAGCTTTCTAATTTGCATTTAAGGAAACAAATATTAGCATCTTTGCTATAGGACGTGTTCCTTCATTGCATATGCTGTTAAATTTTAGATAAGGTTTGAATTTTTTGCTGGGCCTGATGGACTATGTAAATACAGAAATATCACACTCCTAGGAAATAGCGTCTTGAAGAACATGCCTCTAGTTTTACCTAAATATCTTTCAGAACATATTGGTGCATTTACCACTTGCTTTTCATCTCATGTAAACCTGATATCACACAGATTTTTTTTTTTTTTTTCTATATGGATTCTTCTTGTCTAAAAACTTTTGCAAGCAATTAATTCTCCTGTGGATTCACTACCTAAATCCATAACATTTTGCCTCTAACAATAAACTGAGTGAGAATGGGTAACTCCAGATTTATCAGTTGCTTATGATACAAACACCCAGTAATTATTGAAAACTTTCTTACAACCAACTTACAGCTCTCTGCAAGAGGGGAATCATGTGGTTCACACTGTACAGCACACTTCATCTAACATTTAATAGTCCTGGTGAATCAGAATCTTTTGCAGCAGAGGGAAGAAGATTGGAAAGGGCAGGCACGATACACAGGAGATGCTTTCTGACAATTTTTCAAATGGTAATAATGTATTGCATCATGTAATGTGTACCAGTTAAAATAAAAATATTTAAATCCAGCATGAAGAAAGTCAAGAAAATACATGTGGCTCAGATGTTCTGTAGTTCGTATCAAATCAAGGGTATGAAGAGAGTGAGTCCACATAGTCCAAGTGAAAAGAGAAGAAAATTTGTCATTTGGACCTTAATACTGATTCATACTTATAGTACATCATTATATTTGGGGTTAAATATAGTGGTGTTTAGAAAAACAACTAGACCTATTTTGAATGCAAAATAGATACTAGTTAAAAAATAATAAAAAAATCTATCTGAATGAAGATCTTGTTTTCCGTTATCTCTTAGCAAAACTGTTTGGGAGTGTACTGCTGCTATGCAAATTGTATTTGACAAAAGTAGTAGGTGTCTGTTTAAGAGCATCTCTTATCATCAAGTAATTTCCAATAATAGCTTAACTTTTCTTACTCCTGGTATTATAAATATTTTCATAAATATTTTATACCAAATTGTCAAATCCTTATGTAAAAGCATTTACTGTATTTGCAGCCATATCTTGGGGTGTCAGACAATACCTTTTTAACCTAATTTATTTTAAGCATTATTATTCTCATTTAGCACATCCCATAGTAAAGTCAGATTCTGAAAGGTAAGGATAGACTTTTTATAAGGCTGGTAAATCAAAGTTAGTCTGTCAAGATCCTAGTGTTATTGCTAGAACATTTAATTAACCAGCTTCTAAAGAATTACCACATCTGCATATGGGAAGAATAAATCAGTGAGGTAGAAAGCACAAGACCTTCTTAATGTCCTTGTAAATAACATGGAATATCTGAAGATTTGCCTGGAAGCTGTTGTAAAAGAAAAATCTGGTTTAATGTGTTGACCTGATTCTGTTCCTCTTGGTAACCTTGCTATAAGGTTTTAAGTCAGATGGAGCATATCTGAGAACCTAATAGAAAGCAGAATGGATAATGAAGTGTTTTAAATGAAATGTGGAAAAATATTGATAGCTCTCAGTTTGGGGTTGGGATTTTATTTTTGTTATTGGGGTTTTTGGCCTTTCAGGTATGGTAAATTATTTTAAAGCATAAGTATATACATCAAAGAGTGTTTGTTTTCATATGCTATCACTTAAATTTAAAAAAGAAAAACCTGTGTTTGTGTGCATTGGCATACATATGTATGAGTGTACACACACATTATATTTCACTGAGATGGAAGATAATGATTGTTTCTTAAGGATAACAGGTTGCATTTTAACATAAGCTTTAAGAATGTAATGATGTTTTTATCTATTTCTATCCCGATACAGCTATTATTTTCTTCAGATTTAATGAAAAAAAAAAAAAAAACACATTAAACCACCTTTTCTTCATCTTAAGTATCAGCCTTGTTAGGTACCACAGCTTAAAAATAGGACTGAGAAAATTAAGCTGTGTGTCTCGCTAAGCAATAGTACATTTTCAAAGAAGATGATAATAGGGAATTACAGTAGCTCAAACTACTTTCTCTGATACCAAATGCTAGGCCATTTCTCTTTGAAAAGCTCCCAAAGCTGCAGTTGCTCAAGGGCTGTAAGGGGCAATCATTTGAGACAAGGACAAGTCAAATGTCTCTTTTGAAGTGCAAAATTGTATTTTTTCAAGCAGTATTCTCAAAATGGAAGATAAGTTCAGTGTCTTTTGCAAGAGAGCTTCAGTGCAATGTGCACTTTGAAGGAAAGTCACTGTGGTTTAAATGTGAGTGATAAGGACTTTTGCTGTACTAAATGAAAAAGCAGGACTTCAAAGTTCAGTGTTTGCCTTGCAACAATTTCCAGTTTCTGATGTCCAGACTCTGAAGTGAGGTTGATCTTTGCTCTCAAAATTACTCATTTTGTTTCAGAGGTTGATAGTGACTGGGAGAAGGCATACTTTCCTAAGCTGAATTTTAGCTTTCATTTCAGCAGACTGCTTCAGGTAGGAATTGTCAGGATGCCTGCACAGCTCTGCCCTGTGTGAGTGGAGCTGATGGGAAATTTTCTAGTTAAAGAAACCTGATCTGATTCATAAGGAATCTTCCTGACCACCTTTTGGGTGTATGGAAGAGGACAAAGGTTGGGCTGTCGAGTAGCAAGTAACACCACTGTGAAAGCTCCTGCCAGGACGCTGAGGTTCATGCTGAGGTTTTTGTCTTGCCTGCATGAGTGGAAGAGCTCCCCAGCCACCAGCTTTCCAGGCAGTCTCCTTGCACTGTTTATACAGAGTGGAATAGCTCCAGCAGAGCCAGAGGTACTTTCTCCAAAATAACTGGTGATCAAATTACAACTTTGGGATATTGGAGATCACAATTCAAAACCCTGTTCTGAATCACTGAGAATTCACTTTTGGAACAGCTTGAATACAATGTTTGTCTGTCATGTAAAATCCCACTTAGAGCAAATCAGATGTGTGAGTCTGTATCTCAGAAGGCCAGATAAGCTCTGAGAGCCAGGGTGTTCTGAAGGGAATCTGGAGCTGTTAATTGTGAATTAATTGAAAAATTTGAAATTCCTTCATTTCTGTCCTGATGAGACTTTTGTAGTTGTTTAACTGTTGACCTTCCACAGGATTTCTCTGTTAGTTTGTAGGGCAGTCTGTAATAACACCACATGAGTATTGCTGTTGGGGTGAAATGGGCATGTGACCATATGACTGTCTCTTACCTCCCTCCTAGCTCTTGCAGGATGCTTGCTAAATGCCAGGCATTGCTCCCATCACCTGCAAGGAGTGAATCAGGGTTGTGGAGCAAGTTGGACTGTCTGTGAGATCCCAGCTTTGCCCTGAAAGGTGTGGAGGTAATGAGGGAACTGGAAAAGGAGGGAAGTGCAAAAGAAGGCAAAGAAGTACAGATAATTTAAGCATTATTCCACACAGAGTGAATTAAAAAATCCTGTCTAAAATGAGGGTGGTCCCCACTAAATGAGCTACAAACTGGCTGACTGAATAGAGGATGACTGCATGGTAGTAGGCTTCTGTGACCTGATTCTTATTTCAGTGAATGGGACCCACTGTCCTCCTATAGAACAGTCTGTTGCGAGGTATCCATGTGACTTTAGCCTTGTTCTCTTGTCTTCTTCATTGCCTCCTCCTTGCTTTATTCCCTCACTGTCCACTCCAGGCCTCTTATCAAACTGCTGCCACCTGTTCTGTGCCTCCTCATCTGTCCTGCCGGTGCTACTGCTGTCAAGGGCAACCAAGCTGATTAGAGGGAGCACTTCTCCTATGAAGAAAGGATGAGTGAATTGGGGTTGTTCAGCCTGGGATAGTTCTGAGGTGATCTAATTTCAGCTTTCTGGTACCTGAAGGGAGCCTTCAAAAAGGATGGAGACAATTTACAAGAGCATGTAGTGAAAGCACAAGGGGGAATAGCTTCAAACTGACAGAGAGTACATTTAGATGAGATGTTAGGAAATAATTCTTTGCTGTGTAGGTGGTGAGGCACTGGAACAGGTTGTGCAGGGGACTTGTGTCTGCCCCATCCCTGGAAGTGTTCAAGGCCAGGTTGGATGGGGCTCTGAGCCTGGGATTCTAGTCTGGCGAAAGGTGTCCCTGTTTCTGGCAGCGGACGTTGGAACGAGATGAACTTTAAGGTCCCTTCCAGCCCAAACTATGAAATCAGACTAAGCAAGATTTGCCTATGCTGTGCCCAGGAGAGTGTTCAGGCATGCTTCAGAAGTGAGCCAGTGATTGCAACAAAATTAAATGAAATTATTGCATTTTAAGTTGCAGAGAATTTATAAATCAGTTTGGCATGCCGTCTTGCTAAGGCAGGCCTATTTGGAAAATTACCTCTAAATATTTTTAAATGTCAAAATATACACCTAGATGAAAACATATTCCTCACACTCAGATGAGCATGTATTCCAGAACATATTGGGAAAAAACCCTGCTGCAGTAAATGCAGTTCTCTGACATATGAGAATAAAGGCAGCAGTGTTAACTGCATGTGCAGTGTGTGTGATAGCAGGACTATAATCAGTCCAAGGTTGCTGGGACCACAGAACCCAGTGTTACATCTCTCACAGTTGACAGTACAGGATGCTGAAGGAAGAAAGTGTAACATATCAGCAAACCGTAAAACTTCCCAGGAATATTTTCCTAACCTTCAACAATTTGTAGTTCAGGAGCATCACGAACCAGGGGTAGTGATTTTGCAGTGAAAAACTGAATAGCTACACATTGAGTATTTGTAATGAGGGGCTGAACACTCATTTAGCAAATGTTATATGAGCACATAAAGAAACTCTGTTCAGTCTGTATATACAAATGAGATGGGGAATTAATTTCCCCATTTCCTGCCGTATGAATGTTTTACTTAAGAACATTTATATTATTTTTAGTGAAGTTCTGAAAACAAGGAAGAAGTCGCATGGTAGCAATTGATTTGATAGGGGAAATTGATGAGAGATATTTAAAAAAAACTTTAAATGTTCTGGATGTTTTGAACAGTGTTTCCTATTCCTGTTGCAACTTTAGTGTTTAAAGGTGAGCAAATTCTTTTGAATCTTGGGGCCTAGTCATTCATTTATGGATGAATTGGTTTTGCATTACTAGGATATTTAATCCATCATGTAAGTCAATAATACAGAAGTGAGGATGACCAATTATTTTGTTTATGTGATTTCATTGTAGGCACTGCTATATGTCTCTGGAGAATATTTTCAGGCTATTCAGCCTGAATAGCTGTTTCATGCAAAATTTCCTCATGTACTGTCTCTAAGAATCTTCTGACAAATAGATATCTATTTTTAAATCATTACTGTTCAAGCTTTCATGTAAAAATATTAAACACAGAACTATTTCTTTGCTCTTATTGCAGAGAGGCAATAAAAAGTAATAAGCAAAGATTAAGTTTGAGGGTTTTTTGAGAGCAGGATGTCAAAAATGTATGTAATGTAATTGACAATGAAAATTTTTCTGTATATTGCAACGCATGATCACTTTTTCCGTGATCCAGTTTTAGACTGTGGCCCTTAAAATTTAACTGTAAAATATCATAGTGAGAATATTCTGGGAATCTGGTGCTTTGAGCTCTGAACAAACACTTGGAAAGTCTGTTCAGGAAATCTTTTTTAGAGATGCCTGGAGATCTTTCCAACTTAATCTATCTAGAATCTGGATCTTATCTAGCAGGAAGAAGATTTGTTCCAGGCCTCACTTCAATGGTGACTGTTTATACATTAGTCTGTTGTCTAAAAAGTAGAAGTAATATTGGAGTTCAGATGAGAAATCCTCTTATCTTTCCTTCCTGCTCAGGAATGGCAAAAGGCCAGGTCCTCCTACTGGCAATCCTTATAGATCCACCGGTTTTCATCTCCCTATGGCACACTAGTGCAGGACAGAAAACATTCCTGGTGTGAAGGGTGTCACTTGGATTGTAAGAGTGTATTGTAAGAAGTGTGTGTGTCTGGAATCCAGTTGTTTCAGTGCCTAAGAAAATGGTCTAAAAATGATCTCCTTTCCACAAAAGAAAGATTCGGCTTCTACTTCTCTGAGTGGCATAGCTGAGATTCAGGTGTCGGTGCAGGTTTATTCCTGAATCAGCCTTCTGAACTCATGTGTGCCTCAATTCTAGTTCCTGATTTTTTTATCACTTTAGGTAGCTAAATTGTAGGTAGATTTGGCCTTCAATCTGCTGTGATAACTCTTATTCATGACAAAGTCCCTCTCCTCAGACTTCGGAGTCATTCTGTGAACTCCTGTAGATGTGACCGATTTCTGTTAAATTTGTGTGATTAATTTCTGTATTACCAAAACCTCCTGTGGCTGATTTATTTGTGACTATTAAGCTTCTGTCAATGAAGAATGTTAGACTAATACAGGAAAACCATAATACTAAGAGACCTGTGAGGTGATGTGGATGGTCTGAGGCTGTAGCATTCCCATTGCCACGGTTGTTTGCCAGTCTCCTATCTTCTCTAATTGGAGCATAACAACCCTGGCCATTTATCATTAAGCATTGCAACATCAGTCTGTGGCCTTTTGCTGAACTCTGAAGAATTGTGACTTTTCTTTGAACTCCCAGCTTTTAGTTCCACTGACCCTATGGCCCATTTATAACTGCTGTGCCATTTATCACTCTTGGGCTCAGAAATATGGTTGGGGGGAAAGACTCAAGTGCAATCATTCACACCTATGGTCTCTTTGTATTTGGACTTCACAGTTTCTGTGTAGTGTAACTGATAGGGAGAGATTAGTTACAAAACTGTAATTCCATTGAAGGATTGTGATAATACCCTACCATAAACTGTATGTAATGCTCAAGAGGTTTGACATCATTGGAGTTCTGAGATTAAGTTACAGCATCTACTATTAGTTTCTGTCAGTATCTGTTTTAGAAGAGGGTTTTTGTGCAACCCCAGTGTAAAATATAGGATATTTTCTGAGTTAGGAGACTTGCTGTTGCATTAATCGTCTCAGAGTCATGTTAATAGTGAAACTATAGCATGACATAAAACAGATTTGGTACAAAAAGATAGAAATATTTATCTTTCCATGCTACAGAGGAATTCTTTGTACGGACTACTAACAAGGTCATGGGATATCAGTTAGAATTGGAACTACTTTGGCATTTTAACTCTGAAAAAAAAAAAAGCAAGCAGCATATACAACTCAGAAGGAGTTATTGGTGAGCCTGAAGTATCATTCCTGGAAAAAAAAATCAGTGTATATTTTACAAGTAAAACAGACTGCTTTTCATTCTCTTACATTCCCTTCCCCTGTATAGTTTCTCCTATTTACACGCACACATACACACTTAACTGTTCTTGTGCCCCTGGGAAGCTATGGCTTCCCCTTCTTTAAGCTTTTCTTCACACCTTTCTTTTATCTGATTCATCTTCATTTCTCTCTCCTTCTGCTTTTTCTTGTAAATTTTTCCATCACTTAGGAGAGAAACGAGTATGTTGTGCTTTAGTGTGATTTTGGACAAAAATATGCTTATTTTTAATGTGATTTGCCCTTGAGTAGAAGAAATAAGGAATAACTTTAAAACTCCATCCAAGAATGAAGTTGTGCATATGAGTGAGAGATCTTTTCACAGTTCATATGAGGTAAACTCTAAGGGAAGAGTTCAGGCAACTGAATAGCTTCAAGACTTTGGGAAGAACTTTCTTCTTCTGAGAATTCCTGTTGTGAGAACAAGATCAGGATATTATATCAAAGTTTGGAATTCCATGCCATGGAAATAAAAAAATACTTTCTTTGAAATGAGAGAAATGTGTATTTATTTCTTCACTACAATGTGAACCACTCGGAAAGAGAATTATTAGAATAATTATTTCACTTGGCATTCTCTAATCAAAGGCTCCCATTTTTATGCAAGAGTCAACAACTTTATTTGCCATTCTTCCTTATGCTTCTTTTTGCCTCCACTGTCCAGGTTTCCTGCTTGGGTCGTGTCTCCTGCCATTCCAGCCCTTCATGAACACAGCATTCCTGCACTGTGTTATGATGTAGGATGGAAGGAAGGCTGCACAGGTACCTGAGCTCTTTTCTTAATGCCTGCCATCAGTAGACTTTTTTTATAATAGAGAAATATTAAGTTCTTATGAAGATATCAATTTATGCCTAAAAAGTAATGAAACAAACTATTTTGAGATCTACATCAAATTTCACAGTAAAACTGTGCCAAGGCATCTGACAACTGTCCTTGCATTTTCAAATCTACATTTTACTTTACTAGAGAACATGGCCCCCTCTCTGGTTCTACTTGGTTTAGTGCGAATTTTATGGCAATTTCCAAGTTTATTAGAAGGAAAGAAACAAGTGATAAAGAGACAAGCTATCAAAAGGACCAATCAGCCACAAAGTCTCAAACCATAAGAAAAAAAACAGAAAAAAATTGTGGATACAATTTTTGCTTTTCAGCTTTGGATCTCCAGTGCATATAGATACCTTTTCAAAATTCTGGTTAAAATGTCTAATGTGCAGGTAAGACATAAGACTGGAGAGATGGGGTGTTTTCTTCTTCAGGCTCAGCACTTACTGTTACTCATCTGTAGGCAATATTCAAACTTTGCTTCCTCAGTCTTAGATTAAGCTTTGCAGTAATTACCATTTAGAATAAAGAAGTGTTGCAGTATCCCAATGCAGCCATTGGTTAGGGTGCAATGACACTTATGTTTAATTAGCAGATAATTGGTCATTAGCAATTGTAAATTTTGTATGTACTGCCAGCCTTTGCTGTGTTGAAAAGGTTTCAGTTTTCATCCATTCAGGATAAGGTACTTAAGCCAGTTTGTCTCTGTATTCTAAGTTAGTACTCGAAGCCCTGTAAATCTTTGTTCCCCTCAGAGGGGAAAATGTAAATGACACGAACCAGTCACCATGAGATGTTTTAGTGCTGGCCTGTTCAAGATGGTGTCATTTGCACAGTGTTCATAAATCAGTTGGGTTTTAGTGTCATTTAAAATACTCCGTTTAGTTTTAAAACTAAACTGAAGCAGAGACATAGAAGAAAGGGAAGGTTATTCTGGTTAAAATGTAGACAAACTGGTCAATTGTTTGATTCTTGCATAATTTGCTGGAAACCTTTTCTCTCAAGTATTGCTCAGCAGTATTTAGTTAATATTTTTTTTAATTGCTGTTTCACAATTTTGACAAACATTTTGGTGGAAGCTGCAATAAATTTGGAGCTTATATATTATGTGTAAAACAGGGTTAGTGTTTCTCCTCTTTTCTAAACAAAAAGACACCATGTCCTCATAAAAACAAAACAGAAGAAAATAAAATTCTTCTGGCATTTGGAAAAGGGATCTTTATTTTTGTGGACGATTGATTGAGGATTTGATTTAGTTACATTAAAGGTGGCTCTCCACAAGAGAGCTGATTTCATAACTGCCTCTGTAACAAAAAATTGTTGTCTGTCTAAGAAGAAGGTGCATGTGTTTTAGAGCTACCTGGCTGAAATGGGTTTTAGTTTTTCCTAAACAGTACAGACACCACTGAGTAGCAGTCTGTGAATCACTGTGATATAACATCATACTCTTCAGGTAGCCTCCACACATGCTTATCTGTCTGGGGGTAGCATTAACTTTTTATTCCTGAGAAAGTAAACCCCAGGGAATTTCCCTCCCAAGTGTGCAGAGGGAAAAATTGGGACAATTAAGTTGCTTGTATTTTTAGTTATTTTTTTCTCAGTGGGTTATGAAAAAATAAATAATTAAAATTAGACTATAAATAATGTACTGAGCTTGCTCTGCTGAGAGGTACAATGATGTCCTTTTCAGTAGGAGGACAATTTAGACTATAAATAAAATGAGTTCTCTCAATTGTCCAGGGACTGTAAGGGCAAGTGGAAAAGGAGGGACCAGCACAAGCTGCACAGTGGTAAGACCCAACTTTTAGTTTACCAAACCTACCCTTACTTCCGCAGCTCCACACAATTTAAATACTTATCTTGGCACGTATGTGTGTATTCTATTGAATAAACTCCGTTTCTGGTGATGTGAATTTTTTTCATATGGTTTATATGATCTGTAATAGATAGTCTTACTCCTTCCCCTCACATTTGAAAAGAAGTTGTAGTGGCTGCTGACGCTGTTTTATAATGTGCTTTTTTAACATCCTGTTCTTCAAATGTGAAGTTCAGGAAAAAATCTTTTATTTTAATGACAGCAAAATGCCTGCAGCTTGAGTTCCTTGAAAAAGTGAAAATGCTTTGTGACATGAATGCAATTTACCCTTAACATTCTCTGTACAGCGCTCTCTGATCAGTTTGCTTCCCATGTACTTTCAACCCCATTGAAAATGCCTTAAGGTCCCACTTGATAACACTCGTGAGACCAAAGTGTGCTGAACTTCTGGAGAATGATCAGAATGGTCTGCAAAAAATTCATGCACCTGAGTGTTCAAAAGAGATTGCTTTCTTCTAGAGCTGGCTTGCAATTTCAGATTCCATGATGGTTCCCCTGCTTGGATTTGTGTATACATATTGAGGATTCATTTTTGGCAGATCTCTGCTTCTGAATAGTACAGAACATGCAAATTCAGACATGAATATATATTTTGAAAAGTGGTATCTTGATTGATATTTCCATGATTTAAGCTATTGTAGGAGAGAAAAAGGAAGAAGAATAATGATGAAGCAAAAATTATCCTACAGCTTTTATGTGGGAAGTCATGAGGAGGAGGTGCTGACTTAAGAGGAAAAAGAGGAAAAAAAGTCTAGTAATGGTGCACCTGATTTTGGGTCTTTTTGTTGGGGTTTTTTGTTTGTTTTGTTTTTCCATAGTTACATAACTTGGCACATGGTATGACTATGATTTTGCATATGATTTTCTTTTATTTTTAAACTATTTTTATGGAAAAATTAGGTGGATTAATTTCCTTTAGTCAATTTCATTAGAAGCACCCTATGCTCATTCCTTCTGAGGAGGAAACAGTTGCTGTAAATACAATAGCACATGTTTAAATATAATACGTCAGGAAAAGATTGCTATTATGTGTATAATATCATTATGTAAATAGACAAGACTGTCCACTTGAAAGAATTTGAGCACTGCCAATACTGTGCTGCCCACAGATTTGCTCTTAGGACCATTTTGTATTTACCTTGAATGCTCTTTTAGCTTATCATAGGCTCTGTCGGTGGTCAACACCCAAGTTCAGCTGTATTTAGAAAATTTTTTGTTCCCCTCTGCAAGGCAGTTAAATATAGAGACAATATGTTTTCTAAAGCAAATATTCTGTAACCAGTTACAAATTATTCATCTTTTGAGCTGAGACTGAAACATTCTGGCTTACTACATGCCTTACATGATTTTCTTCATACCTAGTAACGCTTAAGAAAAAGTAATAAACAGAAAAGAGTAGAGTGTTATTTTTATTGTAGTTGTGCTTGAAAACTCCACCCACAATTATGGTTCTGCTGTCTCACTTTATATGTGTGGAAGAGGCAAAATTTAAGCTTGTTATACTCTAATTGCTTAAGACTCCCTGAGATAAAAAAAAAACCAAACTAGTATTGTTTATTTTGCATAGAGAGTAAAATGAAACAGAAAAAAAAGAAACCACGGGGAGGAAATTTTCATGATCTCAACACAAGGAGTTTAGATGTTTAAAATTTTACAGCTTCAGGTTCTGAACGGTCCTACTTAAGTGTCCCCATGGTAGTAGGCTCCCTGTGCATAGCTCCTCTGTATTTCAATCTCCAAATAATTACTCAACAATTGAGTTTTGGGTATTGGGAAAAATATTTGTTGTTGATTTCGCAAAGGTAACATAAATCTTTGGCAGAGGTGGAAAAACTTCACTGAGTTTCTGTGCATGGTTCCAGGCATCTCTTCTCTATGTCACCTCGGTTTTCCATGTAGTTTAAATCTATGGCACGATCAGTGAATTGTTGGAAAATATTTTTTCAGTTTGGGAGTCCTACTGGTAGAGGACCACTCTAGGACATAACCCTCATCTTATTTTACCAGCTGGTACGTAAGGAATTGTGACTTGGCTTCCAGCTTTGGATCTTATTGTTTTAACTTGAAAGAAATGTCTCAGATTTAAATATGATATCCTGTTATTTTTCAAAGTTGTTTGTTGCTTGTATTTAAAGTATAAATCATGCTATTTCATTAAGCTGTTCTGGTCTAGAACCTTTATTTGTACCTTGCCCAAATCTTACTATTACAAATTGAAAAAAAAACCCAAACATTTAAATAACCCCCAGCTTTGGAAATAAAAGACATGACTTTGAAATGTTTGTTAGGCCTCAAAAGTGCTTGTACTAATCTATTTTCCATTAAATATATGTTTTTGACACTATAGTGAGAATAACTTTCATGCCAATATCATAATTAGTGGCAGGAATTTTACTGTGTTCTGTGTAGATACAGAAAGGCATTTCTTCCTAATTCTTTTTCTTCCCTTGTTATGTTCACTGTTATGTTCTTTGCTTCTGTAGAATTTTTATCCTGCAGACTGTGAGAATCTTTTCTCCAAAATACCCATGTGCAGCAAGTTGGCTGCATCATGTTTATAAATAAAGACTGTTGCAGCACAGTCTGTGAGTCTCCTGAGCTTTTGTCTACTAATGTGACCCTTGGCCATCATTCTTCTTCCTTCTTGTCACTTTCTTCTTATCAAACACTTCCACTGGATTTGTAAATTTTCAGAAATGGATTTAAAATAAACTTGAAAATAGTTGTGAGGGTGACCAATTTTGGAGATTAGAATGGTTCTAAACCCAGTTATTTTCTAACTATAATTACTTTTTGTCATCACTGCATGTTTTTCTCTCATCTTGAATATTAATAGTCCCAAGTAAATACAAATGGAATTCACTTTTGGTCAAGCATCTTTGAAACTACAAGTTTATTGCAGCTTCTTGCTGACAGACAACATAGCTATTCATACTTTGAAACTTTTTGCCTAGAAGCAACTGCAACTTGGAAAAGAACTCATAATTCAGATTGTCTTTAGAGAAACCCTTTTGTTATTCTGCAGTGGACAAACTTTTCAAGAAATAGTGCAAAATTGGTCTGAGACTTGAAAGGGTTTTTTGTTTTAGTTCCTTCTTTGCTGCATGCAGTAAAATTTTACTGTGTGTATATTTTTGAGACTCTTCAACTTGCAAAGTCTGAAAAGGCACATGAACATTTTCCTATGAGAAGTGGTCCTTCTCTTTATGAGGATACCGGAACATCAATCATGGGGATGCTTGGATAGGTTTCAAGTCATAAAGGGTGAAAGGCACCACCACAAACATGCTTGTTATTAAGAACATATGGATTTAGCACCTGCTTGTACTCCATTGGAAATCTGGTGCCTGTGCATAACTTGTGTGGCCGGCTCACACTGGATATTTCTCCCAGATCTTCCAGATCCCCAGCTCCAGGTCTGTGCTTAGCACATCACCATGCAGGTCCTTTGGGAAAGTCATGCTTGGCTCCAAGTCTCCTTGTACTTACATAGGGCAGAAAGTGGAAAGCCTCTCTTACCGCCTGGCTCTACAGGAATGCCAGCTATGGGGCCATAGATGCACATTGGGAGTCTGCCCTCAAGCCTTTGGTGCAGCATGCAGAGCTGCTCCCAGGTGTATTCCCTCCTCTTGGCACTAATACCTGTCCGTAGTGCCTTCTGGAATGACCTGTGGCTCCATGGAGAGCCACAGTGTGCCTGCTGCATCCCTCAAAGGCCAATATTTGGCTTTGTTGTTGTTTCCCAGTGGGTTCCCTCAGGAATCACTCCCTCTGGAGCATGAGGGGTAGAGGCATGCAGAGCAAGCCATATCCTCAGGGGCGTGGGGCTCTGTGGGTTGCTGAAGGCATAATTTTCTGAAAGAAATAGCTGTTGTGAATGAAATGAGCAGATATAGAAAGAATCAAGTCTGAATAACCTTTTTCGTTGCCTGTCATTTGGGGGTTGTTTGGTTTTCTTCTATTGATAAGCCTCCTAGAGAAACAAGGGTCTCTCTGACTCTCCCTTATGAATGTTTTTATGTAACCCATCAGATGTGAAGTTGTGTTATTCTAATGTAAGAATCACTTTATTTTTCTGGTTCACATCTTTTCCCATGCTTTCTTTTCAATGGGATCTGAAAACTTGCAGATTTAGATGGCAAAATCTGTAGTATAGGAACTTATATAATCCTTCTGTGTTGTATTTAATATATTATTCTGAGGCTATTATGAGGTAACCAAACACTATAATCCCTATTTATGAGATGGAGAAATGGAGCCACAGACTTATTCAAAACTGTAAAGAATTTGGTATGCTACAGATTTGGAACACAGAAGGTTGGCCCTATGCCCCAACCACCAATAAATAAGGCTACTTCTCATTAGAGCTCAAATATAACTTGAGCTTTTGATCTAGTACTGAGGGAGAATCCTGCCCTTGATTTGAAGATGCATTTAGTAAGCTTGTGTTCTTCCATAACTGATTTGCGTCAAGCAGATTTATCACCTTATGTTATGTAAGAAGAAAGCTGGCATGTGAGATGCTCCATAAATTGTAAGGGTAGGAAGGAGATCCCACCACTCCCAGTTCAGTCTTCAAAGTGCTAAATTTGTCTGTGGGAGAACATGCAGAGTTTGGGCATGCACCAATATGAGCTCTTTCAAGCATGTGCCATTTAAATATTAAGTTACATCCAATCATTCCATTCTGTTAAAATATTCCTGATTTCAATGCTATTCTTGTCAAATGCCCCTATTAGAAAGGTTCTTGCTGTCTGTCTTGCTCTTTGGTTTCTGCACCAGGCCAAGCCATAGTTTTTCTAACAGCCCTATGTGCTGTGCTATGTCAAGATTTTGTGTTGTTGCATGGTCCAGCTGGCTTCAGGTGGCTTTGATGCAGAGTACACATTTCTCTGTGTGGTTGGAGACTGGTTTCAGCTGCTCTGCGTGTGCATTACTGTAGGATCTTCCCTTTGCTGCTCCTCACATTCACAGAATAACAGAATCATTTCGGTTGAAAAAGATCTCCGAATCACCGAGTTCAACTTTTGATCTCCATCTTGTCAATAAGAACATGGCACCAAGTGCTATGTCTAGTCATTTCTTGAACATCTCCATTGAAGGATGACTCCCCCACTTCTCTGGACAGCCCATTCCAATGTTTGGCAATCCTTTCTATTGGAAGAAGTTCCTCCTGGTGTCCAACCTCAACCTTCCCTGGTGCAGCTTGAGGCCATGTCCTCTTTTCCTGTCATTGATTGCCTGGGAGAAGAGACTGATCCCCATCCCTCTACACCTGCCTTTCAGGTAGTTGTAGAGAGTGACAAGGTGTCCCCAAGACTTCTTTTCTCTAGGCTGAACAATCCCAGCTCCCTCAGCTGCCTCTCACTGGACTTACATCTACATTGAGTATCTGTCTTCTCATGGATCCCTGGAGCTGCCATGGTTTGCACCAGCTGAGACCACACCTGGTGTGTACTGATTTTGCAAGAGCAGCCCCACCTGGGACAGTGAGCTCTGTCTTTCTATGTGTCTGATACAAGCAGAGTGGAACAATTCTAAATTTGATTCACCTATAGCAATTGCTTTAGCAATTACCAAAAGAGCTCAAAATATTAGAAAAGTTTTATGAGCTGCTTGCAGGCTTATATTGCTTTTATGTACTGAGAAAAGTAGTGAGCTTAATGCAACCATTTCAGGAGGTTTGATATCATTCCTAACGTATTAGCAAATTATGTGGTTGCATTGAAATGCAGAACTACATATTTCAATTGCAGTTTCCAGGCTCTAAGTTTTCTAACCTCTTCCAGGATTTGTCATAAGGGAATTATGCAGCATTTGTGATTTGTGGTATGAACGTGGAAGGGTTAATAATTCTTTTGTAAGTACCTGAGATTTTAGCAGAGGATCATTTTCTTGCCTATTTCTGAATGCCACTTTGAACTTCAGATTAATGTTCTAAGGGCTTTAGGAGCTCGTGATATGATGGAAATATTTGTACCTGTTCTGACTTTTTTTTTATTACCTTGATGGACATTCAAAAATGAATACAGATAACTGATCAGATTAAAAGCAAGTGCAACAACTAAGCCCTATATATAGTTGTAGAAGATATAACCCAACTGAAGAGGTGAGCTTATTTGAACATTGCAAAGTATTTTTTTTTTTTTTTACATCCTCTTTAGTTTCTGGTAGTATTGTAGCTCTCTTCTACTATTACCTGTAGTGTCTTGTAATTAAGGTAGAAAAGATCCTGGGAAGTACTTATTTCATCTCTAAATTATTGGTTCTGTGTTTGCTGATGTTCCACGTTTTATCCTGCATGTGCTGAGGGTTTCCAGTAGAGGTCAGGATGATATTGTCAGATATTTTGTAAACGTGTTGACCTGAATACGAACCTTCCAAGACTTTCCTTATTCTCGCAGGCAAAACGTTTGGGTGGGGTTTGTTTCTTTTACCTTTTTAATATGCAGATAAAGCACTGTATAAGTATTTTGGTTTCCTCTGGACTTCATCAGCAACTTTGTAAAGTTTGATTGCAAACATACCGAGTTTCTTCAGAAACTGTGGAAATTGGGAATGGAGGAAAAAGAGTGGAACGGGGATGAGCCTGCAGAGCTAACGCTGCTATTGAGGTAAAGGTCTGTTACAGTGCAAGTATTAAGACTAGGGGGCCTGACAAATTGGTTTAAAATAGTTTTAATTTTTTATACTGTGTGTAAATTGGTACAGACATACTTGTATATGCATAGATATATACGTATCACACATACCTACACAGACATATTTATATATTTCAGCATACATATATTTTTATCTAAGACTGTGCTACACACACACAGCAGCAACACTTAAGCAGCCTTTACTTTGGCAACTCATCTCTGCTTTTTCATTGTAGCTGACTTTAGTAAAAGAACAGATCTGGCTGAAAAAGTGACTCTATGGAACAGAGGAAAAAATATATGTTTGGTTGTTTGTTTTTTCTTTCTTGATTGGTTTTGTAGCATAGCCATGCAAATAAATATATCCACCCAATGCACTGAGCTACCAGTTGAATAAGGACTGCCTAAGCTGTCTTGGTGACTGGGAAGAGCTAGGGAACATAGTTTGTATTTTAAAAAATTAAATCTTCTAGACTCTGGAACACAGTTTTCTGTAGATTTTGGGTAGATTAGGGTAGATTTTGTGGCAGGTTCTGTAGTGCAAAAGCACAAAGTCTGTGTAGCCTTGGTGCTCTCACCTAACACTGGATGTGCTTGTGCACAGGCACTTCACAGAACAGCTTCACTTATTTTGCACAGTTCACTGCTGGCTGGCATTGCAATATAAGTGTCTAATTTAAGATTTACTTTGCAATAAGACCTCAAATATATCTATGCATGTGCTTGTGCACACTCTACACACAAAAAGTTACCTGTGTTGTATTCAATGCCTTCTTGTCCTTATGAAGCTGTGGCATTCAGGCTCCATGTACTCACTGGCACACTGGTTAGTGGCACATCAGCAATTTACAAGTTTCACGCACAAACCCTTTTGTAAAATTTGTGTTCTCTGGATGTGTGTAGGGCTCATCTCTTGCAACTGAGCCTTCAGTGGGCACCCACTGCAGGTGCACTCATGTCACGTCTATTCAGAGACTCTTCAGCATGTGTTCCAAAAGAGCTGGAGCAGCCTGTTGTTTGCGGCACCTTAGACAAAATGGCTTTCTCCACTTCCAGAAGAAACCAACTACAAAATGCATGAAAAATCCAGGCCCCAAAATGCAACTTGGTTACCTAAGTGGGACAAATCACGTTCACCATCTCTCAGAGCATAGAAAGCATTATAGAGGAAGATAAATAGCTGAGGGTGAGATGCAATGAGATGACTACGAAATAAAATCTGCTTTTCCTGATGTCTGTTCTAAATTATCTTTACATAAAAGGTTTTATCAGACTATTATGTACTTTGCAAGGGAAGTGGTGGAAGTTCATATTGCTGGGGACATTAATAGCTAGACTGGAAAAATCACTTTGAATGCATATAGGGAATGATCCAAAAAGTTCAGTGAGATATATGAGGTAGCTCAGTTGGTCTTTTTTTATCTATTTATTGTGACAAAATAAAACCAAATATCATGCTTCATCACTCCTGTTTTAGGAAATATTTTGTGTCCATATAGATGTTTCATCTTTCTATTGGAAACAAGGATGTTTTGAAATCAAGCAGTTCTGGACCAAGATGGCAGCAAATGAAATGAAACAATTGTGTCTCACATTATCTGCTCCATAATTTATCATAGTAGGCAAGCATAGTTTACAAATAACAAGGTCACCTTGCATTTTAGGGGGCTAGGTTTTCATACCAAAATGGGGGTCTCTTTCCTCCTAGTGATTCTTATCCTTTAAGAAGTTTGCCTAACTGGGTGATGAAAACATACTAATGTTCACATAAAATCCTGAGAGAAGGTCATTGCCATACTGGGCATTAAATAACAGTTATTGGGTGAAGAAGGGCAGTGTTTCTCTTAAATTCAAGGATGTTCAGCCCATTAAGACCAAACTACTTCTTCTGAGATGAAAACTGGATGCTTGAAATTCGGGTTTATCTTGACTAATCAGCGGTTTAAAAACGTAGTTCTGTAGCAGAAGTACATGACAGGCTTTATCTACTTGTTTTGCTTAAGTGCATTTTTAAGAGAAGAGGTGTTATTGGTAGATATCACAGTGGCCCTTGGGCCACTTAGGCTTTATAAAGAGTTCTACCTGAAACATCTTTGAGGTGTTTAGCTCAGCCATTGTTTTAGTTCTTGTCTGTCTTTGCCTGCTGTTTGCCCTCTGTGTAGGAATAAAAATAAAAGTACTCTCAGGTACTGCCAAGTTTTATTCTGTTGAGTTTAACCAAGCTGTCTTCCTGCAGAGGTCTCCCAGAAATCAGCCCCACAAGTCTCCTGCATCCCCTGGTAAGCTGTTTTCTGTCACCAGCCCAACTTTAACTCGTCTTCCCCATAAATGGCACACTTTCAGATGGCCTCACACAGCGGCACTCGTCCTGTCTTATCGCAACCCAGCTGACTCTGAGCAAGGCAACGCTGATGGTTACAGTACTCTGTCAAATGGGATACCAATACTGGAATCCTCCTTGCCTTTATTGTCCTGAGTAGCTGCCTTCTGCTATGCCAGAGTACTTGGCCTTTTGTCTGACTATGCAGCAATCATCCCATATTCATCGTTTGGAGGCCTTGATCTCTTTTAGTACTCCAGGTAAAACATTTTCCATGGTAACTGGCATCATGCACATCTTATCAGCACCTAGCAGATAAGAGAAGGAGGAAGAATCTCTATTTCAAATTTGCCAGCTTCTAATCTTGCTGGCTAAGTTCTCCTCTCTTCTTGACTGTTGTGTAGGGGTTTTTTCTGTGTTTGGTTGTGTGATTTTTTTTTTGCTCATTTTATACCAGTAGGTAAAAAAACAAGTCACTCTAGCTTTTTTGGAATGTGTAAAGAGAATAAAGATGAAGAATGTATCTTCCTTCCTGTTCAAAGCACAGAGTTAACGCCATTAACAAAGAATATATTAAAGAAATAAAGCACAAAAATATTTGCAAAAGAGCGCTACTTCATTGTGGAAAAAATTTACCCATTTATTTCTGCAATATGCAAAGTACCTGTTTTCCAGGGTAGTGTTTTAGAAGTGTTCTCTCCTGAGGAAACACCTACCATAATTATAGTTATTGTGGTTATTGCCGAGTAGTAACTCAGCACTGTTTGTCTTCCAATTTAAATTCAAAGAATTGATTTATACTTGATTTTTATTACATATACACTGCAGTCTTACTTCACTTTTCCCAGTTCCTTTGCAGAGAGGCAACAAAATTTACATTCTTATTATTTTTAGTTTATTTTTGAAATATAAGTTGAAAATGACACAGAGCATCAAGGGAACAGACTCAGCTCCTATCCTGTTTTTTTTCTGCCCAGATCCCTTATCTGTAATTTTGAATATGACCGCTTATATTTCAGATCCACAAAATACTCACACTTTTAACCTCTGATGTTAAAATGGCATCCACTGAAGTATTTATTAAGACAGTTTTTTCTCTGTTTCTGACATAATGTAATCTTTCACACATGAAAAAGTAGTCTCTTATCCTGCTTTCAAATTTAGTTTAGTACGTCAGATTTTTAATAACCAAAACGTTATCCATAAGTGCTACCATTTTGATAAAAAGAATATAGTCTTTATCACTATTCTCAGATCATGGTTTGGAGAACAAATATAAGCTATATGTACTAAATTTTGAATGTTTGAGTATATTTTTCTGGGGAATGTTATGAGTATAAAAAGGATTAAATTCCATTGTATCTAGATCTGTGTTGTGCACTTACTGTGTTTACTCTTGTCCCATTCCATATGGTTCTTATATGCACCTGCCTCCCAGTTGAATCTTCATTAATATGTACATCTGCAGAGGCTCTGCTTGCTTTCATCCAACATGAAGCATTAGATGTTTTAAAAGAGATACATTTTTAGCTTACTTTTCTTCTGAACTTCCCAAAGAAGCACAGAATTAATGGAAAACCCAGAGGTGAAAAAAGTTCACAATATTAGAAAAACTTTGGGACTCGGAAGCCCTTTTAAGTTTTGCAAGGCTTCTGTTTTATTTGCATTTGTTTTTCATTTTTTTGTATTCATTGCAAATGTAAATGTGTATGACAATTTTCATTATATAGTATGGGACTGAATGTTGTCTGGAATAGTTGATGTTCTTCCACGAAAGCTCTTATTTAGTAAGTGAACCTCTTCAAAAGTCTCCCAGTTGTGGGACTGATTACCATGGGAAGCAAATGATCCACTTTACTGCTGTGCTCAAGGAAGATAAATTTACCCCTGGCTTTGACACCTTAGGTAAATCATGGGCTGTACATGTTGTGTCTGTGTTCAAATGAACTTGCATTGAAAACCTGACTGTGTAAGAAGATGTAACAAATGCTCACTGGTGTAATGATTGGTCTCTGTTCAGTACTAGAAGCACAGAACTAATGCCTAGAATACAGAGGCTGAATTGTTACTCCTAAGGACAAAAAAAAGAAAAAGAAATATAACCATTACTTCAGGTCACCACTAAGGTCACTGACAGCACAGCATGGGGGATTCAAGCGGAGCAGCATGACTGCGACGCGCTCATGGCTGTGAAAGAGAGCTTTAGTCCCCATTGCCACTATATGATTAAATTGGAAGAAGAGAGAATACATTCTTTTGTATTTATTTACTTTTTTAAAAAGAAAGGAAAGAGAAAATTGGAAAAATGAAATTTGAAAAGAATCCTTTATAAATAAGCATAGCTGCTGGTCCTGCTGGTTACTGTTCCATGAATATGTTGTCTGTTAAATTAGTAAAATCAGGGATGAGTGGGTTGGAGGGGAGACCCCTCTGCAATCCGTGCACTGCTTGCTTTAATAATTAGATATGGTCCTGTTGTCACACTGGAGTCCAGCTTTTATCATTCTTGGCAGACAGAGCAGAGCAACACTCTGGCACTTGACCTGCCCATAAAAACTTGAACAGGAAACAGCAATAAATAATCCACTCAAAAGGCCCTTGAGAAAAGCATTGCACTTGATTTCTTATAGGAATAGCATGTTAGTCCAGTGAGAAAATGGGCTCTTTCAAAGCACAAGCTTTGTGTTGTTAGCATTTTTTTAAATTTATTTTTTACAATTAAATATCTTAATGGTAGCTTGGAAGATTTGTATATAAAAGATCTGAGGGAGGCCTCAAAATTGTCTCCAGTTTTATTCCTTTTAAACATAGACATATACAACATGTACACACACATTCAAACAGGATTTCAAACAAAGAACAAACCAGCCAACATCTTCCTCCAGAGCTGGTCCTGGCTTCTTTCACGTGGGGACTCTGATTCGTCTTGTTCTGCTTTCCATGGCAACCTTCACCCTGCTGAAGTGACCTAAGAGTTTGATCCCAAATCCCTCACCTCAGTCAGAACACCCCTGTTAACTTGGAGCCTGGTCATTGAAATTGGCATGAGGTGCAAAAACTGCTCTAGTTTCTCTGGAAACTTCTTTCCTCAGTTTTTGAGGGAAGTGGAAGAGTATTTCATTTCCTGTTCTAGCCTGAAAGAAAAGACTGATTTTGTTTGTATTTATTGCAACCTATTTATAGTCTTTGACAATATGAACCATTCCACAAACATTTGCTTTAATCTCCGGCTTTTCTCATGAAGTAAATTAGAGAACTAAGGGCATCATTTGTGGTTGGTTTAGTTACACAGAAGTTTTTTCATGTGTTTATAATAATCTGATTTTTCACGTTCATTTCAGCACCCTGAATGAATCTATACTACTTGGTAAGGAAAAGGAAAATGTCTACTATTTGCCAGGAATATTTTGAGACAGAAGGGCTTAGAAAGACTACTATCAAGCTTATTACCTTTAGTAAATTGAAATTATTATTAGTAAAATGCAGAGTTGTGTTGTTGGGTTTTTCAATTATTGTTTTCACTCATGTAGTCTTTGTTTCCAACTCTGCTAACTTTTAACTAGACTTGGAAATTTTGGGAAAAAAAAAACAAACTAAACTTTTTTTTTTTTTTAGTTTTCATTTCAACTATACTAATTTCAATTTCAACTATACTAATTTTTTCCACTCTTTAGAAGTCAGACTCCTAGATTTTTGGCTTTTTAGATGGGTCAGTTTTATTGAATTTATTCTCTTGGCTTGCTGGAGATACATGAATTTAAAGGTCAAGGCAGTGATTGCTCAAAGCCAGAAATTTCATGAAATATTTTTTTCAATTTGACAGGAATGCTGTTTTTTCAGAAAGAAACAGTACAAGATGAAGAGTAGATTGAAAAATTCTAGATCTTCCAGTTTTATGTCTGGTCCAAGTTCAAAAGTCGCAAACCTAAATGATCATGGATCTTGTCTTAGAGAGGTGCAGAACCCAAAATGTCTATTTGGTTGTAATTTTTTTTTCTTATATTTCTGCACTTTAGCCTCCTAAAAACCACCTAGAGTAACTAATGCAGAAATGTACTTGGGACCACGTTAGCGGCATAGCAGTTTGAAATAGTTGGATAAATTGATTCATTTCGGCAATGTTATGATTTTTTCTATGGCACACATGAAAAGGGGCAATGAGGCCCACACTCAAATGGGCTTTGAACCATCTGAGGTCTTTAGCTGGCAATGGGGTCTGTCTTCTTACTGTCCTTGCAGACCAGATGAAAACAGATACTTGGTACCACAGGATTCTTGGGGTATCCTGTGCAGGGCCAGGAGTTGGACTCAATGATCCTTGTGGGTCTGTCTTGGTTTGGAAGACAGGCGTCTGCTAAGGCAGGTGGAAAACTGCCTTAGAATAGAGGATATGACCCCTCTCCCTCCAAATTGTTATAACGTCGAAATCAAAGGCTCTCAGGCAGAGATATGGGAAAAGGAATAACAGTTCTTTACTGGTATCTATAACGAGGAAAACAAGCAACAATAACAGTGGCAATAACAAATAAACAAACCAGAAACCCGGTGGCAGCTTTGTCTGGGCTGCCAGACACCGCCCCTCCCCTTTGGTGCAGTTACAGTCACGGCCGGCAGGGGGCGCTGTGGCGCGAGCTCAGCTCCTCGGTGATGGCGGACGGAGCTGAGGGCGAGGCGGCTGCACGGCGAGCGGAGCTGCAGCAGGGAATCTCAGGGCAGCAAACTGGGCGGCAGAGCTTGTCCACTCGGGCGGGTGAGCGAACAAAAGGGTAGCAGAGACTCCAGCATGGAAGAAAAAACCAGGCAGCGCTGAGCTCCCATGGCAGCAGTGAAGGGAAAGAAGAAACAGCAGCTCTCTCCTCCAATAAGTCCTGGGAACAAGTGTGTGTCTGCCAATGGCCAGCCACCTTTTTCTTCTCTTGCCACACCTGGCTGTGTTTTTAGTCTCTTAAGTGTGTCTTTTGTCCCTTAAGTACCCTGTCGTTAAGGCTCTTTAAGGTATCTCTAGTCACAGGATGGAAAAATTCCCAACCTCCAACAGGGTCCCTTCCAACTCAGCATCTTCTGTGATTATGGGACTTGCATGAATTTGCCGATTTTGCATAGGGGGAAGAAAGTGGTGCTGGCCAAATATAAGATGGTCTATGGTTGTCACTTGCACCCTCAGTCTCGTCCCATCTGTGTTCCTGCTGAGATTTGCTGGTAAGGCTGTCTTAGTGCACTGAAATATTGCATTTATGTGCTTCACTGCTTGCTCCTTCCTCTTTTTCATAAACAGACTATTATGAACAGCTTAAATGCCTTAAAATTGTGGTAATCTGTATAGTTTTCAACCAGGTTTAAATGCATGACTGATTTGGTAGCGAGGACAGGTAAAACCATGTCCATACCATATACAGATATACATAACTGTATTCTGCCTAGTATATATTTGTTAACATGTTAGTTATCTATTTGATTTTTCAAAATTTCCATTAAATGTTTAAAAACATTTGTGTCTGTAGCTTTTGCAAACATCCAGCTTTGATATATATCTAATTTATTTTTTTGAGAGGTTTACCCTTCTAGCAAGTATTTATTTGCCTACATGGAATTCATAGGTTAGTGAAGAACTCATTTATTTATTTACTAATTTTCTTGGTTATTGACTATGCAAAAGTTTCCACTAATGAGAATCCTTCCCCGTTGTGAATCACTAATAGATTAAGTACACTTCAGATTCCTCCAGTAATGATACAATGAGAATTGCTTAGCTGATTTAAATGACACAGATGTAGTACTAATTATACCTTTTAAATTGGCAACAAACACAATTAATTTACTGATTATCTAAAACAAAAGTAAACTTTTTTTATTATAGTAATTTGCTATAATTTATCACACAGCCATTTTCTTTGTGTAATATTTATGTATTTGACAAACCTACAAAGAGATATGTAATTAGACCTGTTTCATCCATCACTGGCTGCCTTTTAACCGGAGGTTTTACGTGAACAGCTTACAAAGACACTATGAAATTAACCAAATCGTAGTGGTTCTATTTTTTAAACCAACAAATGGATTTTTTTTTTGTTAGTAATTTATGTGGATTATCAAAATGGAATTGTTTTATTTAACTTAGGTTTCTGAAGGTATTTTACAGAGCTGTTCTTTGGGTGGTGGTTTGTTTGGTTGTAGTTTAGCATATCTGTAGTTTAGCATGTCTGTGTTTGATTGCAAATTTTTTTGTAAAAACCCTAAACAAAATTCACTTATACGTATTTTTGAAGAGAAAAGCCTCAAACAAGAAATACTGCACAAAATAAAAATCTCTCTCCCCATAGTAGCAACAACTCCCTCTATAAATGCTTTGTCCTTGGGAAAGTTTGGAATTATTTGTCCATGGATTTGGGAAATCAGAGTGAGGCCAATGTTTTATTTTCATTTAAGCCTGGATTTTGGGCATTAAAAATCTGCAAGCATTAGGAATCTCCGTATCAAGCCCTGTTATCAAGTATTTATTTGCCTGTTAAATACTACCTTTAAAGGTCTTTATCCTGGTTGCCCATAGTGCCGTTGAAACTTGCCAGATATATGGCATCATTAAAATTGTCTTTGAAGTCTATATTATTATAGGATAGACAGGAATATCTTGGAAGAGGTTGTAATTGTTGGCTCTGGTATAATTCTTTACACTGACCGTAGAACCAGGAATTAAAAACAACAAACCACACACCAAGCCCCCACCTTTCAGATTCCTCCCTCCCCAATCCAATAGAGGCAAAATTCCCTCTCAGACACTTATTCAGTATTTTCATGTCACTGATCTTTCTAGAGGAAAAGGCTATGAATTGTGTTTTTATGCATTGAAAGATCTTTCAGTTCATTTAAAAATGATGTACATTTTCAGGTAGTGACACTGTTTGGCCACTATAGGCTAGAGAAGCAAATTTTACCAGAACATGTGACGTCCTTTGATCTGTGCCTTCATCATGCTTGAGATCCTTGTTTTAATTGACAACTCCGTTTTCCATTGAGTATTTTTAAGTCAAAAATTTTGCCATTTGATTTTTCTAGGTGTGAGTGGTGGGCGCAAGGGGAGTGTGAGATCTGCTATTTGAAATGGAATTTCAAGATGAAAAATGCTACTCATCGTGATTTTTTTTCCACTCTGGAAATTAGTATTAATTTCCAGGAAATAATGATATATCTAAGTGGAGCACGAGATCTCCTAAAGAGAGTACAGAATTTAGTATCCTTGGACACCATCAATAGCAGTGCTGGTGATGACAAGTGCCAGCAGCAGCAGCAGCAGAGTTCTTGTCCCAGGTGAGCACAGGTGCATTTGAAGGAGATGCATATCCATTCCCTCTTCTAGCATGTTTATTTGCCCCTTATCATTTATCTGCATCTAGAATCGCAGCCACATGCCAAGAACCACTTTTCCATCTGTTTTCTTAAAGTGTTCTTAAAAAACCCCACACAACACCTCCCCACTCCCGCAACTTGTCTTATATTTTCAACAATGACTCACCTACTCTGGAGAAAAAGCATTTATTTCTGTTTTATAAAACTTTTTTCTTCTGCATTTATTTATTTATGCTTTATTAAACGTGAGTTTGGTGATAAGCACTTCCAAAATGTGTTTTCTTCCTAATTTTATTTTATTTGTCTTTTTTTTTTCTTTTTTTTCAGGAGGGAAGATGGGCAGTGGCAAGTATACAGGTATGGGCATGCAATCGGGCAACAATTAAGATTCCCTTATAAAAGTAGAAAATAGCAATTTAATTATGTAATATAATTTCACTGTGCTGTACCTTTAAAAAGAAATGTGCAGTTGTTCTTGAACTATTAAACTATATGTGTCACTAATTTATCCTGTTACCGAAAGGATCTCATGTGTCAGTTGGCAGAATGACAGCTTTTTCCCCCCCAGTCTATTGTATAATTGTGTTTTGTTAGCTGTTTTTGTTTTATAAATACTGTGCTAAAGGGATCTCTGAAGATCAAGATTTTTGATGCAGTAATTTTCTTTGCTGTTCTTTGATGTTGACCTTTCCCCGCTCCCCTCACAGCAACAAGCACAATATTTTGTTCTCAAAAATTACTAATTCTATGTCAGGAAAAAAAGCATTTATTTTTCATGTCAGAGTTTTTGCAAGCAGGCCGACTCCATTCTAGCAGATTCCTCTTTGAAACCCTCCTGAAACATTTTTCCCAGAAAAAAATAGGTTCATGAAAATTTTCTTTATTTGAAAATATGCAGAGAGATTTCAGTGCTGTCATTCTTCATGAGTTTGACTTCACAAGCTTGGAACAATGGCATTGATATTTGTTATTTTTCCTTCTGACAATTTCCCTTCTAGCAAAAGCAGTGGTACAGCATCTCTGCCTGTACATTTAGAATGAGAAACTTCTCCTGAAATACTTAATTGAAATCCTTCTTATTGAAAAATAATTGAATAAGTTCTTATCCTCTCTGTTGCAAGTTATGGAGAGAAATTATTTGTTGCCTACTTTATAATAAATTCTAAATATTCTTTAAAAATCTGGTTTAAAGCCCTTCCTCCTCTTTATCTTGTCTTCATTATACTGAGCATATCCAGTTCCCTTAACCCATCTTCCAAGATCCTGCTTGTGAAATATCTTGTCTGTCTTAAGGTGTCCCTTGGGATTCTCTGCAACCTCTCTGCCTTTTTCACAGAGAAATGGCCCAACCCAATAGTGTTTCAACTGAGCCTCCGTGTTGCCAGGAGAGCAGAAAACTTCCCATGTCTTTCCCATGACACTTGAAAAATACTTTTTCAGATTGACATTTACTAGTTTTTCACCAGCATTTTTGGCTTCTATTCATTTTGAGTTGCTATAACATCAACTCTGTTTCAACTGCTGCTTAGTCAGGTAGCAAGCATTTTGTATTATGTTTTCATTTTTTTGTAAAGTGAAATATTTGATTTTTACCATCATTGAATTGAATCCTGTTGATATTGTAGCTCTGATCCAATTTCTGAAATTAGTGCGAAATCTAATCCTGCTCTTGAGGTTGCCTGCGACTCCTCCCGGTTCTGTGATAGCTGTAAATGTCATAACTTATTTTCTATCCAAGTTGTTAATGAAAATATTGAAAGCTTACCAGATTTTTGCCAAGACCTTGCATGGTGTAACCCTCAGGTTTGGCAGTGAGCCCTTCCTTTGGGAACTACTCTTCAAATTGTGGTGAATGGCATAGCTGTTCTAATGGCTCAGAATCAGATGCATATATATTCTATTTTATATTTCTTAACAGAAATGCACCTGAGCAGGTGAGGTGCAAGCCTCAAAACTTTTGTGCTGGCAGTGCCTGAGCATGCTGAGCTGGAGGAAACTTCTGGAGAGGGAGCAAGCACAGAACTGTTCCCAAGAGATGTGCCATAACAAGCCAGTGCAGGAGAGGCCTGTTCTCCAGTCTGGCTTCCCAGTGGGACAACTTCCTGTGGTTTCATGGGTTGCAAAAACTTCCTACCTTGTTTCTCCTGGGTCCTTACAAAAGTGGCATCTGGTGGCTGGAGGTTGTCAACCCTGCCTATTATCGTATTTATACACTAAGAGGAGCAATTGTGAGCTTTAGAAATTAGTTATGTTGTAGACATAGAAGATGTTTTCTGTGATTTTTCTGTCTACACCAAATGTAGTCTTCTGTAGAGAGATTCTCCAAAACTTAGATCAGGGCCAGAGCCTGGTGTGGGATATGAAACCCTGAGGAGCTACGGAGACATCCTTGCACAAAGTTACTCTGGCCTGAAAACATGCTCTGCTCCATCTCATGCCAGTGGGACAGATGAACAGGAAGGGAGCTGGAGATGGACTCAGCATTCTCCAGCCTTCTTGCTTAGTGGACACCAGTGGATGTCTGTCAGTCAGGATAACTTCCTGTTATTGAGTTAATGTTTAAACTATCTTCTAAGACATTGATGGTAAATCAGATTGTGAAATTATATTCTAATTATATCCTGAACACACTTGCAGCTGTCCTGGCGTCTTCAAGGTTACAATATTTGTCTCAAACCACTCAATCAAAAATGCTTGACCTGACGAGAGTTTATGTGTTCTCTCAAATAAACTATAATTTATACAAGAATATATTCTCAGCACATTTGAAAACCAAATAATCAAAATTATCTAAGCATAGGAAATTTATAGTCTGGCTTAGCTGTTGTCTCCTGGAATCTACGTTTGCAACCTGATAGATTTTATAGCTCAGCCGACTAACTGATATAATGATATGGCCTTTTAGAATTGCCAGCTGTAGAACTAATTTTGGCTGGAGGAGAGGCCAGATGTATTCCTCACTGTCCTCAGTCTGAACTGGGTTAGTAGGGACTATAAATAGCCTCATAAATATTTTACTATGTCTACATTTTTGCACTGATGTCAAAGATAGGAGGATAGATTGTTCAGGTTCCTTGTGAGTAACACCAAACCGGGTCAATAAAATAAATTACCCTTTCTTTAAATAAATCCATTTTGTAATGTTTCTGTAATGTCTCCCTTTTGGGCTGGCCAGTGCTTGGTAATAGCACCATCCCCCTCTTCTTCAACTGATTCTGGGGCAAAAAAGATGGCCACAAAAAAGTGATGGTTCCTGTTGACTTTAGCCAAGAAAACACTTTTATCATGGATGATTTTCTTGTCTGTGTGGTATTAACTTGAGAAGATGAACTACAGAAGTGCTATTGTTCAAACCGAAAGGGAGTATTTTGTATTTCTTGCTTTTTTATGTGCTATTCTGAGCAGGAACCTCTGTTCCAGATTTAAATGCTGGCTTTCAAATGAAGAGATATGTGCCTATGTTCTCAATCCAAGTGCATCCACCTGCCTTTATCCAAGCTTGTTCCAGGTATGTCATTAACTTCAACTCTAAAGTTTTTCATTAGCAATTTATGGAACAGACAACAATACAGAAATCAAAACATAATCTACTTTCATTTGAGTCCCAAGGCTGCAAGAGAGAAGAATTCATGTTGGTTTGACTCAGGGTGTCTTTTTCTCACAATGTTAAAAAAGGCCCCAAAATAAACACAGACAAAAAAACAAAAAAACCCAGCCAAAAACAAGAAAAGGAAGAGAACTACCCACAAAAAGAGTCTTTCTGCTCTTCTGGGTACTGAACTGGGAAATTTAAGTGGCAATCTACTTGCTTTTCATTTTTTAATTCTTTCAAATAAAGCTAGCTTGCTTGTGCTCATTTGTATTTGTTTTAGAGAAATATAAGAGGTATTTTAAGTCTTTGTTACTAGAAAAATCTGTAGCAATTAGTGACATAGGGTTCCTGATCTAAGTTTTGACTATAGCAAACCTGAGCACTGTTCACTCCTTTCCAATCAGGAAGCCTTTGTGCTCAGCTCATTTTGAAGTTTTGCTGAAGTAAAGAGAGTTTAATCACGTTCTCAAAATGTGGTGTAAGGGAAAGTGCTTTGCTCATTTATAAATGCAGTCCTTAATTTCCAGTGCACAACTGCCTGTCCTAGTTATTATTCAGAGCAAGGATGGGATCTGTGACAGGTACAGACCACAAAATCTGATTTTGTTTCATTCAAGTAACCATTTGGCTGTGCCATATTTATAATCAGATGGATTAGTGTTCCTTGGCTTTGCTCTTTGATAGAAATCAAAGTTGTCTGTTTAAATAGACTCCTCGCCTGCTCTGCAATTCTTGGAGAAGGCCAAAATCTCCACAAACAATTATCTTGTCTTTCCCTTTCTGCATGCTGCACTGGCCTGTGTCACAGGTGCAACACTGGGACGAAAGTTATCCCATTTTTTGTATTTGAATGTCTTTTTTTTCTGTGTTAAAAGCACTGTGTCCTGCTCCAGTAAAAAATGGAGGGAGGGAGAGAAAGAGAGGTTTTTTTTATCATTTCCAGTGAAACAGTTTTCATTCCATCTATCTATTGGCACCTCCCATAGTTTTTTATTTGCGTTTTTGTAAAGTTTCACTTGTTTCAGTTAATTTAGTTTCAAACTAGGAACACCCAATATCCAGGAGCCTCAGATGGATGACTTAAACTACGTAACTCTGTCTGTGTATGTTTTTCTTTGGACCACTGTGGTCAGGATTTCAAATGAACGAAAATACAACTTCTAAAATTTCTTATGTAAAAAAAAACAACCTCCATGTAGTTTTCTTTTTTAAACACAGGCTTTGTCAGTCAGACCTGATTTTCTTTATGCTAGTTATTTTCCTTAATATTATGCCACTAAGAGAGACTAATGTCTTTGAACATTCCTGGATTAGTCCTTTAAAATAAAACAGATTAATTGCAAGAGTTTCATATAGTTAAACGTGGGCGTTTTCTGTTTTTGGATAACTATTCAACTAAAATTTCATTCAACTTCAGTTTAACTTGTTTCAGCTGTAAAAGGTTGGTTAAAGCTGACTGTTTGAAAGCATAGTTTTTCAGATTTGGCTATTCTACTATATCTGCAAACAACCAAACAAACAGTGAAGAGAAAGAAAACAGGCACAGGTCTGCTTCTTGGTGCCTCATGTTTCGGTACAGGACACCAAGACTGACAGGTATTGGACTGGACATGATACAGATATTTCTTCCATCAGGGAATAGGAATGAAGAAAATGTAATAGTCTAGAAGGTTTATATCTGAATATTTAGGTGCTAAAAATATCTTAAATTTGTTTGGATCAGATATATGCTCATAGGACTGACAGGACTCCTGAAATTACCTCTGAATATTGCTTTGCTGATTGGAAGCAGTGCTTTTTCAACTCTTTATTTTACTTCTTCTTGAGAGATTCATGCAGCTGGGGATGGAGGAGGAGATTAAGGGATTTTTGCAGATGTCTTGTCTCAAACCTATATTCTGTCAAACATTAGCTGGAACTTCTTTAGTGTTCCCTGTGGCTAAAAAGATGCAAAGAGCTCTCTGAGCAAGCGAAACTCCATCTTCACCAATATCAGAGCTCAAACTATTCTAACCCTCTTAGTTGCCTCCAAACATGTGGAAGTGTCTTGAGCAATAGAACTCAAGCATCATATCTAGGCTGGCAATTTTTTTCCCTAAATACTGTAAAGTCAAATATGACATACATTTTGAACACAATGGATAGACATTGTATTTTATATAGGTTGATCTGTGTGCTCTTTTTTTGAAGACAAACTCACCAGCTCTCAAGAAACAGATCAATATCTGTCTTACAACTGTGATGACTGTTAAGTAAAGAAATAAGAAACACCTCTTCCATGAAGCAGATGGACCATCAGCAGAGTTTTTTACAAATCCAAATGTTATTAGTATATGAAGTATTTCATAACCGCACAAGAGAAAAGTTTTCCATCAGGTACAGCAAATTACTACAAGCCTAGTAAAAATGTGAAGAACAAGTAATTCATAGCTCTTATGACATGCAGATTCTCAACAGTTGTACAGAACTGTCCCTTATCTTTTGTTACTTCTGAGCAGAGTTGTAACGCTTAGGATTAGAAGAAAGAGAAGTTAGGAGGGGATCTTACTCTATTTTCTATGATATGACAATTTTAAAATAAGACATAGAAGTGCAGTCAACATTTCAAAATTGAAAAAAGAGGAGTTGTCTTGGTTCTTTCTGAAGAAGTTTTCAGTCTCTGGTAGTGGACTGGCATGTGTTAATGAAGCGTGAGCCAGTGTCAGATAGACTTTTAATTAATTGACAGTAAAATACGTATTTCCTATCTCTGTCATGAAGCAGTCAATTTAACTTTGTAGAATAAGATGGAAAAAATGATTATCAGTAGGAAGGATGCTCTTTAGGAATCTGCTGTTGGACAGCAGCCTTGTGAAGGGGAAGTTACAGTACAGTTCTTAAAATCTTCTACAACGAATGGTTGCTGGTTCCAAAAATAAAAATAAATAACTAATCTGAAATGTATTCAGTATAGCCCTACATTGGAATCTCTGACTTGATGCTAAATAACAACACAGAGAAAGGAGAAACTCTTCACAGAAGGACATCAGTATTTGAGGACTGCAACGGACTAGTTTTATAGTTCTTGTTCAGAAAGTGTTATATGAAAGAAAATAAGAAAGTTAAAGTGGTACATAAAAAAAGCAAGAAGGAACAATATATGAAGAGTATGACAGAAATGTAAATATCAGCCAGGGTCCACACTATGTGTATGTGGTTTTCTCGTTGGTCTTTCCTGGTTGTTTGGGTTATTTTGTTTTGTCTTGTTTTTTGTGTTGATGCTGTTTATGTTTTTTTTAGGTTTGTTTGTTTGTGGTTTTTTGGTTTTTCAAAAATAGATAGGACTTACTGAAATTAACTGGTCCAGTTAGGAACTACTTTGGATATAAACTGGAACATTTTCAGAATGTGGATTTGATTTTTTGGGTTATGAGAAAAGTCTCTAATGAGCCTTTTCCAACACTGAATGAGTGGTGGCGATAAAGAGGGGGAGCTGTGGGAAGATAGGAGGGCTCATGGATCCAAGTTTTGTGTTCAGTCAACACAAGTCTGAGACCTANTTTTTTTTTTTTTAGCATTTCATGTATTCAGAGCCTTCTAAGCCTCTTAAAAAGACAAACCAATTGGAAAATGGTGATGCCACAGAGACAGCTATTATTTGGAAATGATCTTAGGATTTTTTTTATTTACTTTTTCAATTTATCTTTATTACTTTAAAACAATAGCAAACTCACAAAAAAGCGCAATTTTCTGAGGCATGTGTAACTCTCCACCTGGAGAAAAATATAATTTATCCTTTAATTCTTTCTGCATTATTGCTCATAGATTGATTCTCTCTCTTTGTATGAAACTTTGCTGATGCTGTTAGTTTCTTTATAGTACACTTTACAGCAGTATTTGATATTACTTCTCTTAGGTAAATTTGGCCTGAACTCAGAATTGTGCTGCGGTCTTTAAACTGATCTAGTGGCAGAGGTATGGACATCAGTTCTGATGTGCTTCACTGAAAGTAAGTCCAACTTCTGCTGGTTGTAGTTTAACCTTCTCCATTTCTTTCAATTTTCAGGGATTTGGTTCCACCTTCCATTACTGTTTGTTTTTTTATTTATTTAACTAACTTTTTATATTTCTGCGGTATTCAGAGACCAAGGTCCTGTTGTGTACAGGGTCTTGGACAAACATAGAGCTGATTACTGAACTTTCTGGAGGTACAGTGTTTTATCAGTCCATGAGAAGAATGGGGTCCACAAGTTTAAAACAAGTTGCACATTTCCTTTAATTTCAATCCTTTCCCCCCATTCTCTGGAAGACTGAATTCCGTGCAGCTTTCCTTTGCACTTGGAGTCTCTTCCCCCTTTTTTTATTTTACATCCTCTTGCTGGGCCCCATTGCAGCCCACGAGATCCATCAGCACAGAGTGAGGGAGCTGTATTGCCTCCCCTTTCTTGCTGAGACTTGTTCTCCTGGATGGCTGCCTCTCTTCCCATCTAACAACCCTTTTCTCATTTCCAGCTCTGTCCAGAGGATTTGATTACCAGATGTGTGCACTTATTTTCACTCATCTAGCTGCATTTATGGATGTGTAGCAGTAACCTCAACAGGTTTTCAAGGGAAATGTTCTTCTTGGGTAGTGGCAGGGGAGTGGGAAAAGGAAGGAAGGATTGTTCATTTGCTCTGTCTTGAGTTCACAGATTTACTTGGGACAAAACAATCCCTCTCTTTGGGGTGATCTTACAAAATGGTTTTATACAGTTTTTTATTAATCTTCTAATACCATGACTGGCAGGTACCACCATTTGCAGACAATATGGTTCATCCAGCACTTTACTGAAACATTTATGGTACACTGTGATACGAGTAGCGTGGTGGCTAAAGGCAATTATTATTGCAGCGCAAGATAGATCTAGGTTGGGTTTTTTTCCCTTTCATTTCCATTTTAAGTGAAAGCAATTATGGCTCACTATTAGACTGTCCATGTCAGGAAAAGTCGAGTGTTACACCTTCTCATCATGTCTCGTGGTTTGCTAGAGTGTTATAATGAAAACTCTCAGAAGTTAATGCAGCACTTGAAACTGTGACACTATTCAGAGTTCAAAATATAATAAAGAATCGTGTCCCAGTGGGTGTCATCAGTTATCAACAGCACAATAAAAATGTAGCAACAAGAATAGCTACACTATCCATGTACCTAGCACTTCACGTCAGCTGGTTTCAGTTACTTTCAGCTCTTATGTAAAGGATTTAATAGCTGAAAGCATTTTGCTCCTTGTGGTATTTGTTAGAAATGTAATCTGAACTGCTGCAATGGAGGAACACCTGATCAAATTTTCAGTGACAAGAGACCGACTGTTTCAATTTTGAAGTCAGCCTTGACTTTTCAGCATGAGAAAACAAAGATGAAGTAATCCCTTGTTGGGTGTTCACAAATAGCAGGGTGTAGCTTTCCAAACAGCGTCGGGGCAATGGGATGTGACACTTGAGAGGACATGGTTTGTGGCCATGTGAGGCAGGAGGTGTTTTGAAATTGGACTGTGTGAATTTCCACACCAAAGAGCTGCACAGCATTTCTTTGGAGATGTGTGCATAAGACAACAGATGACATATATGCCATACGTGTCATCTGACAATAATTAAGGGAACATGTTCCCTTTTTTTTATGTCAGGATTTTGCAAGATTTGACCTCTGTCCATTGCTTTATTTGCATTTGTCATGTGGAATTGCTCTATTTTCCTGCACATACCAAAAATGTATCACATGAGGGAGTTTTCTTGACTGGTTTTAACCAGGCACATTTGAGTTTGAAGTATGACTTGGTGTCTGGTACTAAGTATTAAAAGGGAAATGTAGCATTGCCTTTCTTCTTTACCCACCTTTCGCAGTAAACATGAGGAGTTTCTGGTGCATTGAGGGCAGTGTGTGGGAGGAAAGGAGAAAATCAAACAGCTGGAATGCTTTCTAAAAAAAAAAAAAAAAAAGTTATTACTTCAAGTTCCAGAATTTGAGATTAAATTCCTTGCATTTGGAATATCATATATAGGAACAATCTGGGATCAATCATGTCCAAACATTATTTTTTATTCGTGTGCTTCTGAAGCAAATCTTATCATTTACTGTCTCAGGGTGCATGCATAACACACACATGAGAAAACATGTACATTTTCCTGACAGAAATACGCACTGGAGGTTTTTCAGTCCTACTCTAATCTTTCTTTTGCACATAAACGAGTGTGTTTCTTGTTACTGTGTATAAATATTATCATTCCTGATATTTTTGTTTGGAAATACATAGAATCTTAGTCCTGGAACTAAATATTCTGCATCATGGACATTGCTGATGAGATATATTTGTGGAAATGATTAGTTTTGGTTTACTGCAACAACAAAAAAAAAAAAAAAACAAAACAAAACAAAAAAAAAACAGAAAAAACCCAACAACATGCATAAATCCTGTGCTCCTCAGTGGGTTTAGTATTTGTTATTAGTTGGAAAGTGTCTCTATATAAATGCTCACGAAACCTGAAGAAGAAAAGACACCTGAAAGCAACAGTGGTATCAGTGTCACTTATCTAACACTACTGTGATATAGCTTGTCAAAGGCCATGGGATGTATTGCTTGAATTAATGCAGGTCATCCTATGGAACAGTTTTATCAAGCAGGGTGAGATCATCTCATTCCTGGAAAATCAAGTTTTGTCATCCCAAGTTTTAGGGCCAGAATAAGACCTCTTCAGCCTCTGAAAAGCAGAGTTAAAATAGAAAAGATGGAAACAGAGGGCCAAGTGGATCAGAGCCCTTGAGAATTTTGTTTCCCTCTATTGCAAGAGGAAGAACCCATTCAAATCTGTGTGCCACTTTTATGGAAAGGAACTATGTACTGTGTTGCTCATTATTTAATTTAACAGAAAGTGTATGGAAGACTTGTGTTGATTTGGGCAATAAGCTAAATCTTCTTTGAGCATGAGGCAATTCTCAGTATTGTTCTGCCAAACAGAACTAGACCTTGGTACCTGATAATCTCTTTCCTAAGTGATTATGCTGAAGCATGGGAGGATATTTAATGTCCATCTTCTCTAAGGTGGGAAAAAAGGGGAAAAAAAGTGCTTCAGTGTCAGCATATGGGAAGTGTGCAGGCAGCACAATCAATTCTGTCAACTCCTTGAAGTACTGAAACCCATATAAAGCAGGATGCCATAGGCTCAGACATTGCACAGCAACACAGCGCATATTAGTTTAATGCCCTGACTTTAACTTGGAATGATGTGTTTCATCTCCACAGTCCATTTGTACATCTCATGTGAATCTTGTTTGTTTGGTCTTTACTTAAGGGTTCTTTATGTGTTCATACTGTCCACGTGGATTTCATGTCTGAAAGCCTATTTCTTTTGCAGAAGCAGTACTCCAGATATATTAGTACTTAGGTGAAATGGTTATAATGTAGGATGTGGATGTACGTGTTATATATGTATTGAAGATTACTAATTTTAAATTTTTTTTGTACTAAGTTGAAAACTAGTGCTTTAAATAGTGGTAGAAGTAGAATTCTTAGTATAAACTCCCTTTTACTTCAAGTTTTTATCAAAGTACTAAATAAAATGCTAACTAACAAATAGCATGAGTTTTTTCCCCTGAATTTTCTGAATTTTATGAGGTGCTTCATAATTTTTTCATAAGAAGTTAGAAAGATATGAATGTTATAATTGGTTGAAAATGAAGTTTCAGCCTACCATGTTAAGTTCTCTGGTGTTTTTGCTTGCTTTAATGTTCTGGGTGGGCTGACACCTAAAGTGCACATTGCACATATTTCATTGCCTGCCTTTTGCCAAGTGTATGTGATGGCATGAAGTGGCATGTGAATACACCTGAGAGCCCAGCAGTACAGGCAGCATTGCCATCGTATCAGAACCTCTATCGTGCCACTGCTTCTCTTTAAACCTTTTATTAACCTCCCTGGCTGGAGATGTAGTGATAAAGACAAATTCAGAGCAGTTCTGTCCTCCTTCCAACATGAGATGCATGTTTTCAGTGTATAGCTAAATCCCTAAACATGCCCCAGTGATGCTAATGGGAATCCCACAACAAAATCCCTGAATGTTTCCTTGAGCATGTGTTCGTTAGGACTTCTCCCGCCCTCTCTTTCTCCCACCACTGTTTCAAATAGAGGGCCAAGAGGTCTCTTGAAGCACAGCAAATGAACAAGGCAAGAGTTAATACAGACATTGCCTTCTGAGTGACATATCTGTGCAATTATGAAAGTCCTTGTGGAGTGTAACAACTTTTGTTTGATGTGGGACCCTACAACTTAGAGAGCTATGGCAAAGAAAGTGAATTTCGTATGTGCCTTGTGTGTTACAGTCAAGGATCATCATGTACTAATTTTTTCAAGGATAGACTTGTCAAGGATTTTAGCATCACCTAGGTATGTTTTATCAAGGAGCAGGCTGTGATGCAGACTGGGACAATGAACACTGTGGGGAAGCTTGCTGTTGTGCAGAGAGCGCTGTTTGACTTGGGAGCAATCCAAATCCTTCCTCAATTATCAATACATTTCAAACTGCAGCTTGTACTGAATACACAGTTATTTATACTGGGAAACCTATAATTTATTAATCCTAGCTATTAAAGTAACACAGAGGGTTCTTTGATTGATGTCTGGCTCTGATTCCTAAGAATTATGCAAAGGGAGAAGACCTATTATAATAGATTTGAAAGTTTTCTCCTTGGTACAAAGGAAGTGCTTAAGTGTCCCTCACCTGGATATTCCCATGGCTACTGCGTATGTGGCTTTAAGTCGGTCAGCATTCTTTGTCCTTTTCCACTGAAAGTAGGCATTATTTTACCTCTTGTTCCTTTCCTCAGCAGCACACTTGTTTGAAGGAGTCAGAAGTCTGTGGAGCCTGTCCATGCTCAGATCTCTGGGCTCAGGGAGTGCAGCTGCTGACAGTGAAAGCTGGTTCTGCTGTTTCTTCTTTCAAAGGGCTGTCCCTACTCCTGTGTTGCAGATTTGTAACTGGAGGTTGTAACCTCTTAGATCACCTCAGATACTAATTGCCAGAGAAGCCAGAGGCAGCAAGGTTTTGAGCAATTGTTCTCAGAGTTTTATTTTCTGTCTCCGGCTTTGTGGAGGTGAGACAGCTGCAAGAGTTTCTTGTATCTGTGTGCACATGAAGTTTAACTACTGGACAGAAAATGGTCTTTATATGTCTTTTGTCTTGAAGGCTGGCTGAAGATACCTGTCTGTGGAAAATTAAATCACTCTGTAGAGAAACCTGTGCACTGTAGCTACTTCACAGCAATGCTTCTTATGGGCAAACTACGAACACAATGTTTGTGCTCATTTAAACAGTGCCAGTCGAGGAAAAATGTGTATGAACTGCGGAGTCTCTTCAGTCCAGAAAGCAGGAACAGGGTACACTGGACACAGGTGTCCAGGGGCTGGCAGGGGCTGCTGGGCAGCTGTTCCAGCTGACCCAGCAACACACACAGCTGAGCCCCACGGGCATGGTGTAGTGCCTTGGGGACAGCGTGGGTAAGGGAGAGCAAAACCTGCCTAGTGCTGAGGGGAAACGTAAGAAACAGCCCTAAGATCTCTGAGGGGAGAGTGGGAGGAGTAGGAGTAGTTACTCCAGGGGTCCCTGCAGGAATCTGCTGCAGCCCCTAGAGAAAAAGTGCTAGAGCAGCTATTTCCCTGCAGCCATTGGAGAGACCATTGTGGATCAAGTATCCACACTGCAGTCTCTGGAGGACCCCACACTGGAGCAGGTGGATATTTCCTGAAAGGACTTCAGCCTGTGGATTGCTCACACAGGAGCAAGTTTATCCTAAAGGACTTGCAGCCTGTGCAAAAGACCCTCCGTGGAGCAGGGGAAGAGTGTGAGGAGGAAGGAGTGACAGAGAAGAGCTGTTATGGATGGACTACAATCCATATTCCTTATCCCCTCTGTGCCCTGAGGGATGGCAATGAGTTAAATTTTCCCCAAGCCAAGTCTGTTTTGCCAGTGATGGAAACTGCTTAGTGACCTCACTGTCTTTATCTTGACCCGTAACTTTTACACCTTATTTTCTCCCTCTTGACTGCTTCAAGATTAGTTTTGTTAGAAAGGTGAAGTTAAACTGTGAGGATGGGATTCAGTATGTTAAAACTTTAAATTTTAAACAGGGGTAGGTATCCATGCATTTTCCATGTGTTGGGCAGCCAGCACACAGGACTCATGGTCCCCCCATCCAGGGAGACCAGGGGCCATTAAGCTGTTTAACACTGAACAGAGACCACCAAATCCTACGGTGGTTGCTGGCTTGTAAGGTGCAATGCATGTGTTATTTACTAATGAATGGAGATTTCTATGTTTTTGGGAAGGTGGTGGAACTTCCTTGTGTAACAACATGTCAGAGTTGCCTGTCAGCAGCTGTCCTTCATTGTCTTGCTGCTTTCATCAGTGGCCCCCAATAGCCCAGACTGACATTGCCTCCCTGAGAGATTTCACAAGTGGACTGAGAGGGCTGTCATCTTACTCTTGACATCTTGTACTTAGTGTTTAGACATCTTGTGCTTAAAGGACTTCCTAACTTTGAATTTTTCTTTCAAATACAGTGGGTTTTTTTCTGTATTTGAGGAGAGTTCACCTGAGGTTACAAAACAGTTGGCAAGTAAGCAGAGTTACAGCTGGGTAGGCTTAGACTTTCTTTTTGGCTGCTGTCTGTGTGATGTCCTGAAATATTACCCAAAATACGCTCCGTTACAGGTAGATTCTCAAGTTCAGTGTAGATTAAGAAATTCCAAGTGTGACCTAGGTTCATATTTTTAATACAACAAAAATCCTCCATGATGGAGATGGGTGCGTTAAGTCCTCTGCACAGCAATGATACCTCCTCATGAACAAAGAGACAAATGCAATTGAAAATTATTACCTTTGTCTCTGGGTCCTGCTAATTCAAACATTCAACAATCTCATAGCATTTCCCAGCCTTCAGATAGAGCCACTTACTCTATCTTGAGATGAAATAACATGTGGAAGCAGATCCATCATATAGTATGGGGTTGCTTTGGTACTTTTATCAAATGATAAACCCCAGAGTGTTTGCTCTTGGAAGTGAACATTTATTGAGGCTTACTTAATACATGTGCAATAAAAAGAAGAAAAACTATGTTAAAATCAGCAGTTAAGTTCAGCTAACTCAGTTAGAGCCACAGCATACAATAGGCGGTGAACATATAACAGGTCAAATATTCATGCAGTAACAGCTCGTGTAGAATCACCCAGGGTATCCTGTTCCCAAATAAATGGAAGACAGTAAGTGAAATTAGGTTTATGGTGGGTGGGGTACTTCAAGGTAGAAGTGCTTACAGCACCATAGCCACTGTGGAGAAATAGACAATCGTGTGTTTACATGCTTCTACAATCAGTTTAATTAAATTACTGTCAAAAGCGTATCTTTCAATTTTAGCTCTTTAGGAGGACTAAGTACAGCCTGAGGAAAGGATGAATTCTGATTAAGAAGAAAATGCAACCATGTAGGAAATTAGGGTTAACATAACCCTAAGATAAGTTTCTTCAAGAGGTAAATGAAGATGAGTTTTTCACCAGAATGGAACATGCTTTTAAGTGACAAAGACTTTAGGCAAACATTTTTAATGTATCTTTAAAACAGATTAATGAAAAGAATTCCTAAATGTGATTCCTCAGTGACACTTAAAAGGCTCAGTCATTTTCACATCCATTAATTTAAATAACAAATGAATAAAATATTAAAAAATGGGGAAAAATCCCCAAATAATATACTAAACACTGCATGTTCACAGGTTATGAATCTACCCCAAAATATCAGACCTTTACCTGTTTCTATTCATCAAGTTTTTAAAAGTGTAGGCTCTGTATTTATTGGGTGTAGCCCAGAAAAATTTCCTGGAAAATCTCAATTAAAAAATGGGATAAAAATTACTACCATTATTCCTATGTAGGTTTGTTTGACTGAATATTGCCATGAAAGATACAATAACGGAAATCCTTTGGTGAACTTTAATCTGCATGTCTCTATTGATGCCATAATACCAGAGTAGTCTGCAGCTAAACTGAGAAGGCCCTGGACAATGAATGTCCAAGTTTTTAGCACTTCTTCTCATCCAGGTATTAAATGATAACTAACTTTTCTTACTGAAACTTTTCTTACAGATCTGATATTTTACATCAACCCCCTAATAGTCTTGTGTTGCCCCAAATTTAAGTACTAATCTTGAATGCTACATTTTTCACCTCTTAAGGCATTGCTGCTTTTCCACAGAAGGTTATAAATCCAAGCCTGGAAAGCTCTATTTCATCATTAGAGCATTTGGGATTGTTAGAGTTACTAAAATAAAAAAGATCACGTCAATATTTGTATCAGGCCCTCTTGTGAAAGCAAACGGTTTGACATCTGCATCGTATTAAGGCAGTCCAGTTAATGGGAGCTCCTGTAGTGTATAAGTGAGCTGCAGGTTTCTGGCAGTTCTGTAAGTCAGACTACCTGCTTATTTAGGTTCTAAAATTTCAGTTCTGTGGTAATTTTCTGGAGTGAAGCTCATAGCAGGGCCAGAGTTTAAACATGGATGTCAGAGCCTGAGTGTTGTTTGAAAATTCGGACTATAATTCAGAAGCAGGAAGATGTAGGAAGTAAATACACCAAATATCATCACAATTAATACTGTTGACATAGCATGATGTATTCTGGGAATTTGTAAGAGCTTGAATAAAGGGTTGAGGCTGATAGCACTACATATAATGAAAATGCAGAGCAAAAGGTGATTGTTTGTAAAGAAAACAGCAGTTGAAATTGTAGAAGAGGGTAGAAAACTAATGTGACACATGATGCTTATCTAGAATAAGAAACCTTATTTTAAACATAGATGTATTTTTAAACTATTTTCAAATTTCATTTTATGAAATTTACAAATCAGATAATCTTTTTGCTGAAATTTCTTAACTTATACTGTTGTTGCAAATGTTTGCTCTGCAGGAATGAGTTAAAAAAATTCAGTACAGTAGGGATTATAAAATAAGACAAAAATCTGCCCATGTTTAGAGGTATGTGATTTCATTTTCTTCAATACAGCACTTGAAATTCATCAGATTCATTGCTACAAACAAGAAACATATTCATTTTTCTCTCTCAGTGAACACAGAACACAAAATTACAGATTCTCTTTAAGAAAACTCCCTTCAATTCTTCCAAGAATACTTGAAGTTTTCTGATGTTATTATCTAACAAAAGCTTCAAATTAGCACAAATGCGCTTGACATAATGGAATGGGGTTCTTGAATAGAGGCCACGCTAAGGTTTTTAAAAGGGTCATACCTTAAAAATTATATCACCATTCTGCTCTCTAAAGGCTTCCCTTTTAGCAGTGAAGCTTATTTTTGTACTATATGATGTCATAGCCTAGACATTTACGCTAAAGGGGAAAATTAATAATTAGCTCACAGATTCACAGTTGTTGGAGTTTGAATTTTAGGTAAAGCCAAACACAAAGAAAGTATTTGACAGCTTGTTGTTTTGACAGAGACAGTAACAGTGGTCTGGGAGGAGAAATATGTTTAATTAATATTACAGGGTTTAAATATTTTTTTAGTGCTTCTTTTGCCTTTTTTTTTTTTTCTTAAATCTACTTTGGAGAACCAAAAGCAAATTCTTGAGCTTATTTTTGAATATAATTTCAATATTGCTAGTTGAATTAATAATAATATCTTATATATACCTACCAGCTTTTAAATACATTTTTCATAATGTAACATACAATATAATTTCTGTCATTACAAAAATGTTGCTACATGACTGCATTGAAGGGCTGTAATTCAAAGAAATGTATAGTATACTAATGTAGATAAAAAGCCCTTTCTTTTTTGTTCTTTTGAGGAGTTTTGAATAGAGTATTATGTGAAAACTGATATACAACAAGGCCTGGCAAACACGGCCATTCCATTAAAATTTTCCTTGCAAAAATTATATTTTTTCACCATGCTATCTGTAGTATTATCTTTATCAAATGTAGGAAGATGTAGGGGAAAGCAGGCATCTGTAGGTGTTGTTATCTGGTTATCATAAGGAAATTTGGGCTGTTTTGAGTGACAGATACCAGAGAGATAAATAAACATTTAAGAAACTATTATATTAAATTAATAAAAGGGACAAGGTTACAGTATGTATGTGTTATTTATATGAAATTGTTATACAAATCAAGGTGTACTATGTTTACAATACTGCCTGAATTATCTTTCCTCTAGTGATTTTTTTTCTTTAAAAACAATAGAATCTGAATGCCACTCAGAGGATATATTTTATCAGATTTGGAATACATGCAGTTCTAATAAGTTGGGTAAAAAATATCTCTGGTAACGAAGAACACCAGCTTTCCTGGGAAAAGTATAGTTCCCTAATTCAAGGGATTAGAATAGGAAATCAAGATTTTTTAAATATCAGCTGGAATTTCTATTCCTTTCTGATTCATCAGTATTTTTGTGCACTCCTGGATGAATATGTCCTAAGCATCCTTAAAATGGTAACAGTTTCTAATGCAAAGGCAAAACTTGCAGAACATTGGGCACCAACTGGAAAATGATTTTATTTCAGCTACCAGTGGATGATTACTAATAACACAGACTTACTTTGCCTTCGTGATCAGAATACTTACATGCTTTTGTAAGCCGTCTACCCAGAATTTATAAATAGGAAAGAAAATAACCCTCGAAAGCCAAACAACTTCTTCTCCTTGTCGCCATATGCTGCATCTTTTCCCTCTAGGTTTTGTATACTCTGTCTGCTGAAGAATGGTGTCTTTTCTTTTCATGTTGCTCTGTCGGCGGTCATAACAGCTATTCTCTTCATGAATATGTAAATCCCATGCATAAAATCAGAAAAATTAGCATGGCGATTCCCACTATAGAATGTGCCCAATTATGTCTGCTAATATGTGGATAGTGATGATTTAATCTTTGGACTGTATGAGCGGATTCAGGTACAGTTACAAAAGCTGCTGTAATTACAGAGTACCCAAACACACAAGCTGGGTGCGTGCACATGCTGGGGGATCATCGGGCTTTAATAGGAACTGGGCATCTGATGCCTGGCTATGATGGAGTGCTCGCAGATTCATTTACAGGCACTTACTCTGATGGGTAGTGACAAGGGAGAAAAATGCCCTAGGTCTGCAATACCCTTCCCTTACTAACTGACACTCATTTGCATTTTTATTTTATTTTATTTTATTTTTTCTTTTTAGTTCCTACTGAATGCTTGCAATTAGAACAGAACGAATAAGAGTTTGGATAAATAAAGGGAGAAAAATGGTGACCGCATTTGCTAGGCGTCCTTAACTCCCTTGGTTTATCAGGAATGGGTGTTGGAGGGGGGAGGAAGGACATGCAGAAAACAAAACCAAAAAGGCACCACCAGCAATTGATGCATTTTTGTATTTAAATAAGCAGGCGTGCTCATGCATATTTATATGACGTGCATGCCTATGCGCCGCTCTGAGCAGTGGCTCTGCAGCTCGGCTGCAGTAATTAGGCTGATGTAATTATAGCAAAACAAAGCAAGCTTAGGCTGATGGGGTTTTTTTTTCCATACAGTGGGAACATTTAAGACATATGCGTATTCCAGCGTACAAAAAATGAACCTGCACTGCTGTCGGAGGCTAGGAGGACAGTGTGGCCAGTGCACCTATTGTGTCACTGCTGTAGAAAGCAGCTTAGCGATTGGCCACTGTCTGCAGCACATAATACTGACTGGTTATAAAGGACTTGTCTAGAGGAAAGCCTGTAGGTACTCCATTGTCTGGCAAAGTTGATATGACTGCATTCTTTTTGCAGGGGGTCAGACAGCTGAACTGTAAAAGCTGCAACGATTTTTTTTTTTTTTTTTTTTGTCTTCTTGCTCTGTCTCTCTGTCTCTGTCTCTTCCATACAGCATTTTTCTTTCATGCCCTGTCTCAGTTTGCATAGTTAAAGAAAATGCTAATTAAGATCCCTTGCCTTAACCTGAAAATAATGACTTGGATGTAAATAGAAAACTGGCGATAGTTTAAAATATTCTTGCGTAGCACCAAGATATCAGTTACCATTCTAGAGGAAAAAAGGAAGAATATTTTTTTTTTTATAATCAAGGTAAACAAAGAAGAGTTGTTGCTTCTCTTCCTTCCTTTCTTTCATTCTTTCCTTTTTTTTCCAGTTTTTCATTTTTTTTTTAAACCAATGATGCTGTGCTATTGCAAGTCAGATAATATTTTATTTCAGAAAGCGTGCTAGCTACATAATTTAAAAGTCCACAAATCAGTTGCAATTTAGTGCTTATTAATCCTTCTTAGGATGTAATTCGGTGAAAGAACTGCTTTAAAAAAATTCTTTTCTGTATTATAGACGGATCTAACAACGCAGTCTGGGCTCCGTGCCAAAGGCTGGTATTTCACAGCAGCGACCGCCTTACAGATGAGCTGTGGGAAGCAGGAGGGAGACTCTCTTAGGGTGCCACTACTATGGAGACACAGCTGGGCTGAACAAGATTTGCTTCAAACGACAACAAGAGAGACAGAAAGAGTCTGGTTCGACCGCTGCCCAAGCAGGCAGTAACCAGAAGAGCTAGCAGCCAATCCGGCCATGCTGCACTGTTCGAAACCAGCTCTACATCCCAGCCAATCAGTGACATCACTGGTGAGAAACTCATTTACATCATGCAGTAATGAACTTTGTTTAACGTAGCCTTTTTTCTTTTCTTTTTTTTTTTTTTTCCTCACAGAGATTAGGTCCTCCATTAATTATTCTGCCAGCATAATTTGAATCGCTATGCAAAACGATGGCTACAATTTCTTGATTTTTTTTTTAACTGTGTGCTGTCTCTGCAGGTAACCATGGGCATTGTTCCATTTTTTTTTTCTGTTGGCCCCATAAAACCTTTAAAAGTGTCTTTAATTGTTAATATTGTGCATATATTTTTCTTTCATGTATGTTTGTCTCCTTGTAGTCCTTACCTAATGTGGTACTGCTTCCTCCAGTTATAGCCTGACATTACCTTTAACTGTCTTGAAAAGTAAAAAGGGTGTTGCTGCAGCATTGAGTTTGCATCTTTAGCTTCCATTACGGTCTAAATACTTATTCTAATGCTTCAGAAATCATTTCACTGTGGCCGTTTTACATATCTGGCTTTCTCTAAAGGTTCTTACATGCATCTGTTACAACTGAGTGAAGTTCAGTACTGTTATATTTCATTCTTCACCACTTTCAGTCAAGATGTCATTTTATTAATGAATAGAACTGAGATCATTTCTGAACAAATTTCACCCCCTTCCTTCCACCTCGACACAATGCACCTGATTTGCATCCATTTACCAGAATAACTGAATACAAGAGCCAGTATGAAAGGAAGTCAAGGGAGAGCTTGCATACTGCTTCAGGGTATGTTGCAGCAAAGCGAAATATAGAATTTTTGTTTAGAATGTGATTAATCTATAGAGAAAAGATTAGATATTAGACTGAAAAACTCTTATCTAGCCAGCTTTTCATATTAGGAAATAGATTTGGTGTGGGAGTTTTGGGTGGTTTTTTTTGTTTTGTTTTTTAAATAACAAACGTGCACATTTTCTCTAGATGTGCTCAATTATAAATGGAAAACATTTGGGCAAGCCAACATTGTGTTGAACATTTGGATTTAGTTCTTTTTGGGTAAAGTAATTTGTTGTGCGAACAATTTAAAACCAGCCCAGGATACTGTGGAATGCAGAGATTTCAGTCTGCATAATCTAGTGAGGCAAGGTTTTGCTCTTCAGTATTCTAATAGCTGAAACAGAATCAGATATGAGACAAATTCAATATTGTATTATTAAATTAAAGCTATATCTGTTGCTAGTGGGCTTCAAGAGGTCAAGTCTTTGGTAAAGCAAAATTTTATTTAAAGAAGTAGCTTGAAATAGAATTTTTGTTACAACATGATAACTTCCCTTTTCCTAACACACAGTAATCTACAATTTGTTTACGGTGTTTCAGTTATATATTGATCCTTCTAGTCACTTTGAAAATACAGAGGATTTAAACACTAAACCGTAGCTCTTTCAATGCGTGATGCATTCCATCATCCCATCATCAGTATTCTGTGTGCGGCTGTCCTGATTCAGCCACTGGCTCCCCTGCTGCAGATCCTGTAATTTGAATCATGCCTAATAATATATTATCCTACTGGGGGCCTTCTTTTAGTAGCAGAGTGGTTTTATACCTTCTGCTCTAAGAGAACTGTTGGCTCCTTGCCATCTCCTAGCCATTATTCATGGAGGCAATCAAGATAGTCTTAAGGAATAACATCTGCACAACTGCATGTGCCAGAAATACGAAGCCTCCCCTCACATTATAAATTTGGTTTTCTTGGGAGCAGGAATAGTTGAGAATACTGAAGCAGAAAAGCTGGACATTTACAGGAATTCATCAAAAGCGTGTTGAATGTGCCATGTGCTGAAATCCAGGCTGTGGGGACATTTGGAGTGGCTAACAGAGGCAGAGGAGAAGAAAATAGAAGCTGGTGGCTATTCTGTGATTTTTGATAATATTTTATCCAACTCATGTTATTGACTTAGCTGATGATTAGTGCTGTATTAAAAATGTGACGTTTGCCTTGCTGACAAGGTAATTTTCTAACTAGGATGTTGGTGGGATGGTGTCAGCTGGGACTGGAGCTGCATTTCCCAGGTTGAGGATCTAACCTGATTTGATGCATTCAACAGGATGCAGTGTCAGTTAGTAGTGAATGGAAAGCAGATACCAAAAGGGATCAAGACTGTAGAAAATGTGAATACTTCATAATAAAGTAGAAAATCTCAGAAATGCAGAATCTGAAAACATGAATTGTGTTCACACAACATGAATTGTATCTGCTGATGAAAGCTCTGTAGGGCATCCAAAGGTGAGTGAAAGCAGCTACTTAGGGCAGAGAAAGAAGAATCCCAGATCTGTGCAACCTTTCAGTTAGAGTATGTGCCCTGCTGCCACATGTAGCAGATATACCAGCACCATGGCCTACTATTTCCTTTTGTTTACATAAATGTCACCCCTAAAACACAAACAAAACACCCCGAGATCTTATTTTTACAAATATTCTTTTTGTGTAAGTATATAGAGTAGTGGAATTTTCTGTCCCATACAAATTTGACCGTTCCTGTTAACAATAACAAATATGTCATTTTTGATTTAGGGAAGAGAGAGGGGAAGTACTGGGGAGAGAAAGAAACAAAATTTGATTTAGCACATTTATCTCATCCTGAAGCTTTCTTATTTTTCATTGAAGAACAGTAATGCAACTGTAGTAACTAATACTACACAAGCTGTGTTTATTTCAGTATTGCTGAGGTGTATATAGAAGGAGAAGGTCTTCTTGTTGTCATCACCTCTTGTACCTTCTGGAAGACAGAAATAAAGTCCATAACCTGGCTTAAAATCAAAAGTGCTGATATTTAGGAACCGAACTTCTTCTGAGACTGTAGGAATAGTAGTTAAATAGGACTCACCTGGTGGCTGACTTTTAAAGAATCTTTTTAGAGCGAAGACAGTCACCACCTGAACAATCTGTCGTATTTAAAATACAAATTTAATAATAAAAAATTTAAATAAAAATTTAATGTACAAAAAAATGGAGGTTTTTTAATAAACAAGAAAGTCCAGTAATGTGGCTTAGAAATAAGATAAAATTGCAAATAAGGCAAACAGCTTGGTGACTGCAGCTTACTTCCTGACTCATTCCGTCTAGAAGAGAGGAAGAGAGCTTCACAGGCCATTCATGCTCCCTTGAAGAACATTCTCCATATAGTCATTAGCTTTTCAATAACAGGGATCAATAGGAAAAACAATACAAAAGGTCATAATCATTTGATGGATCACAGGAAGACAAATTACCCTAATGACAGCTGAACTCTGACATGAGGAAACAGACTAAGTAGAGAATGGTATTTGCCGTAGTTCACCCTATTTAAAAGAAGAGTTATGTCATTCTGAAGGATGAGCCAGCAAAAGACAGCCACCAGAAATTACAACATATTTCTTTTCTACTCCTGTGAACAATTACGTTGTACTCAATTCTATTCTGTGGTAGCATTTCTGCTTTCTGATAAAAGTTCTAACAAAAGGTCCATTCCACAGATTTCTTCTTTCAAAAGACTATTATTTCAATAGCTGATATTTCCAAGTAGGACATCTACATGAAGAGGGTATGGACACTTAAATTTGTTTTCTGCCATTGCTTAGTGTATAAACAACCTAGTTTTTACAGTTCAAGCTATACCATTTATAATGAAAACAATGAGACTGGCCAGCAGAAGTGACACTACTAGTGAATTATTGCATGTAAATTTTTATGTAATATCAATTTTATTTTTATACTTTACGAGAAGGTTCCTCTTTTCTCAAATAGTCAATATCTAAACAAACACTTTCATTAGATCAGTTCTTAGAATAAAGGGTGGCAATACTAGGAAAACATACTGTTGTCATGGTTTAACCCCAGCCAGCATCCAAACACCACACAGATTCTTGCTGACTCCCCAGCCAGTGCAGTGGGGGAGAGAATCAGAATTTTAAAAGTAAGAAAACTTTTGGCTGAGATAAAAACAGTTATAGGTAAAGAAAAACACACACAAGCAAAGCAAAACAAGGAATTCATTCACTGCTTCCCATGGGCAGGCAGGTGTTCAGCATTCCCGGGAAAGCTCCATCACGTGTAATGGTGACTTGAGAAGGCATCATCACTGTGAACATCCGCCCCTCCCTACTTCTTCCCCCAACCTTACAGGCTGAGCATGATTCCTTTTGGTCTGGGATATGCCTTTGGTCGGTTGGGATCAGCTCCCAACTCCTTGTGTATCCACAGCCTGATCACTGGTGGGGTCGTGTGAGAGACAGAAAAGGCCCTGACTCTGTAATCACTGCTCAGTGGTAACAAAAACATCTCTGTGTTATCAACACTGTTTCCATCACAAATCCAAAAGACAGCCCCACACCAGCCACAATGAAGGAAATTACCTCTACGCCAGCCAAAGCCAGCACGTGCTCTAAGGATTCAGTGACACTTTTACCTGTTAAAAGGGCTGCACATCCTCTTTTTTTTTTTTTTGCAACATTGAATTGGATTCAATACTCTGTATAAATCAAAACTAGAATACCCTGTATATATTTATCTAAAGGCAAAGGATATTGAGCTATCTGGCTTCTTTTATAGTCAGCAGCAAAAGGGTAGAAATGGTAGAAAAGTGTAGGAAAATGTCTGTCTTGCTGAGTTTGGTCTAAAAATCTAGAAGTGCATACATATATATATATATTTTACTTGGGCATATAAATGTTCTTTGAGTAGAGACTTTTTATTACCCTGATTTTGTTTTAGCCATTACTGAGATACACACTCGTTTAGGACTGTGTAGGAAAGAGCTTATTTATGGGGTACTTTAATACTGAATCAAAATACAATCTTGGGTAAACAAGGTCAGTTACTATTTTACTGTGACACTTCAGCTTTCCTCACTTTAAATTAGGTTGTGGGAAATGGAGTGTGATGGCTCTTCTCTGTATGAGAAAAAGCCTGGAAGGGACCCAAAACTGTTTTCTAGAAGCAAGAACAGAAAGACTGGTGAATATAGATATAGGAGTCATCAGTTGTTCAAGGACAGTCCTACAATATTTTAAGGGCTGATAGCAGAAAAGGAGCTCTTTCTTAGCCTAAATACTGCTCTGAAATGTCTTTATTTTCTTGGTGGCTGATGGGAGGGGAGCTGAGCAGTGCCTGCTACACTACGTCATCCTGAAGGCCGTCGGACAGGGGCTTTGATGTGCAAGGCAGGAAACTGCTGAATTCTGGGGTTGTGTTTTTATTTCTTTATGCAGTTGTTTTCATTTTTCATGTTAGAAGTCAGTGCTGTATTGCGCTTAGTGGAAATTTTGGAATCTAGACATGTTTTATTAATGCACCTATAGTTTTGCATTTTATTCCTGCATTTAAATGAAAGGAGAAAACATCTTACTCTAAGAAATCCTTAACACGATAAATTAAAGGCAGTTGTTTTCACCAAGGGAATCTGAGCTCTGTGTTACTATCCAGCAATTACAAAATTAAGCACTAAGACTTTGTTATGAAAACTATCATTTAATGTTTTTGGAAACTGTCTTTAGAAAGATTTAAAAAGTCACACTGAGTGAAGTGAAAATTGTAGAGGAGTATCATGATTTATAACAGCTTATGATTGTGACCTCATTTGAGTTCATGGAGCAATGGAAGCTGTCTCTGAAGGCAAATGTAGAGAAATATCTTTGCCAAATTCATAGGTTAGAAGGCTGGATCGAGGAGGGTTGGATTTCTTTTAACATGAATAAACAAGTCCAAAAGGCCCAATGACATGGACATTTAAAAAAACTCCTTAGATAGGCAAGATAACTATTAAAAAATATTCAGATAATCTCAGGCAATGTATAAGCATAGAAAGGGGTAGAAGCTGACCAAAACAGCATAGAAAGAAGGGTACAGTTCTGATTAACTATCAGCTGTAGCATGAACCAAGTTGCCTTGGTAGTGGAAGCAGACTTGCTCCCTTAACAAGGTGTGACCTAATTTACTTTTGCAGCCAGCTAATTAGCTGGAATAGAATCCTCATGCAGTTGAGATAAATTGTTTCACCAGATAGCTCTGCATTGTGCAGTATGTATCCAAAAGGGCTAAAGTGAGGGTCTCAAGAGCCAGAATTATCTCGAAAGTTAAGAACTAACCCTTATTCTTACCCTTCCAATCTAGCATCAAAGTGATTGGAATGAGAAAGAATTTTCTTCAGAAAGGCCACGTTTTATAAATATTTTATATGACATGCACAGATTTGCCATACTGACTGGCAGTGTCCTGGTTCTGGCAGAGTAGATATTTTGTGCAGAATTTTACTTGGAAAAAGAAAAGTGGAGGACATTAACTCTGAGGGCAGAAAGCTGAAACTGAATCACCAGGGATCTTAACTGTGCTGCAAGAGGCCATAAGTGCAATGTCATTATTTTGAAATCTATGGCTAAACACACCAAAAGCTGTTTTTACTCTAGTTGAATCCTTGATGCTGAATGTTTTCATAGCTGGAAATAAGTTTAGTAAGTATGTATGGAGATAGATAAATGCCCCGATCGCAACCTACTCAGTATCTCACAAGTGTAATCAAGTCTTCTTGTTCACTGCAAAGATAAATTGATATTTTTGTCTCTAGATCTGTTCTTCTATTTGTAATTTGGAGGACTCTGAGAGGAGCAAGAAGTTTTAGCGATGTGAAGATGACTGACTTCTTATATGGTGGTGTAGCAAGGAAGCCAGGCTTGCCTGCTCCTGTTATTAGCTGCTTGCTACTTGGGTTTAAACTTTGCCCAGCCACTAAAAAATCTAAGGGATTATTCTTTTAAATACATCATAAAGGAGATACAGATTAGGGGGTGTCAGGCTTTGAAGAGAGGCCAAGTGGCAATAAGAAACATATTTAAAACATTTTGGGCTTTCCAGGGAAGGTGGAGTGGTGTTTCATTCTATTAGTGTTGGTATGAGGACAAACCTATAAGACCTGTCCTGAAAAATACACTGTAGCTGATTTGTGACCATTTTAGTGTGTCTGATCTAGTGTGCAGAATTTGTGATATTTTGCACCTGGTAAAGTAGGTTGGGAATTTATAGTCGTGCAATGAAAATTACTGCTTCTGTATAATCTAAGCTAGTTTTGGGTAAAGTTTGTTATCAAGAATTTTCAAGTGCAACACAGGTAAGGAATGGAAAAATTATATTCCACCCCAGGTCAAGTCTCCTCAATAACAATAAAAAATCATCTAATAAAAACTTTGCTTTAGATCTGGACTGGCAAAAGTGCATGTAGCATGTTCCATTTTAGTATGTCATATTATCAGAAGAGTAGTTGGGCTTATTTTCTCCTTTATGATCTATGCTCAAAACAAGGAACAGGAGATATATTAATACATACACACAATAAGTAGTACAAGGAAAATTTCACCTTGGGACACTCCTGACTCCAAAAATTATCTTTGTTCCAAAAAAATTACTTTTATTCAAAGAGTGTTCAGTCAAATTCATGGATGAAAAACCTGCAAAGGACTATTCAACACATTGGTATTATTTCTAACTCAGGAAATCCCTGAAATGTGATTTGCTGCAGTCTAGGAAGTTATAGCAGGGAAGTATTTCTGTATTTGTGTGTCTTTACTTTTTTCTCATTTAATTTTTTCTCAGTGCCATCTTCAGGAATCAATTGACTTTAGTTATAATAAATAAAATACAGTTGAGCACATGGTATATGCACAAAAATGAAAACAGCAAGCCACTAAATTGTTCTTATTAGGGATTACATTGTGATGAAAGATAGAGGAATTTTGATGCATAAAACAAAGCATGTGGAAATACTATAGCCAATTAAAACAAGATATTTTGGTTTCTCAAATGTTCAGATGTGTTTACAATTTATTGGCAAAGTTGAAATATTTCTGCATTTTCAAATCCTTTTGGAATGTCCCATTCAACATCAAATTTTGAATTTTCCTTACTTTCGTCTTGGTAGGGAAAGAAAATCTCAAATGGTGAATGTGCTATGTAAAAATTTCTTATGTTGCTAATTTTCAGCAGGCTGCTATATTGGAGTGCTAGGCTGTATTTCCGTTTTCTGTTAACTGAAGAATGCTGACCTGTCCTAAAGCCTGCACATCAAATACTTATGAAACAATCATTGTGTGTGTGAAATAGCTTCTGCTATTCCCATTAATTTCTCCCAAGAAATTTATATTCTATGGCTGTTTCCTGTAGATTACTTCAATTAGTCTAAGACTTTTAGTGAGAGACAGTTATAATGCTTTGGGTCTTGAAGTTATTAACATATCATTCATGGTAATGCATGCAAAATCTTGAAAATGATGTAGATTTACTGTCCAAGCAGAATGGGCTAAGTATATGTAAATGTACATATTTTTAGTAAAAGCTCTCATTGTTAAACCAGCTGCTTTAATTGGTCTACAAAACTGAAATTATTTCCCTTTGTTCCTTGTCCTGCAAAATGTGGGCATAGAATTAAGACTACGATAATGATGATTACCATGCTGAAAAAAAATATTTACATTGTAAACAACACTCAAGCACTAGTTAAAGCTGAAAACAAGAATATAAGAAATGACAGTCTGTTGGTGTTTTGTAACAAAATATATTTCCACTTGAGTCATTGAAAAACAACAAAATGCTAAGTGTAATTTCCACAGTTTTTAGAAAGATACAAGGATCAGAGAGATCTGGAAGATTCTGGGATTTAATGCTTCTGTGGAGATGTTTCTAAATAGTCAACATTGTGTCATTGTAAAAAATTATAATAATTACATTTGCAAATTGTTTTGTGAGTTCTCTTTGAAGACACACAGTGGTTCTGCTTTCAATCCAAATTTGGAAGCCAACATCAACATGAATGTTAATGTGAATGCAAACCATTGTGTTGATAGAATTACATAATTTGAGTATGCATATTCATTTTCTGGCATGTATTTGAAACTATATTTGTGTCCTTTCTAAAAAAATTGACTTATTTGACTATATAAAGTCCTGCCCCACAGAATGTTTTCCTGTGCCATTTTGATATATATCTGAGATAGTCCGGGATTTTCTTGCACTATCAGTCATTTTCCCTGTAGGATACAACGATAATCACCTGTCCCTTATAACCCATCACTTATCCCTTATCACCTATCCCTGGCCTGTGTAGAAGTTGTGAGATATTTGAGGCAAAACTTACCTTCCTATGCTGTGTGTTTGTTCAGAGCCCAGTGCAGAGGCCAGAGGAGCATCTAGGGGTTCACACTGTGCAAGTCACACCTGTGGTGGTGTCAAGGGAAATGGGCACAGTAGGTGGAGAAATGTAGGTTATTTCCAAAATTGTGTGTATTTTCTTTGGTTGTTCTGGCAGACAGTGTTTTAGAAACATGGCTATGACAGGGTATAGACAGCCTGAAATATCAGCCTGACAAGGGTGGAGCAGTCAATTATACTCTGTTCCCTGTCCCTTGTCTGATGTCTCCAGCTGCACATGGGCAGGTGTTGGGAGCAGTGGGAATGTGAGACATCATGTCACGGGCAACTCTGTCTGTGGCCTAAATGACAATATTTGTATCCTTCTTTAATTCACCTGCTCAGTCTCCTTTTAGCATGGTTTCTTTTACACCAGTGTCTGTGGAATGCACAAATTTATGCCCTCATTAAAATAGGTCTCTAAGAGAGACCTGGGTACAAGTTTTGTGCACCTCACAACCAAGTTGCCTCATACCCCTTAATAGTTAGGCTCATGTAACTGGTAGATACATTATTTCTTTTCTCTCATTTCTTTTCACAGTTCCTGCTACCTGTAGTGCTTGTTATTAGACTCACTTACTAAAATTTTTCAAAGACTTCTTGATAACTTTCAACTTCTCATGCCTTCCTACGAATGCAGTTATTATTTGAAGCTTGGTATTCATTGTAACAATCAGAGCCGTGTTTTGACATCCCTGCATACCGAAAGGAATCTGGAGCTTGTGTTGCACAATTATTTAGAAAAAAAGGAAAGCGATGCAGTGCAGTGTGTATCAGAATGGAATGTTAAGGGTTGGAATGGACCTTAAAGCTCATCGAGTTCCAAACCCCTGCCATGGGCATGGACACCTGCCACTAGACCAGGTTGCTCAGAGCCCCATCCAACCTGGTCTTGAACACTTCATAGCTTCTCCGGGCAACCTGTTCCAGTGCCTCACCACCCTCACAGGAAAGAATTTCTTCCTAATATTTAGCCAAAATTCCACCTTTTTCAGTTCACATCTTTTACTCCTTGTTCTATCACTGCAATTCTTGATGAAGTTCCTCTTCATCTTCCCTGTAGGCCCCTTCAGATACTCCAAGGTTGATACCAGGTCTCCACACAGTCTTCCTATTTATGTTATGGCAAACTCTGTTAGTTTCAGTACATAAATCCCACTTTATTTCTTTAAAATGTGGACCTTCTCCTGTTGTTCAGCATCAGCATTGTATAAGAACACGTAGATTCTACTGTACAATCATGTTAATAACTTGTCCCTGTCAGTGATGTTATTTTGCTCTATTCAAAAGCTTATTTTAGTAAAGTTAATCACAAATTTCCTAAGTACAAGGATGTAAATCAAGGATGTTTGACTCACAGTGCTGAAAGATACAGAATCCCCTGTAATCAGAGATCTCTCTGTTCATCTGGACTCTTATATTTTCTGATCTGTGATAGTAAGGTGCACTCTGAAAAAGTGGTACAAGTATATAGAGAGCATTACTTTGAAGAATTCATCCAGTCATAAACAAACACATCCTTTACTACATTTAAGAAAGGTAAAGTAACAGGAGGTAATGGAAAGTACAGAACTGATTTTTAAAGAATTAGGTCTTGAGATAATCCATTTATCAGCTCTTTTCCAACTTTTATGTACACCTAGTGAACTAGAAAATTTTCTCTCTCTCTTTTTTGTACTTAGCGTATTTCAAACTTTGATAATAGAAAGTTTATTTCCCACTGTACTTAAAACAATTCAGTCCATTGGTTCTGTCCTCCCTATTGGTAGATCATTGCAACAAATCTCTCAGCATGTATTTTCACTTTGATCATGCCCTTTCCATCCAGTTTAAGGGAATTAAATGGATTCTCAAGGGAGCTAAAGTAACTCTTCAGATTTGTTTTGTTGAGGTAATTCACTCATTGGTGAAAAAATGGAACACCAACCAGGAAATATAGGAGCATACTTGGATTCCTTTTTCACTGGGATAATCCTTGAAAATAAAGCCTTGTATGATGTAAATTCATGCAGAATCACAGAACTAAGTGCATCTGGTAAGCAACAGGCAGCAAGTCTGCTCAGGAAAGTGTATTTACTGCAGGCAAAGGTCCAGTGAATTGCCTACTTAATATAAAACGGTTTAAGTAGCCTCCAAGGAAATATTTGAAAGAAAAAAGAGTTTATGTCACAAGTCAGTTTGAAAAGGTTTGGTGGTTTTTTTTTTCATCTCTTTGACCTGTTTATCTGAAGCATCAGCAACCTCTTCCAGTATGGAAATTTCAGTGTTAGATGTTTTCTCCAGTACCGGTGTTAACTTCTGTTGAGATATTTCTACATGTTAAACTTGCAAGAATTCACACATCTTTCCTGTTTCCTGGACAGAAATGCACCTCCAGCTTCTATAGTTTACCCTCCTTTGTTAGTTGCAATATTCCTTGCTGCATGGATAACCTTAATGTTTATTTTTTGCTACTTAACCCTCATAGGCAGCTTAAGCTATTGTTTATCCTGTGTATTTTTGGCCAGATGCTAGAAATCCTGATAAAATCCCACATCTAGGTTCTTTGAAAAATAATGAAGGAACATGTAATTCTAGCGGTGTGCTTTCCCATTGTATGTAGATAAAACATTTTAAAGGACCTGAAATATTTCAATTACCTGCACAGAATACACTTGCATGATAAAGAATAAACTTTGTGTTCACATTAATTGGAAGAATTAACATATATTTGGTATTCACTAATATCCATTCCAGCTTCTGTTTCTCTGAATAATGAGTGAGTTGCATCCTTTCTGTCCAAATTTGGGGCTTTTGGAAAATGAAACATTCTTTAAAGGCATTATCATAGAATCACAGAATGGTTTGGGTTGGCAGGGACCTTAAAGATTATCTCATTCCAACCCCCCTGCCATGGGCAGGGACACCTTCCTCTAGACCAGGTTGCTCCAAGCTCCATCCAGCCCGGCCTTGAACACTTCCAAGGATTGCCTCACTCTGATTTTAAACTTTGTCGTTGTCAACCCTCTGTTTCACAATGGTGTTTGGAAAAGTTGTTCCATTCATGTGGTAGCTTCACATGTATTCAGTGACTGTTTGTTACAGCAACACACAACAGACATCTGTTAGGAGGAAGAAACCAGTGCATTTTGCTAAATTAGCTATTGGATTTGCCTGGCCCAATCAGACAGGAGGCTTCAATATCACTTGTGAGAATCCTGGGAAGTGCTATTTAGAAAAATAAGCTCATTTTCTCAGCTGTTACGTGGCTGTACGTAATCTTTATAGCAGCAACTAAATGCATTAATGACTTTTACAGATGAGTTTAGTTCCCTAGTTTTATTACAAAGATAATGCAATTTGGTAGCTATTCCCTGGTGAGTTGCTCTGTTCAGAGATGAGTTTTGGAGATAACACCAGGTATTGCTGTCTTCTATCAGAGGAAGATTGCTATTTTTGCTTGTGCCTCTTCTTTGTCTTGTGTGTTCTCTTTATTTATTTTGTGTTTTTATTGAATTTACTCTTATGGATAGTTGGTGAATAAGAGCCAGCCTTTAACAGTGCTAGAACTATGTCTCCATGTAGATTTTTATGGTTATTTGTAGAAATACATTGTGTCTAGCTTTTGCACTAAAAATTAAAGTATATTGGGAAACAATAAGTGAATTAATATTTCTTGTGTGTATTTATAATATTCATGTTCTTTAATAATGTTTAAGAAAAGCACAAGTGAAGAAGCATCTGCTATTGAAGACAGCAAATTTGCTAAAAGTAGTAATTCTGTTGGGCAATGTAGGATCAATGTGTGTTTTTAGGGGAACCACAGTCAATAGTTCTGTGATTTGTTGGTTTGGTTTTTTATTTAGTGAAAATAGACTAGGAAAACAGTTTAAACTTGACTTGGGCCAAGAGACCAGGCACAAATGGAAAGTCAGTGAATACGTGCATTGGTTTTGTACAAAAACCTAATCAGAGTCATGTTTGGCATGCATGCTTTGTGTGAGTGTTATGTGATGCTAAGAACTTCTCATTTCCTGATTTGCTCAGTTGTACAGTGCACTGTCTTGAACTCCTTTCTGTGAACGTAGTGCTTGAAACCTTTCACACAAACATTTTCCTGGGCTACGTTGGCCTAGAAAAGAAAGAATCCTAGAAATTTTCAGGAACATTTGAAAAATCTTCCAAGCTGCGAGAAAACACTATATTTACAGAAAAGTTGCTGAAAGACCTAAAACCCTCCAAACTATGGTGAGCTGCAAGAATTAGTTGAAAAAATGCTAGGAGAAAATAAGGGGAAAGTAAAGCAAGGACAACGCCTGTGTATGACTTGATCAACTTTTCCCTTCCAAAAAAGAAAGAAACAATCAAAAATTCTATGCAAAAAGCTCTCCAACTTTTATTGAGAGATTTTGGCCCATATTAAAGTATCTGGGCCTTTTTATAGGTATCAGATAGCAAGGTAAAGTGAATCTTTATACTAGAAATATATTTTTATTAATTAATTAATATGTTTCTTCTTTTAGCTTTTTTTTTTTCAACCAGAAATTGAGTGTATTGTGTCCAGTTTTATTCTGTGGAGACTAAAATGAGAAGGGAATGCTAGCACCTGTTAGAAATCTTTGGATAAGATAATACAGGAGGTTCATCACCACATAATACCTTTATGGTTAGTAATTCAGTGATGAAAGGGATATATTCATTCAGAAAGAGAGGAAAGTATATATCTTACAGCACTGGGCAGCACTTCAGATGAAACACAAATAATTATGATGGGTAAATGAACACAGATTGGGAAAAGTGTCTGAACTTATGTAAGCCTTTGTGTAGTCTTAGTGTATGTGTGGCTGCATATTTAATGTTTTTGGAGAGTGGTTGTTAAGTTTTAATGCTCTTAGGGAGACGGACCAAGGGATACCAGAGCTCCTGTGCATGAGGCAGTTTCAGTTGAGAATAGCAAACTGTTGTAACAAAACAGTTGGACTCTAAGGCCTCTTCTATGCACAGGTCTGTCACAGGTAGACTTGTGAATTAAAAGGAAAAACGGATTGCTGCATGTGGAAGTAGTGTCATTTTAATGTAAGAACTTTGAATGCTAGCTTACTTGTTCTTCCCATTCTACTGGGAAAACCCAATGTTCACACTTACATTGAATCCCTTTTGGAAAGTTCAACATAACTATAAAGAAGCTTTTAACTAGTGAAAACAAGTTGTGATTCTCGTTTAAGAGAGTGAAGCTCATTGAGGTCAAAAGGCACATTTAACTTCCTGCAGCAAAGCTTTTTGGATCTGATGGCTGTTCAGGATATGAGCACAGCTTTCCCTTGAAGTGCATGTTGAAGCATGAGATGTCTTCTAGCCAAAAGTATCCACAGAACCTTCACCAATATGGTTTTACTTTGTGACTTTGTTTTGTGGTTTGTTTGTATTTGAAATTTTCTGTGAATGTAGTATCTCTATATTGTACAGCAAAAAAAGGTAAAGGAATGCGGAAAGGGAAATAAAGATGATTTGATAGGAAAATGATTACTGAGTAACACAGAAAAAGGGTTTGGGAAGAGACAGAAAGATAAATTTCCACCAGAAATCAGAGCTACTAGCAAAGAAATAGTGTCAGAGTTGAAAGTAGTAAAATTATCAATTTGCATTGTTTTGGAAATTGTTTCCATAGATTTTATCATAAACTCTCCTAATGCTCTCTGATTCTGCTGTTTTCACTACAGTCTCTGGCTCTAATTAGAGCAAGGAGTTTTGATTTTGGAACCTGATTGTTACCTTGGAACTGTTCTTCTGGACTCTGTTAATGGTTTGTCAAAACCATTAGTATGCTGAACTTTGCAAGAAATCTTGTGAGAAGCTGTTCCTTGTTATGGGATTTTGGCATCTGTTCTTCATACTCAGGAACAAAAAGTGCTGAGACCATGAAAGGAAGCTGTCAGTCAGGTTAGGTAGATGGGAGTGAGACACATTTTTCTCATATAGGCAATATCCCTCTTTTCCCCTGTGTGTGACCTGCAGACATTGCTGGCAGGAAAATGGATGTTTCAGTAAAGCACCCAAGGGCTCTCTGTCTCTGGGGGAATAAAATTACCTTCTTATGTTCTACAGGTGGTTCCTCCATCAATGTCAGGGAATATAATTTAGTGAGCAAACCTGGTAACTTTGAGCTGTCTGTGCTCTACTACTACATTGACCTGAAAATACTCATATTTCACAAACTGTTAGACTAAAAGTAATTGCTCTTCTCAAAGGATAATTTGGGGGAATCCTTTTCGTCATGCCTTGGAAAAGGCTTCTCATTCTCCTTTTGTTTTTTCTCTTGTTAGGAAGAGAGGAAGAGGCAGGGAGATGAAGTGGTGGCTTCAGACCAAAAATGCTATTAGTTTATCCTTTTTTCTCAAGATAAATGACTGCATAATAGTATTTATTTGCCAAAGCAGAAATCAGAGAATGAATTTCCTTTTTTTTTTTTTTTTGTGAATTCAGGCACTATAGACTGTGGCTTTCTTGGCAGGATCCAAAGCTGGATTTAATTGCTATTGTGGTTTTTAATTACTGATTTCACTTTTATTTGTTGAAGTCACAGATTTTTGTATTTCTCAAAGAAAGGCTGCATGAAAAGATCATAGCAGACATAAGAGATTAAACCCCTAGTCTCAATTCAGTGAAACAATGCACATATTGTCACTAAAACTGTTTCTTTTCTCCTCTTTGGTTTGCTGTACCTAATTAATTATAATGTGCAGGCAACAAAAATCCTCAGCTTTTATTATTAAGCTTTGTAAGTTAGGGCCCTACTCTACTGCTGCATCTTACTTTGAACAGTGTCTTTACACAAGTAATTGTACTGTTGTGGTGATTGGGATTACTTACATGGCAAGAAAGGACTCAGGCAAGGAAGATGTTTTGTTTCCAGACTTGACTAATGGGATGAGATACTGTGAAAATGTTTAAGTAGGTGGGTAGTGTGGCAGTTTTTACAGATGTGTCATGCAGAAGTTAAAGCAGTCATTATTTGAAAAGCAAAAGATAAGTGCCCTCAGTTTGGAAGGGCAACACGATACACATTCCTGAATGCTTCCAGTACTGGTCTCGCTCTGTTTGTTCTGAAGTAGGAATGCAGCTGATGATCATTGAAATCAAATAATCGGACTTTCTCTTCCCATTCATACATTATGGAAAACCTGTTATGACAGTTGTATTCATCTGTTACATTTTGGGAAAATGGAGCATTCTCATCCTTCTGTCCTTACTCATGTGTGCCTGTAGGCAGACATGTCATTTCACTGACTCCACCTGCCTCGTGCTTCCCTTATCCATTCAAGTTTAACTGGCTGCTGGAAAAGTTTCACTGCTAATGGTGGCTATTGAGAAGTGTGATGGACTGATAATGAGAGTCGTGTGGGCAATGTTTTGCTTTAAATCTAAGGCAGGTTTGCTCAAAGTTTAACCATCTTCTGCCAAGCCTACTAGCTGTGTAAGGCTTTGATTTAGGCTTTCAGAGGTGGCTGAGTGTTTTCAGTTTGCTTTTGTTTCTTTAAAAGCCTTTGGCAGAATTCTTGGTTTCTTGGATTTTTCACAGCACTATCTTTCTAAAAACACCCTAGTAGCTCTTGAATTATGTGCTGAGATTATCATCCTTTCTAGCTCTAAATTTAATTTGCAAAGTGATTAAAATGATAAAAATACAGACTTTTTTTGTTAAGACTTGATAGTAATGTAGAAATATCTCCCAGAGCTGTGGCATTTTTAGTTCAATCTATGGGGTTAATATTGCTGATTTTGCCAGGTGTCCTTACGTTAAAAGAAATCCAATTTTGCATGCAAGTCTGGTGATAGAATGACTTAAGCATGTGCTGGAAAGGGCTATAACTTGTATGCCTGGAGATATTCCCGTTTAGGTTCAGACTGCCCTATAGCTATCCTTGCTGTTATATACCCTACTCCTCTTAGGATTCCCATTTTTTTCTGGAGGTAAAAAATCAAGTTAAGTCATAGTCTTTCTGTTTATGCATAAAGTTTTGTGAGTGAAATGCCACAAAGTGCGATAGGTCCTCAGAAAAGCATTGCATTTATGAAAAACAGTTTCAACATGACTTTTTAAATTATATATGCAAGTAATATGCATTGGAAGGACTGGCATCAAGTTCCTTACAGTATTTGATGTGTCTCCTTTTATAGTCTCCTAAGGAATAGGTAAGTAAAATGGGTTTAAAATTGCATTTAGATTTACAGTTCCTAGCAGTCCCTTTCTTTAAAGAAAAGGGCACATTGGGTGTTTTTTCTTGGAAACCATAAGCAGAATATAGCAGCTGTACTGTTAACACTTCCAAAACTGCTATTATAGTAAAAAAAACCAAACAAAAGAATGACCACATGCAATTTATTTTTATAAGGGGACTGTGTGTGGTCCACCAAGAAAAAATAATATGCAGAATAAAAAATCTAATAGTCAGGTTGGGTCTAGTGAAGGTGCTGGCACATATTAACCTTTCTGCCTAACAGGTTGTTAGTAAGAGAAATTAAGCTCTGCTAATTTGACTTTTTGTTAGTAATATTGAAGGGTTTGTATGTAGGAATGTGTACATTTCTCACATGCTTCCATGACAGCTCCCTTTTGAATACTCAAACCAACTGAATCTTTACATTCTAAAGTATTCCTTAATTGCAATGACTGGGCCTCTTCCTTCCCTGACAAACTTTCAGCTTAGGAGCCATAAGCCTTTTACCTTTAACAGGCTCTGGAGCCTCTAGCTGCATGTTGCTCTAGAACCAAGATACCTGCTCTTCACAATAATTATTGGTTAACCCTTCTCTGGGCTTACAGGACAGTCTTAGTTTGAATCACCACATGTGGCTGAACCATAAACTAACAGACATTCACTCTTTGTTCCCAACAAAAAGTCACTTTTATTTCAAACAGTGTAAGAGATAGAGTAGTGTATTTCCACACCTCGTTCCATCACACCTCTCAGTGAAAAAGCCAGAATTGATTATGGAACCAAGAAGTCTTAATTTCTCTTTATCCATGTCTTCTAGAATGTGATTTCTCCAGTCGTATTTGTCTGTCTCTCCTTTAAAGACAAAGGAAACCATCACCTCACTTTATAAATTCTAATTATTTTTTCTTATATGACTTTCTGACAGGTCTTATCAAATGATTAAAAAATACCTAATTATCTAATGTGTTGCTAACTACCATTCTCATGCAACAAAAACTGGGAAGAGAAACTACTACTCCTCCTACCCCAAAGGATGTTCAATAAATTATTTGAAGAAGCTTTTGTCCCAACAGTCTTTATGAAGATGTATTGTTCCCTCTCTGCCACCCCTGTCTCATTTATCCCATGGATGGAAATTTTCTGCTAGTTTGATGCAATGTTCACAAAGACAACATAGAAGAAAAGTGTTTCGTTCTGAAAGATGTTCTCAGGTGCAGGTGCACAGAACTGATGTGGTCAGAGAAGTCAAGCTGTCATTAAGGAAACCTGTGTGAATGTGCAGGAATGCTTCAATGGCCTCTGTGGATGAAAAAGAAGCTCCTAGACAAACCCAAATACGAAAAGGAAGCCTGCAGAAGGTGGAAGCAAGACAGGCAGGCTGGGAGAAATACAGAGAAATTGTCTGAGCCACCAGGGGTCAGGTTAGGAAAGCTAAAGCCCTGATAGAATTAAATCTGGTCAGGGACATCAAAGGCAATGAGAAAAGCTTCTAAACTCTTACAAACTGCTATAGTTCTGGTTCCAAAGGTTTAAGCTGGGACAAGCTCCATTAGTGTTTGGATTTATTTCTTTACCACTGCATTAGCAACTGGTGTCTTATCACAGTGAGGCTTCACTGGTGTAAACTGGTGTACCCAGTCTGTGACCACCTACCCAGACACACAGCAGTAGTGGGAGATTCTCTCCTGAAAGTGCTCTTCAGATTGAGCAGACTGTGGAGCAGGGGCCACATCTGATGAATGAAGAACAACCTCTCCTCCTCTTAGGTCAGGGGCTAGGAAAGATGCACAGTCTTGTAGCCTCACCTTTTTTCTTACATTGTAATAATATTTTACCAATCTTAGCTCTCATTACAGGTACTATTCAAATCATTTGCATAACATATAAAACCAAACTGTACTTTGAAATGACAAATTACGTAGATCAAATTAAAAGAATTAGTACAGAATAGGGCTGGCTGCCAATGAATGTCCTTTGGCTTCTACATCTCATTTTGAGACATATAAATTGCAGTGTTTTTGTGGCAGTCCAGCCTTCCAACATGTACATCTCAACAGGTCACTTTCCTGATTAACCTTCATTTGCTCAAGAGGAAGACTCCTGCACTGGCCACCACTCAAATATTTCATAAGCTGATAGTAGAAAACATTACTAAATCTCTTCTGTAGTTATCATCAATCTGTGTCCTGGATTACGCTTGACTTAAAACAATTACCCTTTTTATATACTACTTTTATCGAGACAAGAACTCAGAGAAGAATAATAACCAATAAAGTCAGAAAGCTCCCAATGCAATAAATTTGCCCTAGAGATTATTTTTGGCCTTACTATAAAGTTTCAGGGTTTCAAGGCATGCATGTTGTCACAGTGCCAGCTAGAAAAGTCAAGACTATCTTGGTCTGTTCTAGATAGTTAAATTTGTGTGATAATGCATGTGTTGTTGTTTGAGTAAACTTCCATATATATTGGAATTTAGTGTTTTTTATAATTTCCTATTTCACAATTTTGTCATGTCTATGTTCTTTAGACTAAAGAGTAGCTTCCCAGTGGACCCAGAGCTGAGGATGCTCATGGTTTCCATACTGGCCGTGCACCATGACAGCACTACTGTTCTCCCCCTTCTACCTTTGTATTTATGCACTTGGTTTTGGCAGATCTTGAGCTTTGACAGCATTTGCTCCAGCACTTTTCATTGGGATCTGCCTGCCTCTTTGTTTTTATTTCAATACTGGTTTCTACTTCACTCAGCAGCTATGCATGTCTCCTTCCCAAATTAATGGATTGGAAAGAGCTTTCAATCAATGATTTATTTTCCAGTTGCAACTGTCCTGAAATGTGGAGGGGTGAAATTGCATTTTCACATAGTCTGGAAAGTTGCTAAAGAGACTGAAAACCTTTGCTCAGCACTCTCTTTTAAGCATATTTCTCTGTGATGCTTCAGTCTTCCTCTGTTCACTGTGATAAGTTGCTTAACTCCATGTTTCTTATTAAGCATTCTGCCACTTATAATTTTTAGTTCTAAATGTTGCAAATACAAACTTAATGCTCTTGGAAATAGCTGCTTTTACTTGTGTCTACACATGATGCAGTGAGTAACAAGTTATTTGTAGTTTTAACTTCATAAGTAAAATTTCTACCTAAAGAATCCATACTTAAATATCAATACTTCAACATTCAGTAAAAATAGCAACAGCTGCCAGTTGTGTCTTTACTAGTGCATATGTCTTCCTTTTTGTTTCCCTTCCTATGTATTATCTATTTTGCATTCGCCACAAAGTTGTTCAAAGCCAGCATTTTATTTCTTGTTTCTGTGCCCACAAGTGAGTTTGCAGTGTCAGTCAATTTGCTTCAAGCTAAGGTAGTCAGAAGCAGGAAATTAAAGCAAGTAATTCTGTTTGGTTTTAGAATAAAAAGTCAAATTGTGTTTATATTCAAAGAAAGCAAGATCACTTCTAAATAAACAGAATATTTCCTTTCAGATATTTCCAAACAGGAATGATCCTGCAAGTGTAGAATAGAAGGTATCAGCTTACTCAGGACTTCTAAAGACATGGTGCCCCTCAGTCCCGCTGGACTGGCAGGGTCCTGGTTTCAGATATCTGTGAACCATAGCTAAGCTGAACAGCTTTGGCACTCCACTAATGTTGTGTTCAAACTCCTGAAAGTACATAGCAAATTCCTAATATCTACTGGCAGTGAGGTAATTTTCAACTTTTCTATTTTATGTCCATATTAATAAAAGAAATAGGGTCGGGTCATTATTTTTAGCTCAAGCTTGCAATTGTCTGTGCTGTTTAATTGTTTGTGTGCTCCCTGACACTGTTTTGGCTTGTGGCTCGATCTGTCTTAAGCAATAGCACAGGCCAAGTAATGGGATATGGCAGTATGGATATGCATCCTATTTTTAGGGGACAGAATTAACTGTTCCGTTGTGAGTCTCTCCATTCTGTCCTCTGGAGCTCAGGCTTTCCCATTCAGACAATGCAATGCGTCCTTTGGTCTTTCAGTACCTCTCTCACAGAGCTAACAGGCTGAGCTGTCAGAGTGAAGCCTACACTTCAGTGGTCTTCCAGGCTTCTTGGTCCACAGCACAGACCCTCAAACCCAAGACAGGTGGCTTGCACAGGAGCCTTCCAGGGAATTGTTGGAAATCACCTTGTGCTTCATCAGAAGTTTGCTTAAATTCATGATGTTTTGATGGGGTTTTTTGTCTGTTTGGTTTTTTTGTTTGTTTTTTAATTTAAGCTAGTTTGCTTTCATAATTTATTTTTTAAAGGAATTTCTGTTTCCTTTTGCAATTCTAAAAGCAACAATACTCATTTCATGACACTCCTGCTGAGAGTGAGATGTTGAAGTATTCTCTTCAGGTTATTGATTTTTTAATAGAGTGCCAGCAAGCAAAGCAACTTCACAGAAGTGATCATTTTCATGTTGTAGATCTAAGACCATCAGCTATCTTACCTAACCATGGGAAAGTCTTTTTGTTGCTGGAAAATAATTTCTGCCTTTTTCTAGACAACATCAAAAGAGTGAGAAAAGGCAATAGAACAAATTAGGCCTTGCTCTTCATTGTAGAGCTAAACCTATACACTGTACTAAACCCAGAACTGAATCCCAGCTTATTTAGGCTCACCCAATAGCGTTGCTGTAGCCTATATATGGCATTGTAACTGAACTGAATGGTTTTTTTTCTGAAAGAAGACCTGAGTCAGTCTGTTTTCCAAAAAAAGTATGTGAATTTTGCAGCCAAGTATCTTTGCAAAGTAGTGGGAAAAAGAAAAACATCCAGCCCTTTTCTGTGATCATCTTCCTGAGAGGAAAGGATAAGAAATATCAGCATAGACTAAAAAAAATAATAATAAAAAGAGCAAAGAAAAACCCTCAAATCAACAAAACATTTCGAACATCAAGGTTTAAAGTTAGTCAAAGCTTAAATAAATGTTTGACTTTCAGCGATGCTCACCACCTACAACTCCTAAAAGTTTTTAATCAGTAGTTTGACTCAGAAATGAAGTAATTTCCACTCGATTTTCAAGTTTAAGCAGTACAGTTTTAAATGTGGTTTGTGAAACTTAAAGCAAGTTCCCAGATTTTTGTTTCCATAATGTGACAGGATTCTATATCCAGATCTTGATTGTGTGCCATGATCTGTTTAAAAGTCACCTGTAAAAAATACCTTATACAAGACAATGATACCATTAAAGCAATATTTAAAATTCCATAAACTTCATGCATAAAGGCTGAATATCACGAACATATAAGACTTTGCGAGTGGTAAACAAAGTCCTTTGCTTTGGAACTATAACACAGATATGTAAGTAATGCCAAAATTCATATGTAAAGAAAATGTGCTTCTCTTTTTCTAAACATGGATGCCAACCTGCCAAGGTTAAACCTTGTGGGATTTTATTCTCACAGCTGCATATGTAAGTATAAAATTAGAATCTCTGATGTGCCATTTAAATTGGTGTATAAGAGCAAAACTATGACCAGGAAACCTCATGTTTATATTAGGTAACAGAACTGAAAGGAATTTGGGGTTTTGGGTGTCCAAACCAAGTTATCATAGGAAATAAGGTGGCAAATCTGTTATAAATGGACCTACATTGACTTTAGTTATGTTAGAATGTAACTCATTGCATTCTTTGCTTGCTTCTCATTACAGAAGTTGTCTTCTAACTCATGTGGCTGTACAGACAGTGCTTTTAGCAAACTTTTGAACTTTGCGCTGAAACAGAGAGTAAGTGCTCAAATTCTGGTTCCCCACTTGGGAGGACATACTCAGCAGCAGATATTGGAGCTTTTTTTTCCAAATTGCACCTATGTTCATGCAGCGTTGGTTAATTTTTCCTGTATGCACAGTCTAAGCACAAGCTGTGATGGCTTGTGCATAGCAGCAGGGTCTGTGAGTTCAGCTGGTATGTCCACTTTAGATTTATCTCTAAGCTTTCATTATACTTCTGGTTTTTTCTGAAGTAACTTTTTATCAGTTGTTAACTGCCTCTGATTTGGACAGCTTTCAACTACATTTTCTTCACATTTTTCTGCCATATTCTCTATAACTCCTTGGAATAAACATAAAGAGTAATCTACAGATGCTGTCTTGGGATACACTTCTACAGTGTTTTCTAGAAGAAGTATCTCAATGAACAAGTAATGACCATGCTGGGAAGGGGAGCTATTTAGATTAGATTCTCAGAGATCCAATAAAAGAAAACAAATCAAAACCCATGCAAATTTTTAATCACTTCACTTTTTTACCAGCAAGGGAACATTCTGCTCTTCGTTTTATCTTAGTGATTCTTTTATTTTCAAAGAATGTTTTCCTTTTTTATTAAAGTTCTATAAAAGTTCTCTAAAACAAATTACATTTACTATAACTTTAAAGTCATCTACTTTCTTCACTTCACTTTGAAATTCAAAGTAAAACCAATATTTTGAGCTCTGTTTATATGTGGCATGACATACCAACACTGGCTGTGAGAAAATTTTTAAGGTAAACTATATAACAATCCAGAGATGGCTCTAAGCCCTCTTAAGCATTGACTTCCTTTCGCAGCAACCTTGTGCCCTTTTGGAGGTTATCAATCTCCAGAGGAAGAAATAAATCCCACATATTGCTGTGATTTGGTTTTCCAGATCAGTTTCTACGTGAACTTGCTCACTTTATTTGAATGTAAACTTGCTTTCCTTGTCAAATCAATTTCTTTAGTAGTCTTCTTTTGGCTCATCCTTCTCTGGTTACATTTTAAGTATCTTGTGTGGGTAACACTTCCTCAGAGTCTTCTCCAGACTGTGGGCTTTGCAATTCAGATTTAGCAGCTGGATCTCTAGTTTACCCTCCTTTTATTTTTTTACTTTCCTTTCCTCTTCTCTTTTAGGGGCCAGAGAATAGCTAGTGTGCTGCAGAAAATTCTGCCTTGGCTATCTCACTCTTTAAACAGTTTGTCTGTTTGACACTTAAGGACTTGTCTGTACATCTTTAGATCTATGGATGGTTGTGAAGAATTCATCCCACTTTGAAAGGAGAGGGAGTAACAGTAAAATTGCCTAAAACTTCATTAGATTATTTTTCATTGCATATAAATAAAAAGATGCATGCATGTTTACTTCATTTGAATTAACATATTGCCTGAAAATCTAAGTAGTATTATGGTACAAATACATGAACTGAACTCATGGGATTGTAAAAGGACATTGCTCTAATTGCAGATTTGTACGTTTTATCCAATAAGTCTGAAAGTTAATCAAAACTCAGAAACTAAAAAAACCTGTTCTGTGAATTTAAAGAATATAAAAGGGACTGTCCACAAGATTGTTGCAGCTGATGATAATTTTATTATACATGTATAATATAGTACAGTTTGAAAGGGACCTCCTGAGGTGAGTTCAACTATCTGCTCAAAGCAGGGTAAAATCCTACTTTTTCTTTAAATTTCAACAAAAGTTCAAGACAATAACAGAATATTTCAATGAAAATAATTTCTAACAGATTCCAAAAGATTGCTGACAATGTTCTGTCACTGTTCAAGATTAGAATGAATAATTTCAAATATGACTAGTTTCTTTTGTAATGAAGGGATTCAAAACAATTGCACAGGTTTGTGGGGCTTCACAAACCTGTGCAATTGTTTCTCAGCCTGTTTGTGGGGAACACAATCCATTATCAGAGTGGAAGCTGTCATTTATCTCTTGGCAATGGGTGCTACTAAATAAGGTCTACTCTTTCAGATGTAGTTTTATTTTTATGTGCTTTGTGTGCTGTCAGGGAGGGAAGGATGTTGTAGAAATAGGAAAGGTAGAACAACCAGTGCTGGAGTTCAGTACTGTCTTTATCTACACTGTGTAATGCTTTTCTCTTCACTAAGTTCATACTGACTCAAGAAGAATTATGGGTAAGCCAAGGCTTTTACGCAAATATCTGGGCTTGCCTGTATAGTGAAATGTCTTTACAGATTGCTTCAAACATTAAGGATAAAATAATTTGGAGAACCACTGGAACAGGTTGCCCAGAGAGGTCACAGATGCCCCATTCCAGGAAACATTCAAAGTCAGTTTGGATGAGGCTCTGAGCAATCTGGTTTAGTTGTTGTCCCTGCTCATTGCAGGTTGAACTAAATGACCTTTAAAGGCTCCTTCCAACCCAAAACCATTCTACGATTCTATGATTTGGTTTCAATCTAACACAGAATTTAGGTTTTCATGTGTTTAAGTGCTCTAGTTGTCCCAGGAGAAAATACAATTTGTAACTGCTTGGGACAAACTAGGTCTCAGAGACACTCCCCTTGTGACACTCTTGTAGGGTTTAGAACTGGTTTCATGAGACCTGTAAGAGGAGAATCATGTCCGTATAAGAAATGATTGGTATATTTTTGACCGTACATGGAGTAACTTATGCCATTATGCACTTATTAGTAAGTATAGGATGTCTCATCTCCTCTTTTTCTAGAGTTATCAAAATTACACAACTGTCTCTGAATAAATCCTTTTCCACCTGAACTTATTCTCTCACATCCTTGATTTTTCAGTGTAATCAACAAAAAGTTTCTTTACCTTACTTTACTATTTGCCCTCTAGTTCAATTCAAAAGGAAGATCAGCTTGAAATACCTCTTGAAGCTTTAACTCTTTAGGTTTCACCAAGATATTTTTACTTTTAGTTTTTAGTTTTATTTATTTATTTATTTTTCAAAGGCTGTGCAGGGTGTCAAGGGCAAATGGAAAAGCAATGAGAATTTTAAGATACTCTCTAGATGGAATTTAGAGCAACACCTGTATTTATGTACACCCAATGCAGTTCAAGGCTAGCAGTTCTTATTCAGTTAAGCTCATTATGACTTTTGGATTTGATTCCTGAACTTTTGCCTGAACTGTCTTTTTAGGCAAAAGATCTTTGATTTCTCTGGTAAAGCCAGTAGGCAGAAGATAATAAAACACATTCATCACATTCATCCAGTGGTACCAGTAGTTTTGAGATTTTGAAATATCTTTTCTTTTCAATACATGGCTTACTTTTAATTAAATTGGCAAGACTTCAATTATCTTAAGTAACTAAATACATTATGTATTCATTTAAAGACCTTACATTGAGGCTTAGTGAGAGTTGCACTCATTTTGACAAATTTTAGGCAGAAAATTTCTCAGGGGAGTCCTGCTTTCTGTCATTCAAAAAGCTTTTATAATCATTAGTCCAAAATGGTGGTGCAGGCCAAAGTTTGAATCCCTGGCATATTGCTATAATGCTGCATTAGCTTAATCCTTCATTTTCTTGTCAATTAAGGACTTATCTTTATTCACAGATTCACTTATCTGTTATTCTTAGAGTATTTTAATGCTAGTAGTTAAAATCCCTTTGTTTATGGCAATAAGGCACCATTCAGTTTGTGAACTTTATAAAACCAACCTCTGCCAATTTTGCTGTTTGAGAATTGCTGTAAAGAAGTGTTCCCACAGTAATTACTTATTCCAGAGATGTTCACTAAAGAATGAAGTAAGGGGAAAGTGTATAAAACAATTGTGCACCAACTGAGGCAAGTTTTACCCAGCACCTTCCCAGCAACTACAGGGCATAAAAAAAAGAAAAATAATCCTTGCAAAACAGTACACAAAAATCTGTTGTCTTTAATGCAGTTGCATATAGTGACTTTACAAATATTGGCAATTACTTAAGGTATTCACATTTAAATTAGATCTGGCCAAAAGGTTGGAAAAAAGTGAGGGAGGAGGAGCAGGGGGGGTTGGCAACAGCTTTTCAATGTGGGGCTCAGCTGCCCATCATTACTCACTTTCAATGGTTTGGGTCATGGCTAATGTCACTCATTTTAATACGCGCTTGGTGACATTGAAGTAGGAATGGTGAGGCTGAGATAAAGAAATATGTGATAAACAAAAATCTTCACAAAATCTTCCTAGTTGGGTATTTCTTATGGCACATGAGCTGTTCTTTTTTTAAGCTTTGTTTTGTTGTAAAATGTATTTTAATTTTAAGTGTGGGGTAGGAAGGAAGAGAGTGTACTATTAAGATTCGGGGGCAATTGTGGAAAAATGCCATAGTTTGTACTTGGAACATTTCATTTCAGCACCACTGGTAGAATGCGCTTAGACCAGCAAACTGTTGTTGAAAGCTTTGTGAAAACTTTAATGAGGCCAGGACTTTGCCCATAGCAACTGCCCCAGTCACTTGAAGCATCACTTCTGAGAAACAACTAGCAAATCTGGAAGCTTCTATTTTTGTCCTATCTCAGCACATCTGATCAACAAAAAGCATAAACAATATTTTACTTCAAAAATGGAGTAAATTCTCACTTGGAGATTCTTGGTGTAAATGCATCATCTTAATGTAGCATAGAAAAGAAAGGAAAAAAACCAAGTCTGTTAAGATCTATTGACATCTGATCTTTAGTATTAATAAAGTAAGAGGTAGGTGTGTTCTGCTTATCAGACTTCAAGGGCCATATTTCTTCATGGGCAATAAGGAGCTTGTCTTACAAACTCTGAAGTGATTCAATCCTCTTGCTTTCATCTAAGTGAAGAAGAAAATTAAAAAAAACGGAAAAGTGTGCCCGTTCTAGTGACTTTCTTCATCTGAAGAAGTTGATGATTTCTCCTGATGAGCTGCAACATTATTAGGGTGCTTCTTTCTTGTCATTCATTGCTGCTGCTTCAGGAATAGAACTAGAATAATTGACTAGGCAAAACAAGACTTCCTAACTTCTTTGTAATTAGTCAAATATTATCCTGAAACCTTGCAAGAAATTATTCAAAGATCCATTTTCACCAGTAATTTTCCTCAGGGAAAAACTTTGCATACTAGTTTTAAAGACCAAGCCTAATAGATGTCTTCTGCTTTTCAAAATATTTCATAACTGGGTAGTAATTGGACTTTAACCTAGAAAGTTGGGTTCTCTTGTTACTGGTTTTTGCCAAGGATGAACCATTATTCTGTCATTCATGTTTTTGCCTACAGCTTAATGGCAGAGGATGACCTGGTGCTACATTTTCTGCAAGATGGGAACTGTCAGCAGAAAGATCATGATTTAAAACTGATTCCTTCTGTCTGACTATCTGGTATGCTGCTTGAGACTAAATTAGTGTCTTTTTTGAGAATGTCTGGATTTGAGAGCTGTTATATACCTGTCATACCAGACAGACAGACATTCTGTCTTTGTTGTGAACCACAGTGGTCTCTAACCAACAGAGATTACTGAGAGAATGTATGGCTGCTGATTCCAAGTGACCTGTATCCTAAACCCTGAGCCCTGTGCTCATCTTCTTGGTGAACTCTGACTCCAACTCTGCATTCCTCCTGTGTTATTTAAAAATGACATTTGCCTGCCAGAAGAACAGCATGAGCAATAGCTGTAAAATGTTGCCTAAGGATGGAAATGCTACTGAGAGAGTTTCACAATTGGGTTAACTTTTCTCTTGCAAGGGAAATATTTTGCATAGCATATGCTGGAAAAGAGGCACTGTCTGTTACCACTGTCCTTGCCTTTAATAATTTTAATTTTAACTGGTTTTGTAAAACTTGGATTCATGTGAACTATCCTTCTATTTTAATTAATTAATGTCTCAATATGTATATTGCTTCACAGGTTTTAATCCCTGGCTTGTTTCAGAAGGCATTAACATACACTTGTGTTTCATTACATAACATCAGTACTGAGCAAAAGCAGGTGATCTTGTGCATATCCAGCTATCCCATTTTGCAGTATTTTCTATGTCATTCCTTCTGGGGAATGTTCTATGTTAAATGCTATTCTAGTAATGAAAGTGTAGATTGTAAACCATAATCTCCTCAGCCACGTCATGCTTCAGATTCCATTAAATGATCCCCACCTTATGTTTTAAATGATCAGCACAGCAAATACTTAACTCTAAACTTCTGGATAATTCAGTTGTCATAAGCAATCATTTATAAACTGATTCTTCGCCAATCTGTTGGAGCAGTGAATTCAACTGGGTCCTGCTGTTAAGCTCCATGCAGTAATCCAAATGATAGGACAGGAGACAACCTGAGCACAACTTGATAAGTGAATGCACTTGATAAGTGCGCCTTTCCTCGCTGTATCAAAGGTGATTTTTATTCCTTTATTGAATGATGAGTGGTCAGCAGAAACAAGTTGCCTGTTAATGAAATTTACTTTTGACAAAGTAAGTGGTGCATGTCCTAAGAATTCATATTGATTGTCAGTTCGATCAAGAATTAGCATCACACAAATGAGCAATAGTTGAACCTAGGTGTTGATGCTAGGGAGCAGGAAGAAGCTCACTAATGGCTTTCTGCAATGCAGTCACAGAGTAGCTGTGAGCAAGCGCAGCCTTTAGACCTCGGAACTTGGCTAAAGAGAAGATCTGCAGCTTGGAATTCTTTCCTTACAGAACCGTTTTCAGCAAGTTGCAGAATCTAGCTGTGAATTGAAACCCACCTGCCTGAAACTATAAGGTGCACGTTGTCTTATAGTATCTGTTCCCTTGGATAGTATGGGCAAATCTGGCACTGGAAATATATAACATTTTTCTTTCTCTACTGTTGATCTCAAAATCCAAAATCTGTTGAGTGGGTGAACCAATTTTGAGAGTCTAAGCAAGAGCATCGGATGTATCCAATTTGTTTCTCATAATTCCTAACTGATAATTAGCTTCCAAAAGATCAGATAGACTGAAGTGAACCTCTAAAAAAAGCACCTAGGGATGTTAAAGCTCATAATAAAAAATAATTTTGGAGAGATGGTCTCAGTGACTTTCAGCAAAAAAGTGTAGAACCTGAATTTGAGAGGATGTTTTTGATGCTTTTGGAAAGCCCTTTAAACATAACCTTCAAACTCATAAATATGCTTTTCTATGCCTTAAATGTGCTTCTCCTGGCACTTCTGCATTTTATGAATTGCAAGTAGCTACAAGGATTATATCCCTGATGAGAGCATATAAAGGATGTTATTCCCTTTCTTTTATATGAGCAAAACACAGACATACATTGGAGCCACAGATGTCCATGGCTAGATCATTTTACTGCATGCAAATACGAGAAATGCAATGGATTCTCCTGTCTGGCTGCCTTTTTCAGACCTCAGTATGCCTTACAAATAGAACTGTATTAGTTCAGGCACAGGTAGTGTTTTTGTCCAATGCTTTACAGTGCATAATTTTAAATTAGCATCATGAAATGTGGATATATTTATACTGAAAGCAGCATATTTGGCACTTGCTCTGAGATAAAATAATTGCATAAAAGACTTTTTAATACTAATTTTATATTTTTAATTTATTAAAGTTTGTATTTCTTCCACTTTTATGACAAAAAAATATATATTTCTCAATGAGGTAATGCACTTTCCTTTTTTGTCAGTAGTTTCTTGAAAAAAGCTGCTCTAACTTCACTTTCTGTTCACTTGCAATACATGTAAACTTTAGAGTATCTAGCTTTATTTTAAGCAGTTTTAGAGGCATACTGCTCTCCAGTCATAAAGGATGTGAGATTTTCCAGCTATTATTTGCATAGTTTAGCCTGAACAGCTCTAGAGCTTGAAGTTTTCCCTGCTCAAACTTTTCCTTCAGGTGTATTCTTTATGTGGATTTTGTTGCATGTACTTAAACACATTAAATATATGTCCAGGACAATATCTAGCCATATAGTAAGATTGTTCTTCTGAACAGAAAATGAAATGGTAGCAAGACTGCAGATTTCCCAAAGCACCAAAAGTGCATTGTGAAAAGTATGGATATTTTAACACATTATATTCAAAAACATGCTGTATTTTTGTAGGATTTTGAAGAATGTTTCCACTTCCCAAATACTTTAACATACTTGTTTTTTTTAAAAAAAATTATTTAATCAAGTTTTTTGTTTAGGTCCAAGTTTAATTTGGTATGTTGTATGTAAGAAAAGAGCTCAGACCAAACAAAATAAACCAAAGGCCTGTAAGTCCTGTCCTATTTCTGATCTGGATAAATATACAAAAAGTAGTATGTAACATATTCTAGTGTGAAAAGCTTGTGATTGAACAGCTCCCTGTGCTGAAGACAGGAAAACCTATGAACATGATGCTTCTAAATAGGTGATTTAAGATAATATTAGCCTTGTGAAGACAGGGTCATAGAATGTTGACTAAAGCTGAGGTAATTTGGGGGAGGTGTTCATTAACAAAGGCCTGCTTTCATTACATTCAGTGAAGATACTGAACACTTTTTTTCTATTTAACAAATTTTCCAATCCCAGTACTGAGACTGTGGCACACCACTACACTCCAGAAAAATCTGTAAACCTCTTTACCAAGTCAATGGAATACTCACACATTTGGGAAAGATTTTTTCTGGTGTGAAGAACAGAAGCAGATGGGACGTGAGATGGCAACAATAAAGACTTCAGTATAATGTCTATTCATAGGGAGAATTAGTTGGCTTTTAGTATTCATGGGACTAACTGTTTTCTCAGTAATTTACAATACAGATATTATTTTGTTGTTGTTACAAAATATGGGGTAAAATTTCCTTTGTCAAAGCAGGTAGAATATGGCTAATATTTGCTAGGCATCAATAAAGTGTGTTACCCTGTCTGCTCTACAGAGTCAGTAGGAACTCACATGCCTGTTCTCCACCATGAACATTCCATTTTATGTTGTAAAGTTTGTACTTAAAGTTTTCCTGACTTCACCAGACCAGCATCAAGTCAAGACTGTTACAAAACAAAGTTTTATTAACCATTCTTTTAATGAAAGGACGAGTTTGTCCAGTCTTTGTCAAACTTTCAGAAAGTAGAATTGTATCTTTACTGACAAAGGAAAAGAAAGAAAGGACAATAAAAAAAAAACCAAAACCAAAACAAACAACAACCCAGAAGATAAAATATCTGTATTTTTACACATCTCTAATTTATTTGTATTTGAAGTTATTAGATCCCTGTCTGTGAAAAGGTATCAGTTTGCTTTCAGCAGACTTTTATGTTCACAACATATTTATGTGAATAAAAAGCAATAGTAACAATATTTCAGTGATTATTGACCTTGTTTGACTTAATACTCTGTTGCAGTCATGGCTAAGATGTCCTTTGTATGAAATGGAATGATGAGCTAGTCTTTCTGTGGCAAGCATGAGTTATGGCTTTATGGTTTTGGTGCACCTTTTTCTTCAGCTGCTGGTTTTGGTTATGATGCTCCTGCTGTTCTGTAACATTCCAGTCGCCTTTATAAACCTCAGCCATGGAGGTTTAAACTCCATTGTAGTAAAGGCTGTAAAAATTTCAGCTAGAAACCCTTTTAAAGTTTATATGATTCCTTAATCTCTGTGGACCTTGCAAGAACTCTAATGAATGGTACTTAGCTCTGCTTTGGTTACCTGGCAAAGTGGCAGCAATAAGGACTCGAATATGGAGCAGTTTTAAATTTTTGAAAGGGAATCCCAACCCATCTATGGCCACCTGTGAACTTTTCATGTGAGTATGTTTATTTTGGCAGTGCCGTGTCATGCCTAATATGGTGACACTGAGTGTAACAGCTCAGGATTTTTATTTTTACCCAGGAGTCTCTCCCTGCAAGGCAAAGGCAGCCTGGCTGTGGTGTCTTTCTAGCAGGCTTAGGAAAGACCAAGCTTCTGAACACCCATTCTTAAGTGGAAAGGAAGTCAACAGTTGCTACTGAAACTGGGCTCTGCAGCTTAAACTAATTTATTGCCAACCAACCCTGCCTTTCTTTCATATGCTCATGCAACCTTTGCTTTAAATGTTCTGGAATGTAATTGTACCCACAACCCCCTCCAATCATGTTAAAGAACACAATTTTTGGTCACTTTCTTTTTTTCTTGAATTTGCTCAATTGAAAATGGCCTGAATTTGAACTATTACAGTTTAGAACTTCAGTCTGAAAGTTTAAACACTCTCTGTACTGTTTTCTTCTTCCTTTTCTGCCTCCTCTTTTTTCTCATCTGGCTTCAAAGACTGCAGACTTGTCAAAGTTATCAATAGATATTTGTGTTTTGAGAATAAATAATACATTCTTCAGGGTTATAAAATTATTGTGAACTAAAATTGAAAGCAAACTTCATCTAAAAATGTGGTTAATTATGTATTTTTTTTTCTTTTAATTTTAAGTTATTCTCTTTGTTCTGTTTATACTGGAGAAATAATAGGTCATGGTACCAGTTTTAATAATTCATTAAGAATTAACCTGTAAATGTATTTTTCAGCACACAAGTGTTGATAAGATGAAGCAGTGGTTATCAAGAGCTATTCAGTTCTTCATTCCATTTTTATGTGTGTAGGATCAACATAGTACTGTTCATAAGTTGTGCTTTTTTCACTTCTCTATTTCTAAAAGTCTTAGAAGTTCAGTATTGCGAGTGAAATATTAAGACAATAAGAAAAGGTAAAACCTACCAGGTGAAAATTACCGAGTAATTTAGAAAGGAATAAATACAAACACTTTTCTTCAATTACTCTGGATTGCTGAAAATGCATCACTGAATTTTGTAGGAATTGGCAGGTTAGGAAGGATGCTGTGAACGTTTGGTGATCACGGCAGTAGCAATAAAGTATGAAACATTTGTGATGGGTAAAGTAATTTGTAGGCTACAGACATAAGCTTACATGGCAAAGACAAGTAAAATAAAACGTTACAGAGATTAAGAATGGAAAACATGAAGAATTGGTCAGGTAAATAGTGATGTTTCCTCACCGTTTCCATATTTGCTCATTCTTTATGGATCAAGCAGTTGACTGTCCTAAGCCAGAGGTCATATCTGTATGTTTGTGTTGATAGGCTGTGATTTACTTTCATGCCTATACTTGCAACCTTTTTTTTTTTTTTTTTTTTTTTAAAGNTTTCAACCTTTTTTTTTTTTTTTTTTTTTGTAACACACTTAATGAAATGTTCTGTGTTCTGTGGCAATGACTTCCAGGATCTAGATATAAGCTGTATGGAAATGTACTTCTCTTGTAGGTTTTAAAACTGCTGCCTGATAATTGTATTTAAGCTCCCTAAGGGGAAAGAGGGAATAATCATTACCACATTCTCTATCCTGCTAGTAATTTTGTAGCTTTCTAATTTATTTTATGTTCTTACACCATAGGTCATCCTCTTTGCTTTTCTCTTGTAGACTTCTGGTACCTTTTTTTTGGCAAAGTTACCAGAGTTGTGCCTGGACTTTATCATGTCTTTTGTTCCTTATTCTTTTTCTATTAAGTTTCTAATATTCTATTTGCCTTTTTGCCTCCCCCGAGCATATGTTTGTATTCTTACAGGTATATAGACAATAACTGTCTTAAGTTGTAATAACCAATTAAGATTGTATATATAATCAGGTATACAGAGTATGTATATACACACACACACACACACACATACACGCATGCACATATATATATGTGTGTGTGTGTATAAAAATGTATATGTGCTATACCATGACCTGATTTGAAGTTTGAGAGTAAATGCCGCACTATGTCTTTACCAGAAGTGTCTCTTGTTTTCCACTGCAATACAAAATTTCAGTTTTCACTGCAATTTCCACAGAAATATAAAAGAAGTTTGGTAAGACTACATCAGCAATGCATATGATCTGTGCCATGTGTTTAAAAATTAATCATCAGGGTTCCTTGATGTCAAGTGCATCAGGATTTCTTGATAGGAATTTTTTGTTTGCTCCATATAGAGCAATGTGACAGACAACTGCTCTCAACACATGGCCCTTGGTGTGTATCTCGCGAGTCTAGTGAACATCAGGAATACTTCAATTTCTTTATCTACTGCTCTTTGGTGATGGGTACATTAGGGTACTTGGGCAGCAGAGTCTGAGATTGCTGGAGTGCCACTCATGGTGGCCAGGTCATGGCTAATCCACAGACACATGGTGGCTTAGTCATTGCTGCTGGCACGGTGCTCTCCTGTCTCTAAGTGCAACCAGGCAAAAATGGGAGAGAACTGAGCCACACTGTCCTTCCATGGGAAGACAGGCAAATACAGTCTGCTTTAAAACATGGCAAAGCTTCCCTAAAATTACCATCTGTAGAAACGTGAGGTAAATTAGAAAATTTTATTTCAAAATATTACCCATCAGGACATGACTAATTTTAAGCTTTGCCTGGAAGTCAAACACAGTCACTTTTATAAATATACTGGCTGCACTTGACCACATTGCTGTCATACCTGTCAAAATATGCTACCTTTTTTCCTAATCCAGGCATGGTTGGAATGTGTTAGACTATTAACTGTAGTCCAGGTGAGTGTGCTCTGTTTTGATGTGTTTGGAGGGCAAATGCTGCCTGAGAGAAGGCAGCCAGCCAAAGGAAAAGAGAAAAGAGCACAGTTGTGAGGCTGGAAGTCTCCCAAGAGCCATCTTCCCCACCAAACCCAGTGTGTCTCAGCCACATTCCACATCCTGCAGCTCCTAAAATGACCATTACTGATCCCAGGTGCAATCCTCATGTAAAATATTAGGCACCTGTGCTTTGCCTTCGACTTTCTTGAGCTTGCTGTGTGATTTATGCCCTAACAAACTAATTTATGTTTTCAGCCAGTGTGTACCCACCATAGGCTTTTTACTTGTGTTGATCCCATCTTATAATAATAGTATAGAGAGCCAAAATTTAATCCACATCTGTACCAAAATCTCTAAAGTTCCAGCAGTTAGACTGGGGAAGTCTTACTGGGCAATTATTTATTTATTTTTAATATATATATTTATTTGTTTGATTAATTGTTTAGTTATTTGGTTGGTTGGTTTATTTGTTCATTTTTAACCACAATGAGATTGTTTTATGGTCTGGGGAAGTGACAAGCTCATGTGATTGCTCTTTTTCCTTTAGCATTTATCTCTTTTTTTGCACTGTAGGCTGATTAGAATGTAATGTGGCTATTGTTTAAGTGAAGTGGCTACAAGTTTAATGCAAATGCAACACACTTCAGAGTTGTGTACACAGTTCTTTCAGACTGGTTGGATTTGTGGGGCGTTTTGGTTTGTTGTCTTCTGGAGTTTTTTGTGGATGTTTGGGAGTGCTGAGGGGTTTGCATTTTTTTTGTTTGTATATTTGGGGGGAGGGGGGATGTTCTGTTCCTTTTGTTGTTTTCTTACACCAAAGCACAGCTGATGATGAGGGTGTTCCAGAGCAGAGAGGAAAAAGGGTCTCTGTGCTACTCAGGTCCCAGGAGAGAACTGTCTCCCATTCAGTCTGACATAGAGGCATAAATGACACCGGAAAAAATATCCTTCATCTTCTGAGTACCCTTTCGGCTTCTGCCGTTTCCTTTGGTTGCTGATTTCCCTCTGTCTTCCAGAAGATTCTTGTCCCTGGGGGATGCAGGGGCTTCCCGAGGCGCTGGCCGCTAGAGGATGCTCCTGGTCCGGCATTGGAGAGCAGCGTGCCCGGACCGGGTACCCTCCTCCTTCCCGGCACAGATCACAGCCCGGCTCCCCGGAAAGGACGTCGCCTATCGGGCCTTGTCGGCACAGCCTGGGATGTACAAATCCCAACTTTGTGCTGCGGAGAGCCGGGATAGTTCCACTGTCCAAATGAGGAAGAAAATCCATCCAATTCACAGGCAAAACTGCAAAATGCTAATGACAACCAGAGAACCACATTGTAGGAATTTGAATATTTTTCTTCTGGTGAAGTCCTTGGGCTTATTTAGGTGACACTATTAATGACATGTTTGTAGTGTGCCCCACAGTATCAGAGTCCTGCTGTGGATGGCTTCACCTCAGATGTGATTGAGATGTTCAGGTAGCTTTAATTTTTTGTCCACTCTTTTTAAGTGATCCAAATCTCAGTGTTTAAATGAGGCTTGAGGCTTATTCTTAAATAAATATAATGGAAAAGACATTCTTAATTTTTAAAAAGTGACTATTTAGAATGTAGAGCTTTTCAAGGAAGGCATGAAATTTATTCCATGTTTTAAATAAAACACGGCAAATATCCTCCCCCCGAAAAAACCCCTAACCTAACAAACAAAAAACTAACCAAATCAACATTGCCTCGAGTAAAAAGCAAAGCATGAAGTTAAAAAAGTTATATATGGAAATGTTCTCCTCGTCCTCTATTGCCCTTCCAAAATTCTGTTGTAGCATTAACAAGTTCTCTGGCACATAAAACACAGGATTTCATATGGCAGTTGTATGAAAAATGTAATGTAGAAAGAGTATTTTTATGGTAGCAAAATGGAGTACTCAAAAGTTAAAAAAATGGCAGATTTGAGGTCATTTAAGATGGCTCATTTATTCAGGTGCACTAGAGCATAGTCTTTAACTCTGTAATTATCTACTGCCTCATTCTCTCTCCCCACATCCTCATCTCTTGTGGGATTTCTGCCTTATCCAGACCCTAAGTTAGACTGGCCCAGCAATACCTAGGCTTGTGCAGTGCAAGAAACTGTTAATTTCTTGCATTTGGCTGTTGTGCAGTAGATAAATCAAAGACTACAGGAAAGGAAATGTATAGGTGAGAAGCTAGATAAGACTCTGAAAAATAGAACTGTAGTCTTGTCCCTGCCACTGATGTTTAGCAAAGTCAGTGAATTTTTCATATCATGCGTGTATTCCCCAGCCTCTGTGTGCTGACTGCAAGATCCTGCACTGATTAATCAGAAGCTTGAACACCCACATCTACTCCTGAAGTCACTGGAGAGTTGTTTTGAGTCTACAGAATAATGAGTAGTGCTATCTACTCTTGCAGCTCATGTACCAGGTGCCTCAGATTTGGTGTACCTGTGTCTCTCTGGCTGCAATCTCCCTGCATGTCTTTTGTCATCTGTAGACGATGGATACTGACTTTCTCCAGGCTGCAGTAAAAATAATACGGCTGAATCATTTGTATCCTCTGATGATGAGCACCAAACAACTGCCTGAGCAAAGTAAATAAATTTGTCTTCAGAGCAGGTTTTGAACCACATGTAGGAAATAAAGGGCACTACAAATGATTGCAATATGAGTAATGGAACATAACAAAGTCGTGAACTGCTCTTAAAATGAGCATTGTCTATCTTGTGCATTAAATAAAGCAACATTAGTGCTGTGTATTAAAGACTATCATAAGCTATTTATTATCAAGCCCAGATAAGCATTTAGGCTGAGTTTAAATTGTACATTAATTCTGCAATTTCCAAACACATACATACTGAATTCTGTATCTGGACTGATATTACTTAACCATGTGCATACAGTAAAAAAAGAAGAAAACAACCCAAATACCCTAACTAATAGCAGGCTAGTGTTTTCTAGTAAGGAGGGTTGTGCAGCTTCAGGTAAGATTCTAAAATATGGATTAATTACAATTTTTTCTCTTCTATTTAGTTCCTTGAATAAATTGAATAAATGTGATATCCATTTCCTGCTACGGGGATGAAGGAACTTGGCTGTATTTAGAGCAAAACTCATGTAGGAATGGGTCTGTTTTCTCAGGCTGAGGAACCTGTCACTGTTCTTAACATGATATTTCTAATGAAGAATAATGGAGTTCTTGTGTTGCTGTCCCTTATTTCTGCATTTCAGTGCCTGTAAACAAAAGAAATGTTAATTTTAAAGGGTGTTCCTGAGCTTGCATTACAGCTGCTTGTCTTTTGCCATAAAAATAAACTAGCATATACCTTCAATCTAAATAGAGATAAGTAAAAATGTTAGGAGACCAAATAACCAAGAAGCTGATTTTTTCTTCTCAAGTGTTTTAGGAACCATACACTAATTCACTGCTCAAATTGTATTTACAAAGGTATTTAGCTCCTAATTCACTCCCATTTGTCAGGAAACCTTCCCTAGGGGTGAAAAAGAATGGTGGTGACTGTGGAACTTATTAAACTATTGTTATTATTTAAAGTAACTTTTCAACAAATTGTAGATTCATTCCTTGAACTTCAGCTTAGAATTAGAAAAAATGCTGGAGGCTTTAGAAATTTCACATCGCAGAAGAGAAAATCAGGAGGTTGCAGAGCAGAATAAATTTCTTAAATCAGGTTAGAAAATTTCCATCAGTACCTAACACTTCGAAACCACTAAGGTCAGTTATTTTTATTGCTTTTGTGTTTTTCTCAGTGATAGCATTTTGTTACACTATTGAGTGAGTTACACTGTGTTTCCCTGTCTTTTATATTTGGTTTGATTTCGGTGTCTTGGCTTACGGTTGAATATATCTTTAATGTCTTTTTTTAACGTGTCCAACTTTTATGAGAAAAGGTATTTGAACAACCTTTACTCTAATTAAGTGAAACTTTTGAAAAAGGATGTACAGAACTGAAATTGGTCCTCTTCATGGTCTTGGAGCTGTGAAAGGTAGTGAGGCAGGAGGGGAGTATGGGATCAAACACAGATAGTTAGCACTGCTTTGTACTTCCCAGGGTAAGGTGTTAGTGCTGGTGTTCTACAAATGTTTGGGAGCCTGGTCAAAGTGATTTCAAGAAGATGTCACCTCTAGCAGAGGTGAGTGACTGTGCAGGGGTGGAGACCTGGCTGGAACACCACAGTGTCAGCTCATCCTGGTGGTGTCTGCTGATAGGCAGTGGTGAATGTGGGAGCCCTGTTTCCCCATTTTTTTCTTGGTTAATTCCAGGGAAAATTCACTGGTCAGAGTGATCTTGTTGGTAATTTATGATGTCACGTGCAACCAAATATGCACTTTGGCCGTTTTTCAGGCATTTTTCTAACGATGGGTCACACAGTTTCACTGGAAGGTTTTAAAGATTAAAGTCATCAGAAAAGGCAGCTCTGGTGACTGATATTCTCTGACCCCATGACCTGCCAAAGGCCATAGTGCCACACTAAATAAAGCTGTCTCAAGCTTATCACTTCTGTTGGGCTCTAACATAGGTTTTAAAAAGATGATCAGGTTTGACTTAAAGACTTTCAGGATTTATCTGGTATGTCCTTAAACAGGCAGCTTTAATTAAAATTTATTCTTTGTGTTAAAAATGTCATTCCTCTAATAGAAATTTGTCCAGTTTGCTCTTGCAACAAATTATTTTCTATAAGTAGTCTTTTCCCACCTACATACCAGAAGGTACTTGTTGACTGGATTAAATTTATTTTTTTATATATACCGCTCTGTATTATACATAGAATGTGATCTGGTAGCAAGATGTCTCTCTTTTTTTATGATACTGTGAAGTCCTCCTTGTGAGGTACAAATATCCAAGAAAATTGGTGGGCTTCTCCCATCTGTGCAAGTAAAGACCAGTCACGTAGGTTGCAATTCAGCCTGAAAATTTCTGTGCCTTCTTTCTGTATAAAAGGCATTGGAACAGTTCTCCTCAGCTCAGTCCTCAAGAAACAAGAATAATAGGATCCTTTTGATTTTCATTCTTTGTTGCCTGATATCTTCTCAAAGACAAATGCAAAATGCTGGGATAGCATCATGAGTCACCAGCAAAGCAGGTACATCAGGTGCCACAAAGAGCAGTCTCAGCTCCACTTGTAAAGCCTAGGAATGACAGCAAACATGTCATGACAGGATGGACAGGATTACAGCAAAGGGAATGTTCAAATTTTCATGTGTCCCTTTGAGTTGTCTTAAACCTGGCCCCAATACAAGCAGGGAGCACCTCCTGGTTTTGCTTGGCTGTGGGGTGCTTTGAGTGTCAGGAGCAAGGGGAGCACAAAAGCCCCCAACTTTCTCATGCCCTTCTGCATGTGGCCCACACTCAGAAAGTTGTTTTTTTTTTTTTTTTTTTTTAATTATATTTTTATTTACTAACTTAGCCAACTTAACTCTTAGATATCTGTCTTTACTGTACAGCTGTTCGCCAGTAGGAGCCCATTATATTGTGACTCTTCATAGAACATACAATATATATTTAGCCCTGAAGATTGCCCTTCTTGTCACTCTAGCTTTTTAATTTACTGTGTTTCTCGCTGCTGGCACCTTTGAAACTCAGTGGAGCCCTGCGGGGGTGTCTCAATCTCCTGTTTCCTATCTCCTTTCAGCTATTGCATTACAATCATCTGTCAAAGATGAGCGGGACTCAAGGAAATGGAGCACCTCAAGTGGCTGACACAGCTGAGCAGATATGCTTCTATTTTTGCTGAGTGTTTACATACCACTAGAGTACAGATGTGCCTGAGCTGGATTAGATGCACAGCAAGTTTGTAACACCTTCTTCATCTTAGACTAACAGCAGTTCTGATTGCATATGAACATGATACAATTTTAACAACTGCTATGACCTGTACATACAATTCCTTTACAATTTCTTCCATGGGTGCTTCCATGAATTTGTCTTATGCCAGGCATAAATGTGTCTGCACTGTGGTTGTACTCATTTAATGTGTTAAAAAGAAAAAATGTACTCATTTAATGTGTTAAAAAAACCTGTTGCACCTCTTGCAAGGTGCAATAGGTAACCTATCTTTAGGTAAGGAAACAGTCTGACAAGGAGAAGTCCATACATACTGTATGCATCCCATTTCCATTCCATAGCACTATCAGGAATGAGAATGTAGGGAAAAGAAACCATCAGAGGATGCTGCTCCCAGTGGTAGTGACTAGTACTGGAATCAATTCTGTAGGATCTATGACAAGTATTTGGCAGAAGTTTAGCTAGTAAAAGTGCTGATTGCAGCTTAAGGGAAATACACATTGGAATACCACAGAATACACTTTATGATTTTAACAACAGCGGAAGTTTAGCTACTGCAGGTATCCTGTGGCCTACATAGCTACATACTTTTCAAGTAAGACTCTCCTTTCTCTCATCGTTTTGTAGAGGTAGGTTTATTACATTAGATTGAAGGCGGCTTTGTAACTATGTATTTTTTTCTTATTCTAAAACAAACCACAAATTTCCTGCTCATGTCTTAAAAATTTTGAAGTGGCCAATTCTTTGTTCTCTCCCTGGTTTTAAACCCAATATTTTATTGGAATCCCCAGTTAAGTCAATTTCTTCCATGATTCATTTCACTTGGCAACAGAAGTGTAAGCCCTGGCCTCTGGCCCTAATGAAATCCTTTAAATGCAGTCTACATAGCAAGAGGTTAAGGGGGCAAGGCACAGTTTAATTTCCCAATAACACTTTATGGCAGCCTTTGTAAATGTACTTGCTTCTGGAGTTTTCTAACACCCCTCCCTCTGAAACTGTAGTCAATTTGCAGCCGAGAAGTTGCTGTATTCAAATTGCTTGCATGAGAGAGGTTGTAGGGAAGCGTGACACAGGACCTTCCTGCTAAATTGCTAATCCAAACTGGACCTTAGTCAGTCTCGGACAGAGTTGTCAACATCCAGTGACCTATAGGAAATGAGTTGAGAGCTTCAGTCCAGCTCCCAGAGAGGTGTGCACATCACAGGAGCAATTGGCTGGCACTAATTGGCACCCTGTGTAGCAGCCTCAGCACAGAGCCAAAGGTCTGCAGGGGAACTGAGACTGAAGTGCTCTCTCAGCCTGAAAGATGTTCCCTCTGGAGTGGAGTTTAGGGCATGTTTGGAACATCATATGTGGAATTTTGTTGTGCCTCTTGCAGCACTAGACCAGAGCTTGGGAACTGCACTTCCCTGGGTTTTCCTAGGGTGTTTCAAATGCCACAGGTCTTTTTAAACCCTGAAATCACTTCAGCTTTCCTTCAGGTATAAACATGAAGAGAACATTCACTAAATGTTAACCGGATAGTCTGAGATGTCAGGTGACGACCAGTCCAGTTGAGGGATTTCACTGGAAAAGGGAAAGAGAGGGAGAGTGTATTCTCTAAAGACAAAACTTTCTCATGTCCATGCCCAACATGCAAAAGTACTTTTTCTCTGCCATGTTTTTTTTAACCTGTTGGCCTCAGAAAAGTTATAAATTAGCGCTGCTTAAATATTAAAAATATATTGTTTCATGAGTAGGATGGTGAAGTTCTGTTCATTATAAAAGCATAGTAACACATGGTCTTCCTACACTTGGAATTGTTCCCAGACCATAATAATTTCACAAAGTTTATTATAGGTATTACCTTCCCAATAGCCCTGCATTTAAGAAGTTTATTTCTTGTTTTGTTGTTCTGTTTGCATAGTTTCAGTCATTCAGGCAAGGTGGAAATAATGTCATGAACTTGAAGCTATCAGCCCATTCAACATGAATAGGGCCAGTGAAGAAGCACAAAATTAAGAAATGAATGATGTACCTATCTAGTATTTTAAGCCAGATAGTCAGAGGTGATAAAATATATTGTCTGAATTGGAAGTTGAGCAAATTTTCTCTTGAACATCCAAATGAATAAGGAGCAGCAATGACAAATGTTTGACTGTGGATGTCTGCTAAGAAGAAAAAATAGGTTTGTGTGATGGAGGTTAATTTGTTTCACAAAATATTCGGTGTCTAGGGAGAGCAGTTTTTGTCCAGCTATGTATTGTCTGTACTCAGAGATGACAAGAAGGCCTGCAGAGAGCATGTATACTTCCAGAAATCAGAGTATACATTTTTCCTTCATAGCTTTGCATGACTGGAGTCATCAATGACCTGCTGCAATTTTTCTCCTGCTCTATCAGATAACAAGAGAAACCAGGATTACAACCGAAATGATGGATTTCTGAGAGTAACATCCTTTTCCAGTCATACAGCAGTCCCCTTTCACTACTTCCATGCTCTCTGCATGATGTGGTGCACATTAGTCTGACAGAGAAAAATTGGAACAGCACAGAAAGTAAAGCAGTACTTGTGTCCCTGAGTTTGGGATCATCGGCTGCTACAAAAGATCAGGGAGTTCGAGGATAGACTCTACTCTCAATATTGCTAGAACACAATGCAAAAAATCCCCCTGAAAAATGTTGTATTCTTGTGTTTTAGTGGTCTGCACTGAAACACAGTGGTGCTCTAAGTGTCTAAAGCGTTACCATTTGCAAATCCCCACCTGTTGTTTCTGTTTCCGGAAACAGTATCCCTGGCTGCAGTCTGGACGTTGCCCCGGGTGGTGTCTGACTCTTAACCCAAATCAAATAGTAATTGTTCAGACACTGTCTGGCTCTCATGCAGTGGACAGGGAAGGCACAGCAGCCCTCTGGTCACCTCTTAGGAAGCTCAGGCAAGGATTTCCCTCAGGGAATCTTCAGCCTGTTGTGCTCACAGGCCCTTGGTGTAAGGTTTCGGGTTGCAATCCCCCTTGCCCTCCCCTGCTGCAGTAGGGTCCAGCACAGCGGTGAGCAGACTGCAGGCTGTGAAAGACTGGGACATAGGAATGAAACTGCAAAAAGGACAAGATTAGGTTTTCCTTTTTGCTTTTGCTGCCAGTACCTTGTTAATGTAAACCTAGGAGTGGCCAGACTACAACACTGGAGCTGTAAATGTTTTGCGAGCAACTGAGACAGTGTTGCCACTTTAGCTCTTAATGCCACTGAGGGGATGCAGGTATTGCAGGGTAGCTCAGATCCCTGGCTGTTGAAATAGAAACCTCGGCAGGTTCCTCTGGGGCTGCCAGCAGAACTGCTGCAGGTCCCAGCTGTATATTTCCCTAGAATCCTTCTCCAGCAGCATTCCTGCAAATTCTGATTGTACCCAGCTCACAGGTTGCCCCTGGACTCCCTCATCTCATCAGTTTCTGGAGGCATGGGGCTGGATTCAACCTGGCTTGAAGAATCAGGAACTCTCTTCTCAAGGTATTAAACCAAAAGTGTTAAACACTGACAATTCCTCGAGAATTGCTGCCTCAATCCCAGTAACCCTGTCCACCTTGTGCTACTGCAAGAGGTGATACTCTTCATGCCTACAAAATCTGAGAGGTTCTAGTTAAGACCCAAAGAAAAGGCTGAAAGTGTGGCAGAGTGCTTGAAGGTGTATGCACACAGCAGCAAGCACTCAAGGCAGTATGGACTGCCCTGCTTGACTCGACCAAAATGTATCTCTGCCTTCCAAGAGCAGGATGTAGAATGGGGTTTGTGCCTGGGATCCCCATTTATTTGATGCTGACTTGAACCTATTAATTTGGCCTTTTAACCTGAATTTGTACAATTGTTGTCTTTGGACTCAATAGAAATAGTGACATTTATACTGTGGACCTGAGCAACAATCACTGTCTTCCATGAAAGGGACAGAGAAGTAACTGCTCTTAAAAAAATTAACTAGTTCAGTGTTATGAGAATCAAAGAACAATTATGTTTTTTCACTCAATGGAGAATAGTTGCAGTTCTAACTTCTAATTTTGTTAAGAAATTATATTCATAGTTTTGAAAAATGTTTTTTGATACTAAAAACAATTACAGGAAGAAGTCACTAAGAACACTAAGTTACATTAAGAACAATTACAGGTGATGATGTACTGTCTGGAAGAGGGAACCAGCTAATAAGAGGGATCTCCAGTACCTGTGACTATGGATTTTTACTGTCTTCTGTAACACTTTACAGTCTTATTTTTGAATGCTAGATAGTTTAATTGTTCTAGTTCACTTTCCTGGGTGACTAAACTAAGCAATATAGCTTTGAACTTTCAGATTTTTGTATGGACCCTATACCATCTCTCAAAACTCATGTTAATCCTAGGGAGGACTAAAAGAATCTACTAACATATGCACACTGCCAAAATAAATGATGTCCAGATTCCTGAGCTAATCTTTGCCTTTGATCATGTGTATCAGAAAATTTATCTGGTAAAATAGTGATGAAGAGATTTCTGACCATGCTGAAGTATCAGCTGCAAATAACCTAGACTTTTTGATTTTCAAGATAAATCAGGAAATGTGGAGGTTTTCCCTCCCTTTTCAATCCTTATACTCTCCATAGAAAGATTTATAATAAAGCAATGCAGAGAGTAGCAGTAGCCATTATTTTCTGGCATTATTGCCTTATATGTGAAATTGTGTGGCATGTTGTGTCAGTGAGTGGATATCTTGACTGTGTTGTTACCTGTGAAAGTACTGGCAGAAAGAGATACAACTTTTTGTCTTACAGTTTTTCCTCATTGGCTATTTTTTTTTCTTTTTTTCTTGTTCTGCCTAAAAGTTCACAACTCAGAGTATTTCTGTGCTCACAGAAAATAACATGAAAGTATAGTAATGACACATGGTCATCTCTGTCTTGCAGTGCATCTCCAGCATGGAACTTGATCTACTTTTTCTACATTCTACACAAAAGAACCGTCAAATAGCACTATTTGTGCTTTGGTTATTGCCGATTTTGCTTTGATGGTTCCCCCACTTGCTTTTTTGTTGTATGAAACCTTCCTGTTTTTTGCATTGTCCATTAACTTTATATTTTCATGTGTATTTATGGTTATCTATTTATACTGATTTATGGTGGATTTTTCAACACTGTAGAACATGCCTTTCCATTTTTAACACATACGGATATTTTAGTGTAATTTTGCAGAAATCACTGAAACTTGATCTTTGAGTCTATGACAGATCATTTCTGAGAACGGTGGAGTTTATTTTATTTTTGAGTCGTTGCAAGTTTGTGGTATTTTAGGTAAAACAAAGCTTATTTTTTTGCAAAATACCTTCTTGTTTACACTGAATAGCACTTTCTTGTTTCAGGACTTTCTGATGGATACAGCCAAATGCGAGAACAAAACTGAAAGGCTTTTACTGGTTATTACATAAAAACTATGTGATAATGAAGTCCATATTATATACTCTAGATGGAGATTTTCAGATCAGAAACTGGGGTAGAGAAAGATTAAGCTATTTCATTGACGATTAAGGAGACCGGGGGTGGAGCTCTGCTCAAATCTTGAGCATGTTTCTTCTTACAAGTGTAGATCATCATGATCTCATCTACTAGGGTAGGAAACACAGGTTTCCCCTGTAGGTTGTAGGAGGAAAGTCCAAGTTCTCATCATCCTGGGGAGAAGTTACTATAACAACTGTCATGGCTGTGTCATTCCTTTTGTTGGGTTGTTCTGTCTCTGCTCTGTTGTGATCAAGCCTTTACCACATCCAGGAATGTGGTAAAGGCTTGAACTAAACCCACCAAACAGTCCCATCCTTTTCTCCAGAGCACCTGCAGGCAGAATCACCAGATGGGGAAGGTCCTTGCCTGCCCACACAACATCCAACCAGCACCTACACTGTACCTTTTTGCTGCAGGAGGTGTGGAGGCAATTCCCAGGATGTCAGAGTGCTGCCAGGTGGAGGCAGGGTCATCTCAGGAAGGCAGGAGGGTGGGAGCAGTTTCCACAGGTGCCACAAGGTGCAGAAGAGAAGGCAAGGATTTTCAGCTTGGGTTTGTCACCTGGCTTTGTCCTTGAAGGGAGGACGACAAGGGCATCCCTGCTGCACATCTGTAGCCAGCAATGGCTTCAGTAGTTTCTGCAATTGTTGCAATTTGTGATGACATCTCCAAGCTGGAAAACTGATTTCCTTGTCACTGAGTGGGGATTACCTTCAGATTGCAAATCTGAGTTGATGCTGTCCCAAACTGCTTCCCATTACCAAGCTGTATGGAGAAGGTGTGCTTTTGCATGCACTGGAACACAATAGTAATGAAAACCTTTGAAAAATCAGTAGCAATTAAAGTAATTTCGAACATAATCAGCAATCTATTAATAAAGAATGGTTTCTTATTATTCTGTACAGGTGTGCTTGATAGATATCAGGTGGATAAAATATATCTGCTTGTGGTGTTTTTGTGCCCTTTTTAGTTTTTTTGTTTAGCTCATGATTTTATTTAATGGAAGAGACACTTCTCACATATTGGCTTGACAATTTACAAGCATTTGTTTGTGCTGAATTAAGCACATTTTTAAACTTTGTATGTTGCTGCTGACAGTTTGGGGATTGATTTTTATCCCTAGAGAGATGCCTTTTTGTCTTTAAGGCAAATTGAAGTTGACTGCTGGAGCATTCCCTAGTAAGAGAGAGAATCTACTTTAGGGATATTTTTCTACTGAGAATTCATTTTTAACTCAGAAACTTCAGCAAGGTCATGTTTTTCATGACACTTAAAAAAAAAAAAAAGAATAAAAGTTCACAGACAAAGAAGTAGCATTAACTTCAGAGAAAATAAATTGGAGCAAGTATTACCAAGCTTTTTTCCATTATAGCTCTCTGTCAAGGAGGTGTGCCTAGATAAGGAGTAGGTAAAAATTTCAGACTTTTCTTCTGAAAACACACGTTAGATGCTGGTGTGGGCAATGGCAGAAAAAGGTTTTACTCATCTGTGTGTTTTCATGTATGTTATGAGATTAAATTTTAAAACTTCTGTAACATTTTTTAGGACTTTCAGATTTTTCAAGAACGCATTCATTACTTGTCCACACTGGCAACATGGGATGGAGTTTGCAGACATGAAAGGATTAATGTAATGAGATGTGTGTGAGGATGCAGGATCTCCACCAGACAGGTGCTTTAGGACACCTTCATTCATATCAAGTAGAGATAAATGCTTCTTTTTTAAACAATAGGGTCTGTGGCTGGGCATGCTGGGCTAGAGTTACACCCTAAGCTTTGTCCAATTTATATTCATCCACCCCTCAGTCAGCCAGGTTCAGATTTTGTATCCAAACATTATATTGTTGCTATATTGACAGGGTTGCTTGGAATTCATTTATGTATCTTTCCCTGCAAGGAGATATGTTTTATAGGTCTATTTTTTACAAATGCAAATACAGCTAACATAAATAGTGCCTATGTACATATCTGGTCTGGTTCGGTGGTCCAAATGAATAGCCCGTCACACCTGAACAACAAAGCTAAATCAAGCCAACCTGGCCAGTGGGGAAGTCTAGTGAGGGCTTTTGTGGTGTTACCTGGCAGGTTACTGGAGAGGTGATGGACAGACCCCATTAAAATCTCATTTAATGCTTGTCTCTGGAATGACTACACTCTCTTTAATCTCTGTCTTTGTATTCACTCATACTTCTAAGACCCAAGTGACTTAAAAAATAAATAAATAACCATAGTCCTTCACTAAGGTACCAAATGACCAATTCACACCTTGTTTTCATTTTCATAGAAAAGCAAACCAGCTGAAGCAAGTTTTTTACCACAGGATCTAAACAAGTTGTAAGAACCAATTTCTTCAGGAAACTTGTATTATACTGGTTATAAAATCTTCTTAAAGGAGCTGCACACCTGTTTAGCCTTCCTTTAAACCTTATTTGGGATATTCTCGTTGGATTTTTCACACATTTGAGACCTAAATATTTGAGGTATCGCAATATGTTTCTGAAATCCTGGCTATCCATTGCCAGAATTTTCATTTGCCTCTTTATTTTTTCCCCCTTTTCAGATTCCTCCTGCAATATTTGTGATGTTCTCTATTAGTAGTGACCAGACTAAGACATTTTGCAAAATCCAAGAAACAAAACTTACATCATTTGCACTGTAAAGAAAAGAGTGGAAACCTGTACCTTCAAGCTTGAACAAGTGCCTTTCATATGCAGCAGAAAGCACTTGGCTGGTGTTTAGGGTGGGGTAGGTGAGAGGAAGCAGGGACTGATGTTTATCCCCCTACAGCAAGGAACTCACATTTTCTGCCATATTGTCACTTCCAGCATTTTATTAATTAACTTCTAAGGTTTTGTCTCAGATTCACCTTGGATTTTGGATCTTATTTGAAATTACGTTATCTTTAGATTAGAACATAGCATTTGTTAATAGCAGGAAATTCCAGGTAATCATATTGTCTTGTTTTCTCCTCTTACTTTTTATTTGAGCTAGGTGTTGATTTTTGTGAACTGTACCGTTTCCACCCTAATCAATCTTGTTTCTCTTTTGTCCTTTTGCCTGAAGACTTCTAGTGTTTAGAATTAACTTTGTTCTTGGTCCTTTTCCATTTTGTCTACGATTATGCACCTAATTAGAGGTAATTGTTTCCTTGTTCCTACAGCATCAGCCAAGCAAGCAGATCTCAGCTACATCTGAGGGATATGGGGAACCTCCATCCCAGAAAAAGTGCAGCAAAGACTTTGGTAATTTAGTATTTCTCCCTGGCATGTTCATTGTTCTGTAGCTAAAACATGCCTTAGATGTGTTTCACCTGCTTCACTAAGCTGGGGAAATAATGGAAACCTGGGTATTCTGAATCAAGAAATAGAAGCATGAATGTTATAATTCTGTCACAAAGGTTGTTGATGAGGATTTTTTTTTTTAATCAAAGCTTTAACATTTATTAGCTTTCTGTCAGGTCCTCTCTTTGGTTTTATTTGTAATTATGAATAAATGCATAATTTTACTGATTTTACTGCAACTTTTTCGAATTTCAGAATTCCAGGAATGAATTCTTATCTATTATCTGGGACTCAGAAAATATATTTAACTGGGTCTACTCACAGCAAAATGCAAATTGTCATTAATTAAGTTTGTAATTGTGTAGCAGGACTGAGAACAATTGACAGGAGCAGGGTAGGAGAAGAACTTTAAGTAGCAGTGCATGGTGAATGAGACACACAACTTCCATTATCACCAGGAGTGCATGGATAATCCAGCAGCCTCAGCACTGGGGAAAATGTACCCTGGGATGTCAGGTGTTAAGGGGAAGAATGGGCCTCTCACGTTCTTTGCACTTACAAGCCGGCTGTAACCTTTTGACTCTCTCTCTCTTTCTCTTCTTGAGTTTTGTTTCCTGAAAGGAAAAGGGGGTGGGGGAACTCAGGGGAAGAAGGCTTAAAGAGTGGAAGATCTGTTTCAAAGTACTGTAGTATATTTGCAATTTTTTATTTGTTTTTTTTTTAATGGAATGAGTTTTGTTTTATTTCTTAAAGAAGCAGTTGCTTTTAATGTAGAGTATTTAGAGCATGACTTAAGATATGACTGTCTGCTGAGGACCACTATAAACTTTACATGTGATTCTGCCACAAGTGTTTTGCACATAGTTTGTTTATCTTTCTAACTAAAATGAATTTAATCTCATTTAAGAGCATAACAGAGGAGGAGAGGTAGTTCTATGAATTAATGTTACTTTTCCTATTGACCAGTACAGAAAAACAACCCCCATAAAACAGGAAATCCCTTTTATTCTCAAATGATCCCTTAATGTAGCATGATCATATATTGATCACATTGATCTTGGGTGTATTCCAGGTCTGAAGATCTGCATATGCAAAGAAAAACTTTGTAAAATCCTTGCACATTTTATCTCCTTGCTAGCTCTGAGTTAGTAAGTGTGAAAATACCTTGGTGCAAGGAGCTGAGCATTTACTTAGTCTGAAAGAACATGCGACAAATAAGGGGAAAAGGAGGTGGCTAGTTAAGGTAGATCTCTCCAAATTTCATTACTTTTGAGGAAAAAGAGCAGAATGTGGAAAAATATATGAAAACTTTTATTATCCTTCGTTGAAATAATTTGTTCTGGGCTGATTCTTATTAAAATGTAAAAGTGGAAACACTAAAGGTGGTGATTACTTCCATTAATTAAAAGGAATCTTGCTTATAGCACAGCACCCTGAGAATGCTAAAGGAGTTTTGTATATTTCTGGTTGCCATCTTTGGTTTGAGGATCTTGTTCCACTTCAAACTTTGTGTCTTTCTTTGTTAGAGATAATTTTGAAGTGGCCCGCGTTGTCCTTGCATGGCTGAAATGTGGCAGCAATGGGGTGGAGCCAATGGAGGGGTAATTTTACAGCTAGCAGTCAGGAAAAGGAAGAGTCCTTAGCCAGGGGACTCAACAGTGCCAGGAGGAGCCATTATTCTATTATTATTTCTAGTGTGGAAGCATTGTTTTAAGTTACATCAAAAACATCCTTTAAATTTCTTTGTTGTGTTGTAAATTTTCCATATCAACTTTTCCAAAAGAAAGGTGTGAATGTATATCTAAGTGGGCTGCTTGGGATGCATCTTGCTTTAGAAATTGTAGCTTAAAGGGAAACCTGAAATCAATAGTAATTCCTTTGACTTAGCCTGGAAGTTCACAGAGACTGGCCAAAGATGGAGTGAGTGCTCCTTTTCTTAACTCGTGTGGGGAGCAACACTCTACACAGCCTATCTCCTCAAAGGCACTGTCCCATTTTTTTTCTACTATTAGGGAGTCCAAACTTTTGTGTTTTAAGGGCCCAACCCTGTAAGTTTTCCAGGAACCCTTGCACTTAGAGGGCTAAAGGGAGGAGAATGAAGCCTATATTGTTATTCATTTGCATGGGCTTCTTTTTATCTCCTTGACATTGCATGTATGTTGAAGGATGTACTGGATTTGAATGAGGTTTCAAAAGATTTGATGCAGATAGTTTTCTTGTTTTCAGTTACTGAGAAGCCCAGAGTCAGTAAATGTTTTATACTCAATACTGCTTTTGTTCCACTATGCAGAAAGTGTGTTGAGAACCAGTATTGAAGGGATTTGCATACTGAAGATTATTATCATCATCTGTTTTTTTATTGATAGACTTTGAGGAGGTGGAGGCCTTACAGCTGCAAGGAAAGCTCTATTTGACATAAATGCAGAAGCTGAAGCAGTGTCTCCCGAACCATTTGTACCATTTGAGAGACAAATAGGAAGAGAACCCAAATATCCTAAGTTCCAGTCCAGCATCTTAATCCTAAACCCATTTTTTTCATTCAAAATTAAAGTTTCCATGATTATTATTTCTACTGCCAGGGCTTTCCAAGGATTTAAATGTGACCTAATTTATTAAATGCTGTCTTACATGCAAGACGGAAGCAAAATCCCTACCCCTGGGCACGCACTTAGTGGCCCTGATCCTGCAATCTGATCTCTTGAATGAATGTCTGAACTAACATGAGCCCTGCTGCCTGTTCTGGGCCTTTGGCTGTGATTTTAATAGGGAAGGGACATGGAGATAGATTGCAGGTTGTCTACAACAGCCTCGATCAACTTCACTACATTACCACCACTTTCCTACATGGTTATGTGTTTCCCTGAGTCCTCTATGAGCTTTTGTGTAGTTGTTGCTCACTTACCTTCAGTAGATGGCAAAGTTTGGGCTGAATAGTTTTTTCCTCTGTGTATAAGCCTTGATCTGTGGCACTGCTTAAAGATGCTGTGCGATGCACCTTGAGATTAAAGTGCATTGCCCCTGCAGTGCATTGATCTCGCCTGGCCCAGAAAGGGGTTGTCATAGATCTGCTTTTCAAATCAGGACTCCCTCATGGGTTTTTCCAAGGCATCATCTCCATGTCATTGGGTTGGCAGGATATGAAGCTGAGGGTCTTTTTGAAGTTTTCCTTCGCACCAAGGGGTGTATACTTGTTGTGTGGGAATAGTGGCAAGTTAGACCCTCTCCTCCCTGTGTGATCAGTGCAGGATAACTTAATGCAGTGTTCAAATATTCCGGACCTTTTCTAAAAGTAAATTGCTTGATTTATGTTGGAGTATTAAAATGAAAATGGAATACGAATGTTGAGAACTAGTTTCTTGCAGGGGTCCAACATACAGGGGCTGAACTGCATTAATTAATTAAATAGTCCTATAAACATCTATGCCTTTGTAGCTACAAACAATAGTGTTATTTTAAGAAACAAGATCATGTGCTTCGTCAAATATCTCTCAGGCCAGTAGTATTTAGTTTTTACATATTTATAAAATAAATGCCGCTTTAAAGTCTGCTTGTGCATCTCACATTTCATTCTTTTTTTCTTTTTCTTTTTTTTTAAAGTATAAAAAAACCTTAGTTTCCTGCATCAAATGATTTGTTATTGGAAAAGCAAAGCAACATTTCTTTACACAAAAGTCTTCTTCCTTCAAAACTGTGGTACATGGAAAGTATTTTCCAGCTTTCGGAGTTTATTTGATTTTGGACACTTTTGGTTATGTAAGTTTTAATAAGTAGCTTTGGTGCACCCCTAAAGGCACACCCCACACACTTATGTTGTGTGACCTAGGGTCACAAGTAATGGCTGCAAGCTAATTGATTGAGAAAGGCTTGTCTGACTGGGCCCCTTTGAGTCCTCCCTTTACATTCCTAAATTTCTGTAAAGGAGGCACTGGCAGCTTCGCCTGGTGAGAGGAGGGGTTGGGGGAAAGGGAGGAAGTTTCTCAGTTTCTGATTATGCGCAGAGTTTCCTTGTACTGAGCTTATGTTCTCCACCCACTACTTAGTAAGAACTCCTTAATAACTTAAAGCTTTATCCCTGTGAGTACCAGAAAAGTGATCTGAGTATTTGTTGAGCAGGGAGAACAAACTGCTTGCTCCAGGCAGGGAGAAAGCTTATGGAAATGATATTAGACCTTCAGCAAAGTGCACAGCTGCATCATACAGAAGCTGAGACTCAAACTGACAGGCAAATAAGCCAGATCACGGAAGGGGCCTCTGTGTGGCAGCTCTGAGCTACCAAGTGTTGGACAACTAGGCAAAAAGTGCAATGGAACAGGGCAGAAAATAACACACTAACTTCAGGCAACTGTTGCTTATTCATGGTGAGTCCAGATTTGAAATGTTGTTTGAAATGTAGCTATTTTTGTTGTTTCTAAAAACCCTTCCGTTTTACCACAGCGATCCTTCTGCAGAGCTCATTGTGTTCCAGATTATTTGTCCGGATGTGCACTTCAGTTGTGAACGATACAGAAATGCACAGGGATAGCCCTTTCCTTGCTGCTTGCTCTCTCTTGTGCTTTTCTTGCTTCAGGAGACAGGTCCTGTTTCTAAAAGCACACTGCATGGCTTCTGATTTGAAAAGAAATAGTTTTACAAGCAGCACTTGGTGTGCAGCTGCATGGAGGTGATTATGTGAGCATAATTTCTGTGCAGTTTTCTGCAGTTTGAGCTTTGTGGCACCTCTCCATTGCTCCTTATTTCGCTGCCTTATCTTGAGAATGTATGGCACGGTCACTATGAAAAGAGCTTTGTGTTTGAATTCCTGGTGAGTCGAAGGGTCAGGGCCTATGAGTTATCTGCCTGCCAGCAAGACTCATTGCTGTGTCCCTTTATTTTTCAAGCTGAAATAGAAAAAACATGTGTCCTCATCCCTTTTTTATAAACGTATTTTAAATTCAGGTTTTACATGCTGTTTATGTGTGCTTTGTTCTTCTGACAAACTCGGGGTTTGGGAAGAAGCCAGTTTTATTCTATCCATATTTGTTTTATTTATTCAAGCTTTCCTGCAGCTTTTCTGAATTCCTTTGTTGTGATGCACATATTTTTTCCTTAAAACAATATTCTGAGATTCTGATTTCTGCTGAGAGAAAAAGGATTTGTACTCTGATACATATTTCCAAAAATACCAGAAAGGTATCTAAATTTTAGGCAAGTTGAACAATTATTCAGAAGACAAGGCTTTTATAACATTTGACTCGCTTAAAGAGGGAAACACAATACTTGTGGATAAGTTCTTGAAGAGATTGTATTAGATACACTACTCATCTAGTGTAATGGTAATAAATATGATCTGAGGTATATTGTTATTTCGGTTACTGATTTTGAAAAAGCTGCTTCATTAGCACAGCAACAGAATTAAGCATTGCATGTTGACAGTTATGTTAGAAATATGTTTGTGAAAACTGCTGAGTGGATGAAATTTAGAGTAATGAATCATCAAGGCATGTCAAAGTTACTCTGTATGTGAGGTTTTAAGATGTCTGTAATTTAGAGGAGAAGTGAATCTGTTTTTCCTCCAGCAGGTGTTATTCTATACACAATTATTTTCATCATATAATTAATTAAATAAATCATTTTCTTAGAAAAAAAAAGCCAAACTCAAAAGATGCAAGAAAAATCTTAAAATTATGTAGCAATTATTTGGATCTAAATGGAAAATGCTCATTTGATAGAATAATTCTAATATGTAAGAAGTTGGTCAGATGAACTCTGCACAGAGGGTATGTTACTACTTGTTTCTTGACCTGTCTTTCTGTTTTTATGCTCATCCAACAATTAGCAGAATGCTTGTTTAAAAAAATAAGATGATGTTTCAGAGCTGCGTTGGTCTGACATTACAGTTGCTTTCAGGTGCAGAAGTTCATGTTGTTCATCTATTGTGTTCTTTCATATTTGCCAGTTTGAGATCTTAAGTTTATCCATCAATTTTGAAAACGGTTTTAAATAGAAAGGGGACTGGGTTGGAGATTATGCCAGAGAAATACTAAGAAATATAGATTTGAATGCAATGCTACAATGTTAGATGATCTAAGTGGACCTCATACATTTTGTTTTCTTATTATGAATTGAATTTCTGTATATTTTGACTTGGGCTAAACATTCCTTTCCTCAAGACAATCTTTGACTGTTTTCTTAGTTCAGTTAAGGGTGTTCTTTTAAGAGTTTTAGGGCTTGCTTTGAGGGAAAGCAATATGGTCTATTCAGTAACATAAATGTACAAATTCCTTCTTGGCTATGGCAGGAGGGAGGAATACCTGCTGAAGTGCTCTTTATGCCTTCGAACACTGAAAGTAAAAGAACCTTTGAGGAGGTGGTCTCCTCCCAGCTTTGGAAGCCTGGGCAGCTGGGGATTCACTCACCTCCTGGCGGTCACGAGGCACTTGGGGAGCAGGGAATGGTGGACGCTCACCCACGGCCACCTCCTCCATAGGCACATGGACAGGGAATCAATCCTTTCTGTGCTCTAGGGCTTCCACTGGCAAAATAATGCACCACTGGTGTTGTGACACCAGACTAGAGGATTATGAAACATTTCTTCATGCTCTGATGATCAGCCTGATGAAAGGGAAAAGGTTTAATGAGGAGGAGAATAATTTACTGAGGATTCTATGCCTATTTATGTTATTGAAAGGAGGATATCTGCTCACAGTAGTTGTGTTCTGTGATTCAAGGACACCCGGCAATAATGATGATTAAGCGTGGTGTTCTCACTGACTGAGGGCTGACACAACTTAATGTGACTGGCAGGAAACTTAAACATCAGTAGTCTATCTCAAAATACTACTATTCTTTCTTACAGAAAGTCAAAGAATCATAAGCTCATATGTATAATTATACCATCTTTTTTAGTTCTCTCTGACACTAGTTAGACACCAAAAAAAAGTAGTTTTGAAAAGGTTAAAGTGTTTGAAAGGTTTGTTTTTCATACATTTAATATTTTTTGAGGAGTAACTAGATTTGGTTTGTGAATTATATAGAAAGTGATTTTGGAGGTTCACTTTTAGGTTTGTTTCTATTGCTTTGTATGGAAGAAGGAAAACCTTTATTTACTAGATCTGTTCCTTTTATTGTCATCTGTGTATTTACAAAAACATGTCAGCATGATACCTGTGGATATCTTTAGAGTCACATGAGAAATAATGGAAATGCAAGACTAACAGTTGATTCTTTTTTCAAAGAGACAAACTAGTTTCTGCTGTCATGACAAGGTGATGTCTATAATAATAAATGAAGGAAAATTGACAGGTATAAGAGAATTGTAGCATTCATGGAGCCAGTGAATGATAGTGTGGTTAAGATGAATTTAAAAGAAAAAAAGACAAACTCTATGTTATATCCTAGTAATTTTGAAAGAATTTTTTATAAAGAGTTTTAATAAACAAAGACAAAGATTTCTTTCATCTTCTCAGCTACAACTCATGATCACATGAAATGTGATCTTTGGAATACCCAAATAAGCTTTCAGTACACCAACAACTTATTCAAACAGTCAGCAGAAGACTGTCCCAGAAGGTGATGATGAAGGTGAAAGAAAAACAGATCAAAGGAGAAACATTTGGCCCGGGAAGTGATTTAAGTGATTCTAATACGTGGGTAAAAGCAGGTGATCACAGAGAAGAAGCAGAAGTGAGGATAGGAACAGTAATAAGAGAGGCAGAACTTAAAAAGCTAACTGGAGGAGATCTAAAAGTAGAAGGAGCATGATATGAGAGACGAAACCCACCCTATCTAAAATGATCTGTCAGTCACTGAGATGAGCCTTGGAATTGTGCTGTCTTCCTCTGGATTTATTCAGAAGCAGTGCCACTGCTGGCAGTCAGTTTTATACCTGAAGTTACAAATTCACCCGAGAAAGTAGGCCGTTCCTTCCAAAATTATGATCACAGCATTTCAGAGAGGGGCATGTGAGATGGAACCTCTCTTTTCCACCTAACATCCTCTTATATTTCTTTATCCTCTTCTATACTTCTCTCTGTCTAGCAGTGAAGGTAGAGGTGAGGATAGATTGTTACATCTGTTGTGATTTTTTTTTTTGAGCATGGGTTAAGTTCTTGTTTTTCAACTCCAAAAAGATCCCTGTAACCATTTTAAAATTCTTGTCCTTTGGAAGAATTTTTGGCCATTTTGATTCTTGGGTGTGGGGAAGATGGGTGAGAAATATCAATGGACTTTCCTCTGCCTCTCCTCTGACCAATCCATCCACTTTAAATTCTTTTCATCACCCAGGGCTTTATTCAGGACTCTGTCAAAGATCCTACTGACTTTGCTAGGGATCAGGTGAGGCCAGTGGGGGAGTTCAAAACTGTGTTCCCCATGATTTTCAGTATATGAATGTGGCACCATAATGGTTTAAGATTCCTTGGTATTCTACTGGAAACGACACCAGAGTCCACAACCACGGTTGTGCATACAGTGTTTCCACTCCAGTTTCTGAAATATCTGGCTCTCTGTTATAGAAAGGTTTGGTGATTTAGCCAATAACTAGATGAGCTTTCCAATTCTGACATTACCTTTAAAACCCAAAGATTGTGTTAGTATTAATTATGTAATCTCAGCTTTTTTAGCAATATGATAAAGTAGGTAAGAAATACAGCTTCAAGTACTGCAAAAAGTACCTCTTCTCCCTATTTTTAGCCATTTTGAGTGACATTATTCCATGTGTATCATCAACTCTCCACATCTCCTCTTAACCCAAAAGATGTTCCATGGACCATAAATTTCCTGTGAAAGACCTACAGGCCATGCAACTGGTCCAGTTTTGAACAGTGTACATTTAATGGTGTTAAACAATAAATTAAAGAGAAGATAGTGTTAAAATGAAATAGTGTTATATAGTGTTAAAAAGATAAATTAAAGAGAAGGCCCTACCCTGAAGTACATCTCCCATTATTGTTGGGAATTTTCATTATTTCTGAAAAGCAGCACCATCTGAAGACATCCTCCTACAAATAGTCCTTTGTTGCAGAGCTAGTTGAAGGTATCCCAGTGCTCCCTCACTGCTTCTTCTCCCACTTCTCTGCTAGCCAAAACTGTGTATGTTTTTATGGCTAGGCTGGTGGAAGTGCCTTCAAAGTGCCTTTCCTAAGGCAACCTGACTTCATGGTGCCTCCAGACTGAGGATCAGCATCCTCTGAAAATACTGCGTCTGGTTTTGGTCTGTGTTTTATAAGTTGCTCATGATTGTGGCCTGGTTGTCACTGAGCATTTGTTATTTCAGCCTGTGTATAATAAATTCCTGAAATAAAAATCTGTGCCCTTAGTAGGGGAGAGTAAGTTATAACATATAAACAATGAAAATGGAGGAGAAAGCAATTGGCACAGAACTTTATTCAAAAACCATACAAAATGTTTTTTTGTGACAGCATCAGCCTGTGTTGGAAAGACCTTTCAATAGTGTAGAAATCAGAGTGTGCTCTTTATGAGCCTCATAAAGCTTCTTTGAAGCTCTGGCTGAAAATTCGCAAGGAAGGTTTTTTTCCAGAAGTACCCAGTGTAGATCCAGCTCTCCTTCCCGTGACGTCAATGAGAATTACATCAGTATCAGGCAAAAACTGTAAAAATTGATAGTTCACGCTAAAGGAAAAATAGTATTCTTCAAATACTTTCCTTTATGGTTTGTTTTTGCTCTTCATTTATAATCTACTGCCAGCATTTGGAAGAAAACCAAGAAATTTGGCCAGATCTGGTAACTTAATCATGTTTTAAGTTATATCAAACCATTTGCTTTCTATCAGTTTGCTCTTCTTCTAACTGTAATTTTTGGCCTGAAATTTTCCATTGTGTAGTCCCAAACCACAGGTGATTCTTTTGTTTGTTTGTTTTCTACTTTTTTTTTCTTAACAAGAAAAATGAAGTATGTTACAATTATTTTAAGTCGCAGAAGTAGGAATGTATTATTTTTTTCCTTTTAAAAATGCAGTAAACAAAACCAATGCAAAAGTGTTTGAAAAACAGCCTTTGGAACAATGTGTTCAACAGGTGGTTTGTGGACTATTTTTAAAGGCTTGACATAAAAAGAGATCTGAATTGTTACATATTGAAGATGGTAAATTATAGCTACTTGTTACATGTCTTTTGTCAATAAATGGGAAGGTACACACTGATATTTTTTTTATTTGCTACAAGGATCTTAAAACAAGTTGGGCATTGCATATGGATAGCACTGAGTGTCCTGTCCTTAAAGACCACAGTGCTGGAAGAACGTGGCATGAGCATGTATCCAAGGTTGACTTAGCTGGATGCGGGGAAGTGAAAACACAGGAAGCAAGATTGCCACCTTGGAGCATCTCACATGGACAAGGAATGAATGGTCTCTCCGTCTTCTTTTTCATGAAGCCTTCCTAGACTGTTGTTTCAGCAGAACCAGACTGTGTTAATTCAAAATGTACTGATGTGTTTCTTTTCCCCCCCTCTTTATTTCCTGCACTATGTACATAATTGCAATAACTCAGCAACTTTGGCATTTCTCCTGACATTACCACCAAGTGATTAACACCTGTGCTGTGACTGATGGGTACAAATTGAAAGACAAGAAATTTAGGTTAGATTAAAAGAAGACCTTTTTTACTGTGAGGGTGGTGAGACATTGGAACAGGTTGTCCTGGGAGGCTGTGGATGTCCCAACCCTGGAAGTGTTCAAGGCCAGGCTGGATAAGCCCTTGAGCAACCTGGTCTGGTGGGAGGTGACCCTGAACATGGCAGAGGTTTGGGACTAGAGGACCCTTCAGGTCTCTTCATGATTCTGTGACTCCTTGGTAGACATAACTCAGCTAATTGACCCTGTCTACTCTCTGGAAGGGCAGGCCGTGGCTACCTCCCCATTCTTAACTCAGTTAGCACTGTTTTAAGATTCTTTCTTTTTTTTCAGCCACTTAGATTCAAAAACCTGTTGGGTTTTTGTTTTAAAATCAAGCCATATACTGCTAGATTATGGAGTATATACACTTTTTTTTTCCTTTTTGTATACTAGCAGGTCATAACAAATACAGCCTTTGAATTGCTTTTTGAATCAAAATATAGAAAATATTTGAAACAATATTTATTTATGATTAATATTTATGTATTAGGGAACAGCATGCTTGTGACACACAGAATCTTGACTTCATTCCATTTATTCCATCTTTTATTTTATATCATTGGGAATTCAGTCTTGTTGGATTTTTTTTGGTGACATACTTTATTTCCTGTATTGAATCCACCAATCCTTTGCTTAAAATTTGCCTAAAATTGCTCCCTTCCAAAGCATGTTTTTTAGAAAAAAACCAAAAAAGATGATGAGTAAAAGCAATACATGACTGTGTTCTGTCATTGGGGATGGACTCTGAAAGGGAAAATATTAAAGCAGTTTTTTTGACCTGGCCAAAACTGAAACATCAGAAAATTTGACTCTTTTATCTACATTGAGCTACATATGTATAGTTGCACATCCAACTGATTGACAGGTGGAGGAATTTGTTCTTAAGAGAGTCTGGTTATGTACTGATGGAAAGAACTTCCAACTTCAGACATTGGCATGGTTGAACACCTTAATTTCAGTTTAAATACTTAAAAGGTAACCACTTTATGGGAATTTAGTTACAGAAACATAGTAAACAGTGGCATTGCCTCCATCTCTGTCATTCTGGGTTTATTCAGGTTTACCACAGCATTAAGTTCTAAAAGTTTCAAGCTACCTCTGGATATAGAAATCTGATGTCATCTAACTTCTTTGTACCTTTGGGCAAATCACGTAAACATGTAATTTCTTACTGCTAAAATATTTTTAGTATTTCTATTTATTTTATAAATCAGTGTGTTACTTTTTAGCTGCAAGTACATTAACTTTATAGTATCCATCTAGAAGGGGGTTTTGTTTGTTTTTAACTTTGCAGGTCTATTTACTTGTGATCTCTGATCAGTTATTTATATCTGGTTGGATGCATTTTTACATGATCATTGGAATATTTAAAGTCAGGAAGTGAGAGTCCTGTCGTTTAAAGTGCTAATTAAGGTGCACGTTACACTTAAAAGTAAGATGCAGTATTCCTGCTGTATTGGAAGCAGAATCACTCAACAGATTTAAGAGCCTAATCTTAGAATCTTTAAAAAAAACCCAAACAACCCAAACTGGATTTCACACAGCTGTCACATCATCAACAGTATTATTCTTCAATATTGCTGTTACTCTCATTTTCTAAGTGAGACTTGTACTAAGGTTTGTATGTTCTCCTTTGTTCTTTCTTTCCTTCATGTGTTTTGAAGACTTTAGTGTCTCTCAGTTAAATTTGAAATGAGAAAGTCTCAATGAATATCATGTTTTATGAAAATCTGTGAGTGTATGGAGGAAAAATCCCCGATCAGTGCCAATTTTGAGGAAGAGGCAGGCAGAACATAGCTGTTATACATTCTGTTTGGCAGTGGCTCAGTGGCCAAACAAAATGTGTGCAGTCCCAGACTCATCACAGAACAGTTTCTCCTGCCAGGTGATAGTGTAATAAGCAATGTGGAGAGATATGGCCATTTGCAGTGAGAAGAAAGAATGGGGAGTTACAGAGCAAAGAGCAGAAATCTGTAGGAAAACAGGTTTCATCCAATCTGGTGCTTACAGGACACCTTGGGTTTGCTATTGCAAAAGAATAAAGGACCAAATGCCAGAAGATCTTAAAAGGATGTAAATTGCTTGCTATAGGCAAACAAGAACATCTTGTTTGCTTTTTTTTTTTTTTTTTTTTTTTTTTTTACTGAGCATTTGATAGTACATGGTAAAATCACATACTCTTTTGGTCATCACAAACTGCACTGAGCACATGAGATTCCTACTAATCTTTCATATGGGATGGCCAACTGCAGTTAAATTCTGTATAAATAGTAAAATAGGGATGCAGCGGTATGAAAAATAGTAATAAACATTAAATTGGAGGAAACCTACTTTTTTCAGCTGTGAATTTAGCCAGAACTTGGTTCTTTACTTGTCTCTGTTGAAGTCAGCATAGTGACAGTTTAGACGAGGATAAAAACTTGATTTTAAAGCATTTCCATTTTAAAGTATGTTCCATTTGTTTACATTTAAAATGCCTGCATATTCCATGTTACCTTGGGCAAATTGCCTGCTTCTGTAAGCTTGGGATCAGTCCTTTCTAAAGATGAGAATGTTAATACTGAGAACATTAATGCTTGCCTATTATTGTTACTTTTATAATATTTTTAAAGGGCATTTTAATTCTCAGCCAAACTGGTTCATCAATGGAAATTAAGTACTACTGCCTTTTAGAATGTTATTGATTACATAGATACGGTTTTCTAAAATACTGAAGCTTGTGTAAGATAGTTTTACTTCTCCAATGCCATTCAAGATAAGGGAAAACACCAACTCATTTTCATTACTATGCTTTTGTTTTACAAGTTGAATGAGTGCCAGACGATGATAATGAGCAATCACTAATTTATTTATTAGAGAAAAATAAAAACATTTCACATTTAACAATCATCTGTCTTTTATGGACTGTTTTGGAAAGGCACTACTTCTAAATCTTCTCCTGGGCATTTTTCAAGAAATGGGAATGCTACCAGTAGCAACAGGAAATCTTAATGATTCGGGTCACTATGGGCAGAAGTCCATCCAGCAACAACTTCTGGATGGAATTCACAGCTGAATTTAAAAAGTTGCTAGCAATTAGGATGTACTTTGAAATGATGGGTAACAGATGGATTTAGCCACTGTGGCTGTTCTCCAATATCTGCCATAGATACAAGGTCAGTGCACGGCACACAAGTCTTTTCCTCTCCTCAGGGCTTTTACAGTTTGAGGGGCTTCCTTGGAGCATCTTCCGTTCTTGCACCTGGCAAAGCAGAGCATAAAGGCCACTGTGGCATATGAAGGTCTTTCTGTTGCTCCTTTTTGGGTATTACTTAACACCTTTTTGGTAGTTAAACCCTGGTGATTCTCTAAAGGAAAACATTCTGAGTACATGCAATAGCAAATTACTGCTTCCAAGCAAGTTGTTTTCCCTTTCAGGGCTTTCCCATTCCGTGTCCACTCAGTAACCAGGGGCCAGACCAGTAGTGTGCTTTTCCTTTTAGCAGCATGTTGTGATGTTAGAACTTCCTGCAAAATCAAGTGTTTCATATGTTTTTTATATTTTAATCACGTTTTTTAAAGTGCTTCCAGATGTAAGCACATATTTGGTTATAGCATACTGCACGTGCTTATGCACCCATAAACTGGAATGGCCTGCACCCAGCAGCCTTGAAATCCATGTGTGACTTTGTGTGTGACTTCCAAAAGCTCCAGTTCAGGATGTTGGAAGTCAAGGGGTTCAGCTGCAGGTTTTCTCAGAGGAGTTCAGCAACAGTTAGTGCAATACTTGGAGTAGCTTAGTAACACTAAAAGTCCCATTGCAAGAGAAAACGCTTTTCTTTCTCCTTCTCTTTCCTTCCCCATGGATCAGACATCTACTTATGCTTCAGCTGGCTCTTACCAAAGATAGATGAAGCACCCAGTCAATCAGAGAGGCTGGTTATGTGCTTGGGACTCCCATATATCTGTGCAAGGTACACTGATGCACACAGAGTGAGCCTAATGTGTTCTGGGCGTAGGAAGTCCTCATGCAAGTACACTGTGTGTGCCAATACAGCAGGTAAAAGTACTTTATTAAATTTCCCTTTTCCCTCTTCATGTCTGTTCATGGTATCCCTTATCCAGAGGCCCTTGCTGTTTTCCGACCAGGCAGTACTTCTGGGCACAAGGAAAGCCCCTAAGGTAATCAGGCCACAGGAAAAGGATGAGGTGAGTTTACCACATAATGCAATAAGTGACAGAAAGTGCATGTGAGGTAGATGCACATGTTGGCATTGTAGAAGGCTCAGTCCTACTTGTGTTTCACATATTTTTCCTTTCCAAGAAGGAATCATTAGCATAATAACACCAGTCATTCCCTTTTTGCTAATTCCAGTTTTGTGATAGTCAAGAAGATCTGTACCGAAAGGTGGAAAACATAAAGCAGCTCTGTGTAGCACCCCTTGAGCACAGGTGGTGAGAGATGAAACTGCTCATTTTATCATGTAGAACCCCTCTTGAAAATCTCCTGGGGTGAGGGAGAAGAGGCCTTTGAGTGTCCTGAAAAAGAGGAAAGCCATGAGATAGGTTTTCTGGAAGAAGTGGAGGCTTTGAGACAGATAAAAGTTCTCCGAACTTCATATGATGAAAAAATCAAGGACTTGGAAGCTTTTCACAAAGATAAAATTGGAGTATTTTGTAAAGACTTGGTGAGTGAAGGCTGAGAAAAAGAATCTTAACTATATGTGTATATATATATATAGGGATAATCAGAAACAGATTGAATCCAAAAACTCCTCCTCAGGTCATGCTATGCAGGGGCATTTGTCATTAGTTTGAGGGAAACCTTAAGAAAACCCCAAGGTTTGTGTGAGAGATGCACAGAAATGCTCATAATTTATCTGAATATCTTAAATGTGGTGAGGTGAACTCAGTCTTGGCTTCATGCTGCTCAAGTTTTAAAAAAGAAGAATTTATTTGGTTCACTTGGGATGTCTCAAATGTTGATAAACTGGAGAGAACTGTGCCAGTAGTTCTGTCATATGGTGACAGAGAAAAACATGCACAACAGAAACGTACTGTGCAATGAATCAAGTAACACAGTTTCTATTCAGATCACAGCCCTGCGGGTAGATTATATAGAAAGTAATTTTAGCCCTCTTAGAAGTGTGTTGCTAGAATTACTCTATAAAGAGCAGAAATAACAGAAGCCTGGTAATTAAACACGCTGAATTAAAAAAAAAATGGGAGCGAAAATATTTATTGCAATAAGATTGAAACACTTAAAATCTTTTCAGCTAGAGTCTCACATTAGCCTTTGTGTACCAGTGGCATTTAAATTAAAACCAGTGTGTTTCCATAAATAGAAAAGTTGGTTTTGATGAAGGCAGAATTTGTGATTAAAACAGCCTCCATTTAAAATCCCTGATTGCATCTATAAAGCAACTCCTTTGAACAGTATCCTGCTGTCATACTGTTGATGACAATAAAATACAGAGAGTATCTAAATATAAATACAGGCAGTATCTGCAAATGTGTGCTTCCAGTTATTTATTTATATATGTAACTGAAGCAATTGGGAAACTTGACTTACTTAATTCAAATACAGATGTGAGCTTCTGATCTTTTGCCCCCCAAATCTGATCTTGTAATAAGGAAGGAACCATTGCTTGCTTGAAACGTCATCCTTTCTAAAGGTGAATTGTAGTAAAATAACAAGGACAAACATAAACTGGAAGTCTGAATCCATCACTGATGTTGTCTGCTTGTGTAGTATGTATTTAGGGAAACATGTAAAGTCCCTCTATAAGTACTTTCAGTCAGTTGTGCTTGATGGCAAGATCTATAAAAGATGTTTTTTCCAGATTTTTTTTTCATTATTCTTTTTTTTCTACATTGTACCTACAACCGTATCTTATTGTGTATCCATATAGACCATGAATTTTAGCCCAGCATAGATGTCTTTGATTGAAACACCTAGACTCTCTCTCTC
>VZRN01005628.1:404335-474153 GCA_013397935.1 Dasyornis broadbenti | reverse complement strand
TTTTTTTTAGGATTACTCTGTGTTTAAAAGCTTCTATTTGAAAGGAGCAAGTGTTTTATTGGGGAAAAAAAGAAAAACAAAACAAAATAAACTGATTCCTCAAGATATCAAATTGTATGTTAAAATAGAGACAAATCTGAAGAAGAGCTGAACTAACTTGATGACAGTGGATACTCTTAGGAATTTTTTGAACTGTTGTTCACCTTTCTTGAAATGAAGGAGGCCTCTTCTATTATTTTAACTTAGAATTTTCTCTTGAAGTCCTTCACTAAAACAGTTTTCTGGTGTGAGTTATAGGGGTTGCAGCCATGCTGGGCCCTACCAAGGGGCAGACAATGAGTGCAGCCATCAGGGAGCTGTGCCAGTGTGGCAGGCAGTAGGGTGGCAACTGATGTTGGCAGTGACTCCCTGTTCCTGGCCACCTGGCATCCATGATGAACTTTAAAGTCTCCTGCTGCTGGAAGGGCTGAATTGTTGCACGTGGTTATGCACTGCCCAGCAGCAGCGGGGTAGAAGCTTCACCAAGGCTCCTGGCTGGTGCTATGAAGGAGTTGTGGGCATGGAGAGGGAGGGGAAGCTGCTGTGTTGAGGGGAAGCAGGCAAGTCTCCAGGTGTGTGAGGGTAATGGGCCACCATAGCGTCATAAAATACGCTGAGTTGAAAGGGATCCATCAGGATCATCGAGCTCAGCTCCTAGCTCTGCACAGAACACCCCAGGAATCCCACAATTTACCTGAGAGTGTGGTCCAAACACTTCTTGAATTCTGTCAGGCTTGGTGCTGTGACCATTGCCTTGGGGAGCCTCTTCCAGTGCCCAACCACCACCAGGTGAAAAACATTTTCTCAACATCCAGCCTCATCCTCCCCTGCCATGGCTTCCTGCCATTTCCTTGAGTCCTGTCACTGGTCATGAGACTGAAGAGAACACTGCCTGTCATTCTGCTGTCCCTCATGAGTATGATGCAGACTGCCATGCCATGCCCTGGAGCAGTGTGACATGGGTACTCACCACCCGGAGTTAGGATCGTTCCCTTTGGGTCCTTCTGGTGACTGATGGGGATGGTGGAGAGGGTGGCAGTGCTGTCTTGGAGCTCAGGCACATTCCCTGCTGGGTCTGGAGGAGCGCCCTGGGGCCAGGCCCAGCACAGGCTGCCACACCCCTGTGCTGTGCTCCTTCAGGGGGTTCCAAGGCTTGTGGGTGGTGAAGCATCCTCAACCCTGTCACAGGCATCAGGCCTGCAGTGCTGTGGGCCAGCCTATAAGTGCCTTCAGCAGCCTCAGTGGAAGGCAAAGTTGGTCCCAGCACGTGCTGGCTTTGCTTGGCCACAATGTAGGGAGCAGGAATGGAACAGTCTCCCTCTTCCCCCTGCAATGCAGGGGCCAAACCTCCATATCCCCCTGCTCTGACCTGGACCCTTCTCAGGAACAGAACACAATGATCAGCACAAGGTATTTTAGAAAGAGCAAGACCAGCAGACAGACTCTTCCTCTTGTAAACTACGTCAGTTACTGGGCTGGCAGGTGTGAAATGATTTCTTGTAGCAGTTCTGGAGCTGAAAACCAGACGGTGTCTATGTGCTATGGTGTCAGTGCAGCAGACACACTTGGAGGATCAAAATGATGACTCATTGGAGCAAAGCAGGACAGGGAGATGAACTATTGAAAGAGATGGTTAGTTAATACAAAGTTGCTGGCTTTTTGAGGCATGCAAAAATATATTTTACACTGCTGAGAAGCAGTAAGTTTTTGAAGTTGTAAATCTGCTCTCCAGACTATATGTTCAACTAAATAAAAGAAAACCTCAGTTTTTAATTTTTTTTTTTTTTTTTTAATACTTTAGCTTTATGTTTTGTTTTTCATCTACCAGGTAATGAGTCCTCATGAAATTAAAAAAGCAATCCTTGTCTGGCTTGGGTAAATAGAAAGATTGGCTTGTCCTTAAGTGATTGATTACTTTTAAATTACTGTGAAAGCTCCTTTTACGTAGGTCAATGTAAGTGACAAAGTAAGCAAAGCTGCTCCTTTTCCCCTCTTTGTTGGAGGTATCTTTAAAACTTCCAGCATACATGCACAGTGTGGAACTTCAGATAACACACCTCTAACACACTTCCTAAATGATACACAGTTGTTGTGAATGCAGTAGAGGTAATATATGTAGTGAAATTTAATGAGTTTTCCAGTTTTTCCTTTAGGTACAGTATTTAAGGGATTGTAACTTCTGTGAAGTTCAGAAGCTGAAGGGTTTTCTGCTCTAGAAAATGAAGTTTTGTTGCTGTTGGGTTATTTGATTTAGATTTTTAGTTTGTTTTGGTTTGGCTTTAGGGAGGACATTGGATGATAATTATAGCATCTCTGATTCGGAGACAAGGGAAAAAGTACAATATTTTAACAGTTACTTTGTGTTTTGGGTTTTTTTTAACCTGCTTATTGAAAATTTCTGCAGCTGAAACAGGGAAGATATGAGCCGATTTTGACAGGGAATTCTTTAACTGTTCGTGATGAGACTGGATTTTGCTTTAGTGCATTTTAAACTGCTAAGCATGGATAGTACAGTTTAATGATAAACATTCAAGCTGCTCAGCTAAAAAGTCTGCTAAGCATACTCATAGACTGAGTTATCTGCGTGTTGCAAAGGCAGAATTTGATATAAGACTAGGAATTAGGTAACTGGAAGGAGGCATCAGCAGAAAATGTAAAGCATACCACAACTCAGGTAAGGGTTTTGTTTTTTAAAACTCAGCATTGCTCGTCCTTTCAGTTTATCATAGAACAATAAGTGGTCCTGTCACAAGGTCCTAACTCTGCAGAGCAACCTATCTAGTGACTTAATTTATGACACCAATGTTTAATAGAAGAGTCAAGCATATCTTTTCATACAACCTAAAGTTTCTTCATCTTTTGACTATGCACTGTTCACACTTTGTAGCTGGGATTTGCTGCCATGGAATAATTTACAGTACTTGAAGTAACTTGTGTAATAATCTGTCCTCACATCTAAGGATAACACAAAGTTACTGTTTTAAAACTAAAGAAAAGTACTTTATAGAATAGGTCTGTTTTCTGAGCCTGTGTGTGTTTGACCTGTCGTAACACCAACAAAGTAGAGGAGATAGGCACACCCACAGACATGCTATGAAAGCAAATTTTACTTTGCCGCTGTACCACAAAAGTTTGATAATTCTGGAGAACTGTCTGAAAAGTCTAATGTAATAAAAATATACATGAACGGCCAGTAATCAGAAATGTAAGGGGAGCTAAAGCTACTGAGACACAGATGAAAATCAATGCAGTTGACTAACCTCACAGCAGAATCAGAAATATTGTTCCTTTGGCATGTACTTCTTTTCTTCTAAATCAATCCTAGAGCAACTACTTCCTTGGTCTCCCACCAGCTCTCTCTCTTGTTCCTGAGCATCCTGTTTTGTGGGCAGCACAGGTACATTTCTTTAGAACTGCCTTTGGTCTTTGGTGTCTCTTCTCCAGGGCAACACCTGCTGATCCCTGAGTCACCCGGTGTCTTTCCAGAAGAGAGGGACCACAACAGAGGGAATTTGTGCAGCTTGTGACTGCACATGTGTGGAAATGCTGACAAAGGGTATGAGTTGTGTCAACTCAACCCAAAAGTCAGGGGGATTTTATGAGGACATAAAAAAAATAAAGTGGCTGCAGCTCTGGGCCTCCCAGCGGCAGCTGAGGGCTGACATCCTTGGCCATGCATCTTGCCAGAGAGCTATTGGCTGCACGATGAGGATTAAGGAGGATGGATAAATATTTGGGGAGTGCAGGAGTGGAATGCATCTCCTTTGCTGTGTAACTTGTTTAAAGGATGCAGTTTGGCAGCCAAAACTCTGTGTAGGTCAGCTGGCTGTCCCATGGGGAGTCCAAAGCACCTTCATGCAGTGAAGTCGTTCCTGCCTGGCTGAAATCCTGTTTGTTCCAGATGTTTGGCATGCAAATATCTTTACAAATGACTTATGCATAGTTAAAACTGTAATACTGGCTATCAAGAAAGAAACTCTTTCAAAAATGTGTTTGTAAAAAGCTAGGAAACAACTGAATATTAGTTTCAAAAATCTCACTTCTGTTGAAGTTGATAGTCCCAGGATTTTTGTTCATATTTTTGTGGCTGAGGTATCAGGGGATTATGCCAGAAACAAGATGGTTGCCCAAACCAAGAAGTACCACTGGATCCTTCTGATGGTTCAGGCCAAATCACCCTTGAGTAAACAGTAATAAATGTCCATTTGTTTAAACCTTTTGTTTGCTTCATATGTCTGAAGCCAAACTAAAGATTTGGCACTATGCTTGCAATACATTTTTATGAGAACAGCTGCACTATGCTGAAAGCTTATCAAGATCCTAAAATTTTAAATATAGCTCTTCAGAATAAATCCTAATTAAAACTATATGCAACAGTTTGCATGTTTACATTAGGAAACATTAGAGTGCAGTAGAAGCAAATCTGAAAAGCAAAGCATTTTGTGCTGAGGACCTGATGTCCACATGTGGGAACACTTTTGAGGTTTTTACTTTAGGTTCAATCTAGTTCTATGTATGAATGTTCATTTATGATCAGAGAGTACATTTTTTATAAAGTACCAGCCCCAATTTTTTTTTTTTCTCTTTTTAAAAAATTAATCTATTTAGTGAGTTTTTTCCCTGTCAGCAGGTGTATATGATGTTCTGATATAGGTTAGCGCTACATGCCTGACATATACTAGGTTAGCACAATGAAATGCAAATGAAACTTATGTTGACTCAAGAGGGTTTCAAAATGAAATCCTACTTTACAAATATCACACATTTTTGGTGAGGTTTCACTACATATTTTACTGAAATTAATGTTTTGGGGCCATGGAGATTGCAAGCTGAAACAGGTTGCAGGCCATCTGCTCAATATGTTTTCTGTGATGGCAGCCAGTTCCAGGTGCTTTGGAGTTTGGAAGTCCCTATATTAGATGGCTGTGGAATAAAATAGCCCCAGGGCAATGTCTTTGAGATCCATAACAGGTTCTCTGTTTGTTCTATTACCTTAAGCAAAATATTTTGAAAACATCTTACTTTGAAAACAAATATGGTTTACTTCATGCAAATCAAGACTTTGGCAATTCGAGGGACCCCTCTGTGTCCGAGCTTTAGGTACAGATGACTTGCAATCTTCACCACAGTTATCTTTAAACAGCTTAGAATATGCTCTACAGAGATGATCTGCAAGTTATAAGTTTCCTGAAATTGATTGTATTTTTTTAATTTATGAAACTAGTTTCTTTTCAGCTTTTTTTTTTTTTTTTTTTTTTTTTTCATTTTGCAAGCAGACGTGTCTCTCAGTAAGTTATTCAAGCTATTGGGTCCAAACAGGCTATGGAACTGCAGTATCCATAATTTACCTCCCTGAACAGTTTCTCATTTGTAGATATAAATAAAATAAAGATTTGTGCTCTATTCTTCGATAGATTTTTTGTAGTTTTTTGCAGTCCTTTTTGCAGTCCAGTAGATATCTTGAACCTCTTGCATTATGCTTTCCAAAGTTGCAACTAGGGCATTTGAAACTAATATTTGAATTAGTGGGGGAAAAAAACCCCAATTCACATATGCCCAGTGAGATGGACTTTCAAGCAATTGCAGTGTTAATTTTTTCTTTTTTAAAATATATATAATATTTTGCAGTACACTGAGACTTTCTGTATTCAAACATTATTTGTAGGTCTTCTTTTGCCACTGGCAGCATTTCTTTCTATTGTTCACTTCAGTGTTCATTTATGAACAAACGTATTTCATTAGATTCCTCTTTGACATTTGTGTGTTTTTGTTGTTTTTTTTTTTTTTAACTGGAAATACAGTAACTTGTCACTAAAACCCCTGCAGAAGACCTGATTTTGCTCCATCTGTTCCTCCCAGACTGATAGGGAAGAGCAGGATGGCTGGCAAGGATCACTTATAAAACCCAAGTTGGCACTCAGCAAACACAGTGCCCAAGACAGCAGCGAAACTTTCCAATTAGAGCATATTTTTTTTTTCTTCTCTTTCCTCTGCTTCATGCAAGTATTGGACAGAATTCACTGTACAGCTGGCTTAGTTGTTGATGGGGAAGAGATGTGGAAAACTAAAGCAGCTGGCTTTTAGGAACCTTTGTTTTTTTTGTTTCTTTTTTTGTGAAAATGGGGCTGAATACAAAGAGTTTATATTTTGGTGTTAGTATGGTGTATAAATCAGAATGAAGCTGGAAGTTGTGTGCATAGCAGACTGCCTACATCTCTGCCCATCTTTCTGTTCCAATTCTCCAAGCTCAACATGAGAACATCCTGACAAAATCCAGTTCTACCCAAACTTTACAACTTTATATTCTGTTCGAGCCTAGTTGATATCTGGACCTTCAGTAAAGTACTCTGCAGGTCTTCTTGCTGGCCTTTTTTTCCTTTATCTGTACTTCTTGTCACTCTTCTCCCAGTAAGTGCCCTCACACTCTCCCAAAACTGTTCTAAACTTTTGCTTGCTCAGAAAAATCACTCCAGAGGTTCTTATTTCAATAATACCAACAAAGCTGTCTTTGAAGAAAGGCAAAGTCTGTAATAAGGAGCAATGCCAGGAGTTGTGCTAGTTCCAATACTGAAACCAATGTGAAAATGAAATTACTTTTCACTTTACTTTGGGACAGGATGGAACAACAAGTCTTTACAGTGTGATTACTTCAGTAAAATGTGCACAAGGTAATAACACTTCATTCAGTTGAATAAATAAACCAAAACCCTCCACCTTCTTATCAAGTGACTTTTTGGAGAACTGATACTTGGAAATTCAAACCAGTGGATTTTTATTCATGTGTCTCTTACTAAGTGTGTATATTTTGAATTCTCTAAAGCAATAATATAAAGGTTAGAAATTAATAGCTTGGTTTGGAACATTTGCTGTGGGTTTCTTGCAGTGGATCTTGATTTCTTTTTAATATATCCAGGAACAGTAGGGAGGCAGAAGTTGGTAGAGACAGACCTGAGCAGTGACAAGAGGACCCTTCCTGTCCCTTTCACAAACTTTTAGCCATTTTTTCCTTGGGAGCTGATAGCTGTTTCATGCCCACATCGTGTACTGTCTGATGCTGAGCTGATGACCCTTACTGCCTCTGCACACTCCCTCTTGAGGAGACCACACTTTGTAAGGGCAGCCTTGAATTGGAAACAACTTTATGGACTTGCTTTTGTTATGCGAATTAACTACTGAATTACTTGTCTTTCTGCTGTGTTTATAGACTTGGCTGTTTCTTACACAAACCAGTTTAATTAGCTGTGTCAGTTCTGGTGCTTGCAGAAAGATTTACATGGTTGATCTTCGCTGATATTTCCTCTCTGCAGTCTCCATTATAAGTAGAGTTAGGACTCCGCAAGTATGTAAGTGGGGATCATGCTGTGATAATTTCTTAAGGATTCTGGCATTGGGGTGTGTGTGTGTTGGTGTGTGTGCGTTCCTAGCCATTGTAGCTAATTGTTATCTGTAAGTATTATAGCTACATAAGAAGTACTATAGCTATTATAGAAATTATGCTAATTTTGATTAATGCTCCTTCGATTTATTTGACTTCAGTTATTGGTTGTACATACCTTACTATTTAGTGGGAATAATATCTGGTGAATGTCACAAGTAAAATGCTGATTTAAGAAAGACAGAGAATATTTTGAAATATTAACTGTTGCAGTTATTGCCTTAATAATACAGTATTAAGAGTCCAAATTACTGTTTAAAATATCAAATAGATTACTTGAAATATACCCCTGGTTTAAAAATCAAAACAAACAGAAACACAGGGTTTGTATGATTCCCATCAGAACTATAAATGTTTTTCGTACTTTTGATTTTTCTCCCTCTTTATCCTTTTGAATGCCCCCAGTGCCAGCCTTCTTGCTGAGCATGTCCCAAAACAGAGCATGGGTTTCGAAGGTGTATGAGGGAAAATGATCATATTGTAGCTTCTTTTGGAGTCTGATTCCTCTGTATTCTGCAAGACTCATTAGCTTAGACTATTGTGTGGATAAAAGAGATGTTCTGATATGTTATAATAAGATTGTAGGCCGATGTATTTATCTTGTAACTAAAGAGATTTTATAATCAGAATCTGTAGTGGAGACAACCTTAATCACTCTGTCAAGAGATAATGGAAGTATTGTTCTCCTCAGTATAAAGTGGTAAGTTAGGGAATTTTTCAATATTAAACCAGATGAAACCTTAAACAACATGGACTTTTAAAAATTTTTTTTTTTTTTTTGCACTGAGGAGAAAGGTCAAAATAAAAGCAACAGTCAAAACTGCTCCTAGCTTCGGTGTAGCACATCTCAGCCACTTTAATGTGTAAGTTTACAAAAAGAAATGAGGGGTGTGTTAATTGGCCTAGTAGATATGGGATAGTTTAACATTCAAATTAGTTGTGCACTAGTAGCCTTAGAACTACCTGTACTAGAAGAACTGAATAAATGCAAAGGAGTATTATCAGTGCCTTCTCAAAAAGGGGGACATTGAAGCAACATGGGAATGCCTCATTCCTAAACAACTTTGTCAGGGTGAGTTCAGCCCAAGCACTTGAAGGTAACTGTGAGCACAACATTTGGCATGTGACTTGATGATTTTACGCTGCCAGGTTACCCTTTATTGGTGCAATAGTGTTGAAAATTCAGAAGGTGTAAATTCCAGCCTCGTTTAAATAGCCTCCCACTGATGTGTTCAGCTAGATCTCAGACCAGAAATCACACAAAATTAACAGATCTCCAGTGAAACTTAGTTAAACACATGCCTTTCTAAGTGCTTTTTATTGCCTCCCTTTTCTAGGTCTTTAGGGATTTTGCACTGAATATCTGGAAAAACAAATCCTTGTTTAAACACTAAGTCTACAGCTTGAATGGCAAGGGGTAGCTGCATTAATTACTGCGTGGTTATTACTCAATTAGTGTGAAGCTGATGACTTGGATGGGAGAAATGCAGTCCTAGTTTCTTTGCTTGGAACTTTCGTGCTTTAAGTCAATTTATACCCCAAAGAAATTTTTTTAAAAAAATCACATAAAGTAAAACACGGTTTTTAAACACTTCCATGCTTGTAACTATGAGCTTGCTGCTAAAGGAGGCATAGAGACTTATCAGCCTTCATTGAACTCACCACTATTCTTAGACCTTGTATAAAGACTTTCTGTTATATACATTTCTACTGTTTAATATATTTAATGTTTTAAAATATTCTGTACATGCTTCTTTAGGACTTTTGTTTCGTCCTGTCCAGGTTTGCAGTGATTTTGTCTTCAGGCTGGCAAGTGTTGTCTCTGAATGGCACCTAGCCTTTTCTGTTCTAAAATCTTACTTTCAATCTGTTTCTGGAAAACGGTGCGTTTTTTAAAGTTATAATGATCTATCTTCTTTGCTCCATTGTTTCTCTTTCCACCAGAAGGATTCAGAAATTTAGAGGAAACCCATCCTTCTGCTAATATTCAGGCAGCCTGTTCCAGAAAGTATATTCTGCCCTTCTGTTAATGCAGCAGGGCAGAAGGGAAGGTGCCTTTTATAATTCTACAAAAATTGCTCAAATTTGCCCAGGTAGCCAGCGTTCAGAATACTGAGCAGGTGAAAACTGAAGCAGAGAGCTCTAGGCCTCTGCAGCTGAAGAGTTTATATTCTTTCCGTGTTGAAAAAACAACTTAGGACTGACCAGAATATTTGCTGCTTCAATCAAGACCTGCTTGAGGCAAATTTGGATTTTGGCATAGAAGTCCCAAACCAAAAGCAGGTTGACTGTGCGTTTCCTGGGCTGTCTGTGACTATGCTTCTGGGTTTGGCTCGAGTGCAAACTAGACACAGAAGGAGGTTAATCGTGTTGGTATCATTTGAGAGATAATTATACATGGAAAGTGGTCCCAGAACTGGAGTTCTGTTTAAGAAGCTGACGAGTATAAGAGTGCATTAAATTAAGGTTGCCCTTAGAAAGAGAAATCTGTATTTATTACAGTTACTCTCAACCGAAAATCAGATTTTTTTCTTCAGAATTAATTGCAATTATTTATAGTACACAATTAATTGTAGTTATTTATAGCACTCACTGAGTCTATGTTTTTGTTTTGGTGTGGTGATAATTGCAACATTGGTATAAAATGGCAGAGCTTCAATACACTGAAGCTCGAACAACTGGCAAACAGTGATAGCCATGAAGAGCACAAATTAGTCCTCATTTTTTTCAGATCCATTTCAAATTTACTGAAGGAAAAGTAGTCCGTGGATTTCCAAGGGGATCTGGTGCAGTACTTCATAAAAGTGCTCTAGACTTTTAATTCCACATTTCAGTAGGTCTCGCAGGGCCTCAGTTGGTCTCTTTTAGGTTTCAGTGGGTTTCTGAATACTTCAGAGACACTTCAGAGACGCTGGCATTTTTCATATTCCCCTCTTTGGCCTAAGCATAACATGGTGAACTCTGACACTGGCTCTCTGATCTCTCTGGTGTAACCAACCCACCCGTCAGGGAAAAACTGAGGAAACAAGGTTGAGAACCTTCAGCTATTTCTTGAACTTATGTCTGAATGAAAGGATGAGCAAAAGATAGAAGAGAAAGGATAACAGAGATAAGGAATGGCAAAATTTGTTGCCCAAGTGATCACAAATGGTTTATTCACATCACTTACTGCATAAATTAGCAGTACAGGTAAGGGTCCATTTAAAAGCTTAGAATGAAAAGGATTAAAAGAGAAAATTTCATGGAAGTGTCCTAAAAATATTAGTTAACATCCACAGAGAATAGACGCCTTCAATTGATTTTTAAGAATAAAATATCTGACCTTCTCCTTTGGGTGCTTGTATATGAAGCTTCTGGCTACCCAATTTATCTTGAATCTTGTTTCAGGACAAGCTGGCCCTTTCAAAGAGGCTTCTTAGATATTAAAGATACTCTGAAACATGCAATTTCCTACAGAAGTAGCCTGGGAATACAAGCCCAGTATAAAGCAAACAAGAAAAGCTGGAAATTAATCTTTTGGAGGAAAAGCCCAATAGGAAAGAATGAAGATGCCCATCTTAACTCCCTAGTAAAAGATGTGCAGGATGATGCCTGCAAGCGATTGCTAGGAAGAGGAAAGCACATGGATGACATTTGGAATTTATTTCTCTGAAACAAAAAATGTAACCCAAAACTCATGCCCTGAAGAAAATTAACTCCTATAGCTCATAGGAACTCTCTAAACTCTAGCCAGTGAATTAAACCACTGATTTAGAGGTTTCTCGGGTAGCTAAAAAATATATGAAGTCTTCAGGGCAGCAAAATTTTTTTCTAATAAATTTGTATGTCATCAAGCACAGTGCCAAGAAGTGCTGTTTCCATTTATGCCAGTAAGTGTACTATGAAAACTCCTTTGGATGTCTGTAGTTTAATTTCCTTTTAGGGTCCTTTCTACCAAAAATGTTTTATTATATAGCTGGTTTATTTTTTAACTTTTTTGTGTGAGCTTGGCCTTTAAATTTGTTGGAGAAAACAAAGAAACAGTTTATATAGCATCTAGAATCCAATGTGAAGGGGCACAACACTTCTTACTAGATGGAATCTAGAGCACAAAGGATCAGTAAACAGTTAAAAATCCCTTTTGTATGGGGGAATGTTCAATGCCAATGTTTATCTAGGGAAAAGACCTGGAACAGACAAGTGGTTTTTAAGAAGATTCAAGGAATGGTGAAGTACAAGCTAAAATAGGAAAGCATGTGAATCTATTTCAGACCTGTTTGCTCCAGTTTTTTTCCCCTGTGAATGAATAGGGTATCACTCTGAGGGGTTTGTCCTCATCACTGACAGCTCTGTTATCAGTTGCAGTGGGAGAAAACCTGGACCTAAGTGGAATCAGTTGAGGTATTTATGGGGGCAGTAATCCCAGGGCTGGTCTAAGGGAAGGAAGTCCCAGCATGAACATGCCAGGGGTAGATGTTGGTTTGAGATCTAAATCCTGAGGTTGCAGGGCATGTCTATACTGTGGAATTGGTTAAAGTGCAAAGGAAGCACCACTGCCCAGCATGGTGTCTTGTCTGCCCAGCATGGTTCTGTACAGTCTTCCTGGCATTCCCATGGGAGAAGGGGAGCTCTCTTTATATTGATAGGAAGAGAGAACAGAGTCTTAAGCTGTGCCAGTGGAGGTTTAGGTTGGATATTAAGATTTTCTTCACACAAAAGGGTGATTAGACACTGGAATGGACTTCCCAGGGAGGTGGTGGAGCCACTGTCCCTGGACGTATTTAAGGAAAGACTGGATGTGGCACTGAGGGACATGGTCTAATTGATGTGGTAATGTTTGATCACAGGTTGGACTTAATGCTCTGAGAGATCTTTTCCAACCTAATTGTTTGTGTGATTCTTTGATTGTGCCAAGGCTGAAGTGAGGAAGGCTGTGCTTATATTGGCATTGTACTTATGGACAGAGCCTTGGCCAGGCAGCAGCTGAGCTGATTTCAAAACTCTGCTGAGCACATCACCTCGCCCTCGGGGTTCTGCCATCAGTGAGGGTATCCAGCATGGGGTTGTACTTGCAGGGATGGGTGTAATTACTCAACAAATGTTAGAAGGCTATTGCAACAACCAGCTTCATATTCTGCCCCACCTCAGGCCACCACCCTACACATGTTTGCTAAATATTTTCAGGATTTTTCTCTGACATTAATAACTTTGTTTGTTTGTTTGTTTTGTTTGCTTTGTTTTGTTGGTGTAAGGTCGCTCAATAATACTGATGTATCTTGCAGTATATCCAAGAACCTTCACCTGGAGTTAGATAACACTTGGTTATGTGTGTCTGCGAGGAAAAAAACCCCACTGTGTTGACAGAGTAACAGTGAAAGGCATAAATGACATGTGACTTCAGAAGTGAAAAGCTTGCTGTCATAATTGTGTAATTCATTATGTACTTAATAAAAAAGATGTAAAGCAAGCATCAGTTATGGAAATCTTCCAAAACAATCTTTGTTAACTAAGGTAACTTCTTGCTGATGGTTTTGAAGAGTAACCAGTTTGAAAGAGGAGAAGTTTGTTGTCTTTTGTGACATTCATTCTTTTATTCTTTTAACTTTCTTCAAGAGCAAAGCAGTTACAAGCTCCTGTACTCCACGTACTTATGCTTGGAGAGTTGCCTAAGAAATACATACTTAGTCTTTCTGCAGTCATTGTGATCACAGCATCTCAGTAAAAAAAGAGACTGGAAGGGACGTCCAGAAACAGATCTAATTAGATCTGGTTGCTCAGAGCTGTGTCCAGTTGCGTCTTGAATTCCTCCCCTGAATTCCTTCATGAGGAGATTCCACAGCCTGTCTGGACACCCTCTGTCAGTGTTTGACCATTCTCATGGTAAAACAACAAACAAATAAATAAAAGTTGTTATATATAATCAGAATTTTCCGTGTTCTGACTTATGATTGTTGTAGTTCCACTCTGAAGCTGGAAGAAGGGTCTGGCTCTGTCTTCTCTGTATCCTCTGGTCAGGCAGTTGTAGACAGCAATATGTTCTCCCCTGAGTCTTTTGTCCTGTGGGCTGAAGAGGCCCAGCTCCCTCAGCCTCTTCCTTTTTTTTTTTTCTTTTTTAGGGATGATACACATCTGTCTTCACTTTATGGCTTTCTCTTGTGGATATATATCCACTTATATAACTTCAAATTGGTTTTGATTTCTTTTCTTTTCCCTCCAGCCTGGATAATTTAACAGAAATATTTCTGGTAGCTGACAGTGAATATGTAAGTGTTGTGTTTTACCATGAAGCTTATGACAGCGCCTCACATACAGAATCAGAGATGGGCTGAGGCAGGAAGGTGTGCTGACCAACTCCAGCTCTCATATCTGCTCATATGACAGATGTTTCAGTCCCTTAATCATCCATGTGGTCCTTTGCTGGCCTCACTCCACAATGTCACTGTCTGTCTTGTACTGGGGAGCCCAGCTTGGGACCCAGCACTCCTGATGTGTCTCCCCAGGGCTTTGCAGAGGGAAGGATCCACTCTCCCAACCTGCTGGCAGTGCTTATCCTAGTACAACCCTGCATGTCAGTGCGTTGCAAGGGCACGTTGCTGACTGTCGTGATTGGTTTGGTGTCCATCAGGTCTCAAGGTCCTTTCTGCAGTGCTCCCTTCAAACTGCTCAGCCCTCAGTGTGTAGTGCTGTCTGGTGTTATTCCTCCCCAGGTTCTGGACTTTGTGTTCTCCACTGCTGAACTGCATGAGGTTCCTGTTGGCCCATTTCTCTGCTTCCCTCTGAATGGCACAACTCTGGCACATCAGCCTCTTCTGCCAGTTGTGCATCATCAGCAAACTCTCTGGGTGTGTGTTCTGTCTCATCACCTATGTCATTGAGGAAGAGAATTAAAAAATATTATCCCCAGGGGTAGACCACTGGGGACTGTCCTTCAGATGAACTTTGTGCTGATCACAACTCTTGGAACTTGGCCGTTCAACCAGTTTTCAGTCCACCTCACTATGCGCTTACCTAGTCCATATTTCATTCCTTTGTCTCTGGGGATGTTATGAGAGGCCATGTAAAATCAAGATGAACATTCACAGCTCATTTCATCATAGAAGACTCTTGGGTTGGTCCAGCATGATTTTCCCTTTTCCTATGCTTATTATACCTATCATTGCCTTGTCTGCAATACATCTGGAATGTTTTTCTGGTTGATTTGTCCCAGTGCCTTCCCCGGGCCTGAGGTGAGGCTGAGCAGCTTGTAGTTCCATGGATCCTTCTTCTGACCTTCTTGAAAGATGGGGGTGATATTTGTTTTTTCTGCAGTCCTCCGGAACCTGTTTAAGTCACAGCCACCTTACTGAGAGTGGCCTTGGAGGGACACCAGCCCACTCCCTCAGCAGTCATGGATAGATCCCATCAGGGATTTGTTTATATCTACTTTAATTCCTTTAAATGTTCTCTAACCTGATCCCCCTCCACTGAGCCTAAGACTTCCCTGTTCCAGATTTCCCCTGTCTTGGGGGCCTGGGATTCCTAACTGAACAAGTAAAGACAGAGAGGAAGAAGCCATTGAGCACTTTGGTATTTTCCATGTCACCTGTCACCATTTCTCCCTCTCTGTTTCCATTTCAGGCCCACATTTTCTCTTTCTTTGGCTGCAGATGTACCTGTAAGAGCCCTTCTTGCTGTCGTCCACATTTCTCACCAGACTCAATTCCTGGTGGGTTTTGGTTTTCTCACTCCTGTCCCTGAACACTCAGACAGCTTCTCTATGTAAATATTCAATCAGAAAATATAAACTTGGACTGTTGGAAATATATGATGTGACAAGTGACTTATATCAACATTAAACACCCCAAACCTCTCCATAACATAAATATGCAACACAACAAATATGATGGCAAGGACTGTGATGTAGAAACATTGTTTTTCCCAGAAAAGCTTTACCTAGATATTTTCTCATGTTCAATATCATTTTTTCACCTTTTAATGTATGGAACATGCTTGAATTGCCAGTAAGTGATAGGCAGCATGTTCTGTTTGTTGCATATTTGTCTTTGTTTCCTTCTTTTTCCTACTGAGTTGATAAAGACAAAGTCCATGATCCATAATATCTGATTATTAACAGTTAATGTTTTTAGTCATGTGTTCTTTAAACAATGGCCAGATATTGAAGTAAGTACTAAGTACTCTTCAGTATTTCTTAAATATATTTGAACCACTTACAAATAGTCCTACCACATTTTGTTTGATAAATAAAAATGTCTTTCTTTTGGCCCCAGCCTTTGTAGGCAAAAAAATAGTCCACGTTGCCTTTGGAAAAGGTTTTATCTCACTTTTTTAGAGTATAAGCATATGTTAAGAAGCATATTCCTGGCATACTGAAGTAGTCTCAAGTTTACAGCTATCTTTATCTGTCCTGCCTACATAAACAAAAGCTGAGACACAGGTAGGTCTCTTGGTCCTTCTATAAGTGGCAGAAGCTTTTAATCTTTATCTTAGTTTGTGTCCACTATTCTGCATGGTTGTTTGATATTGTAAGCCCAATGCTGATGTTGAAGTTGGGTAATTAGTGCTTACTCATTATCCTCTTGAATGCTCTTAAGTGGATGTGGTTTCACTGTATTTATGAAGAGGATCAATTAAGATAATCTTGGATTAATCCCATTACACTCTTTGGTCTTGTTTATGGCTTTCTTTGTCATCAAAGTCACACAAACGATGAAAAGTTGTTATTCTGTTTGTCGTACTGTCATTATCTTTTATTGTAGAATTCCTCCCTTAAAAAAATGTAAATATATCCCTCAGTGCATTCCGCTGTTCACAGATACACAAAACAGACATACCAAAGATTTGGATTATGTTACTTTTAAACTATTGTCTTTTCGGCACTGATCTTACCCACAGTAATATGTATATGGTCACATTGAAACAATCCTGTCAAATTTGTGGTGCCGTTAGGAAAATTAACTTTAGTTTCACACTGGAGTTTTAGGATGTTCAAGAGGTTAAAAAAAAAATGGGGCTTTCACCTGACATCTTTTAGAGAGCTTATGAAATGAGTCCATGCAAAGCAGGTAACACAAGGTGCATTTACCTGCCTCAGTTCAAAACTATTAGCATATAATTTATGGGATCATAAAAAATACTTCTTGTTGAATGAGTGCTTTGATGAGAAAACCTGCTAAGAGGATAGAAGTGTATGGTATGCACTGTAATATCAAGTTGATCTGTAATCATAATTTTTTGATGTGTCAATATGTAGGGGAGTAATCTGTCTCATTAAAAAAAAAAAAAAAAAGTGAGTCTGATTCATTTTCACTAGGTCAATTGCTGTTGCTAATCCAGAGTCTTTGTCAGCTTTCACGCTTTCTTGTGTGTTGTGTTTTTACACTTTTGCTTAAAAGGCAGGTAAGATGATACTGTTAGCAGTTTCTGCTCTTGTTTTTTTTTTTTTACTTGGAACAATAATGTGATAGACTTAAAATAGCTGCTTTTAGCAAATTCTATTTTTCGCATGTCTATTCATGGGGAGACAGATGGCCAGAGAAGGATAGAATGACTTTGATTTATTTGCATTAACAATTTTTTTTTTCTTCTGTTTATGGTGTTGTCTTTAGTGTCATAAAAATTCATTCATTAAATAAAAACTTTGATAGTCTTGGAGAAAAAAAAATAATTGTGCTCTCTGAACATGGTACAAATGTTATAGAAATGTAGTTTATTGTGCTAAGTTTTGAAGGAAAAAATTCCCACTTTGTGCTCTGAATATTTAACCAAAGGAAAATCTCTCAGGACTATGCCCTATCCTGCAGTATGAGTTAATCTCCTGTGGTTTCTATTTGGATTGCAGGAATGATTCGTTCTTGCAACTTTATGAATAGTTCCTAGTAGAGTATCTTTGCTTTATTTCTTCTTACTCATATCATGTGGCTTTAAATTTTGTATTCTAATTCTCCCTTATTTCAGACCAGGTATTTTTGTCAATATTTCTTAACAAAATTTCATACAGATTGAAGTAATAAGTCTCTGGTTATGAGTAGGTGTGTAGTCCTGAGGTATGCAGGGAGGTAACTGCTGATTACCTTAGACTTGCAGTAAAACCTCATCTACGAATATTCTTCTAAGCACCTGGCACACAAGAATATTCCAGGACTGGGTCCTGCAGGGTGCCAACATAGAGGATTAATTCCAGTAAATGAACATAAACATAAAGACTAAGGTCTTTGGTAGTCATGTACTGCTTGTGTGTGCATAAACATTTTATAATGATTTTGTCTCCTAGATTTTCTTTTCAGTATTTCAAACTACTACAGCATTGGGAAAATTATTTTTGTATTCCAACTCTAGTACAAAAAACAGGTGAAGTCCTCAGAGAACTAACACTGCAGAGCCCATAGAGCCTGGCATGGCTTTTTTGTTTGTTTTAGACAGAATATTTGAAATCATGATTAAAGCGTCTCTTTTTCTTCAATTTGGTAAGAAAGTTTTGATGTTTTAGTGAGCCTTGAATTGTGACAAAGAGGCAAACCCCAAATTGTACTTTACTCTTTAAAGAATTTAAAAGCAAAAGTGTAGTGGGAAGAGCAACCCTGCCTAAACCCATGTGGGAAAAAAAAAAAAAAAAAAGAAAGAAAGAAAGAAAGAAAAAAAAAAAAAAGAGAGAAAACCCACGAAAAAACCCCAAAAAGCAAATCAATGTTTTCATGTTTTCCCCCGCTCCTTCCGGGCCAGCCGGAGCAAACTGCAGCAGCTTTTGCTCGCTGGCCCGGCCTGTGTTCCGCGGTCCCCAAAGTGGGATGCAGAAAGTGCAGCCCCTGCGCTCCCAGGCAGGGCGCTGCTGCCGCGAGCCCTGCCAGGCGCTGTGGGACGGAGCGGAGCACAGCGGGCAGGCTCTGCTCTCTGCCCTTCCCGGCCCTTCCCGGCATTTCCCGGCCCTTCCCTGCCCGCATCCCCCGGCAGGTCCCGGCCGGACTCTAGGCAGCGCTCCCCGGCCCCTCCGCCCAGCCAGCGGGGGTCGGGTTTTTTCTCTTTTGCTCATCCTTTTCCTCAGCGCACGGGGGGCTTGAAAATCGGAAATGATCTTAATTAAATGTTTTCTGTACAGAAACAAGCGGGCCCTTTTTGTGCAGGAGGCAAAGGCAGCAGACCTTATCACAAAAGACAAAAGCAAATATTTATCAGGGAACAAAAGATGTCCACGGTTGCTTGCAGCGGGGGAGATTTTTCTCTCTCTCCCAGTGAAGATGTTTAACAGCGTAAGATGTTTATCGGGACTCCTTGTTGAAATTCTTTGTTTCCCTGCAAGATCTACAAATGGAACTGTTTTTCTTTCTGTGAAGCACATAATGAAGCCCATGAGTTAAACTGCAGAGAATGCAAACACCTGCTTGTCCCTCTGTTGACTTTGCATTTCAAGAAGGTCTTTTCTGTTCCACATGATAATAGTTTGGGGTTTTCTTTGGTTTTTCATTTGTCCTGTGTGGAGAGAAATGGTCATCTTGCCTGTCTTCACTTTATGTCACTTCTGATGCAGTAATTGTCTCCATTAAAGAAATACCATGTTGTTAAAAGTATTCCTTCTCCTTCAGAATCTTATGTCATCGAGTGAATAAGCAATTACATTTTACTGCTTTCCCTGTCTGACTTATTTTTTTATGTTCTTTTTTTGTTGTTTTTGTTTTTGTTTTTTTAGTTTTTTCTGCTCTGGTTGCTGAGCTACATGTCTGAAAACTTTATATTTTCAGCCATGAATGACAGGGAGGAAACATTAGAATCCCTGTAACCTCTTACTGCATTTTTGCCTGTTCCCCTTAACTATTTCATATACAGAAACACAGTATTTCAGAGGTACTTGAATGCTGATTATCCAGTGATTTCACACGTGTGTATCCCTAATGCAATATGATTTTTAGCTGGTATTGGAAACGTGCAAACACTTTTATGAATATTTATCCCAAACAGCTGGATTATCAGTTACCTACAAAATCTTATTTATAAAATAAAAGTTTAAGATTTTATGATATAAACCCTCACTTTCTCCAACTTGTGAAGAGAGTACTTCTGATTAAATTTATTCACATGGCAAATGTTCAGTCTCATAATAAGCATTGTAAGTTGATGTTATTGCCAGTTTCTGGTACTGAACAACATAATTCATACTAGTGCCTGCCATCAGTATTTGGGATTTTTAAATAGTTCACAGTATTTGAGGAATACTTTAAAATACTTTTCCACAGCAATTTAGAGAAGACCTTTACAGTGACATAGGATTTTGTGTACAGTGCTGTAAAGTAAAAGTACTGCATCATAACAGAAGTGTTATACCCAGACAGGGCTTGTCTGCTGTTTTCATGTAGTTCATAAATACTGGGGAGGATGGATTTCTAGTTCTTTACATGACTGTACTTGTAGATAGTCCTATTTGTCTGGGAAATTATATTCAAAGTGGTGGGACTCCTGGGAGCTAGCACTTGTGGAATAGACACCTTTCTACTTCATATACATCATTACATTTTAAACTAATAATGTAAAATAAAGCTTTGTATTAGGAGACAGATTGAAGTATTGTTTTGGTTTCTTTATTCATGACCATAATATTTTTCTCAGACTTCTCTGAAACTTCACAGAACTGCCAGCTTTAGAAGAACAGTTCCTGGGTGTGTTTGTAAATTATTTACCTTTTTACAGATCTGAAAAGTATCAGTTTTAATGAAATAAAATTATTTTAGTTCTAATTTAACAGAATAGTTCTTAGATAAAGATGCTCTATGATTCTTTATTTTCATGTCTATTTCAATTCTGATTAAAGAGCTTGCATTCTGTTTTTCTTTTGTTACTAAGTCCAGATAGTTTGATACTCTTTTCTTAAAGTTGCATAAAGAACCAGTAAATCAGGTGGTCTCAGAACTTTCTTAAAACAGGTAAAAATGTCCTTTTAAAATTTTTTTCTTTCTCAGTTCAGAGGCTTTTTTTTCACTTTGCCAGAGATAGAGCATGTTCTATGATAATTTGCAGAATTCTTCTCTTATACTAAGGCGTTTTGTATTTCTGATAATGCTAGAGTGCGTGTCTGGAAATTAAAAAATAACTATAGCAGATTATACAGTAGTAGGGTTTTTTTTTAGTGAATGAAATTATTATCTATGCTACCTTGGATTGAACTACTGTCATTTTCTCAGGCTCTTTGGCAAGAAACAAGTACCTCAGTAGAGAGGGATTTAGTCTTCAGAAACACAGAGTATATTCTGAAGACAAATATTGTGTAAAATATTAAATGCCATATACTTCTGGACTGCTTTTGCCCTCAAGATAAGTTTTCTTCTTAAAAAAAAGAAAAAAAAAAAAGGAAAAAAGAAACTAGGACTACTACAACTTTCTTTTCTAACAGCACATGCATTATTTGAGGATTTTATTGTTTTGAGTTTTATAAATACTGTAGTGAATTATTATTTCTGTAGAAGCAGAAAAGTAGATATAAGGGGGGGGGTGGGGAAGCATATATGCCCAAGTTCACAGAAAAAGTTCATCTTTTAAGATAACTTACCTTCTTGCTTACTTCTATCTGATAGCATACCCGTAATATTTCTTTTATCTATATATAAAAGAATTCACAAGGGTTAACATGGTCAACAACCCAGAAATAATGAAAACCATATTGCTGTGGAAATAAATTCTCTCCAGCATTAGGAAGCCATTTGTAGAATGGTATTGCATCGTTGCTGGTGATAGCAATGCTGACCATTCTATAGGGTGGTTGGTGGTGAAAAACCAAATTTAAAATTTATTTTCCAATGCAATTGAAATATTTGGAGACAAAAGGGAAGGATATTAAAATACAAGCATTTTTGGTACAGTTTTGTACAGATGGGACTGTAATTGGTGACATGGGAATGGTATATATACTGAAATATTTGAAATGCTAATTCATTTTTTGCTTCAGTTTTCCAACTGCCAGCTGTAATTATGGATCTCATTTAACAGATGCTAACACAGGGAGTAACTTCACTCCTGGAGTAGTCCCACTGAGACATGGAAGTAAAGTTAAGGCTCAGGTGCTTCAGCATTGTTGTAGATACAGTTCTAGGAATTCATTGGATGTTGCTATTAAAGACTGTCTGGTGCCTAGGTTATAAACCATTTGCATTTTGAGTATTTTTAGTTATACTTAAACTAAATTATGCATTGAAATTCTTTATCAAGATTAATGAAAGCCTTTAGATTTAAATTTATCACTGTTTACAGTCCTTAAAATTTCATTATTTGTTGACAGAGGTGAATGAATCTGAAGTGTTTTTATTTCCACAGAGCTCTCGTAAAATTTGCGAGATGAATGAGAAATGTTTTATGAAATGATTTCAATTAGTTTTATATTATTTTCCAGTGGGACGTATTATATATAAAGATGTGTTCTAAAAACAGTAATAGTGTCTCTAAATTTCCTCAAGTCTTCTTTTAGAATTTTTAGGAATATCTGAATAAAGCATCTGTTTAAAAGAAGTTCTATACAAGCAAGGGTTCAGTTGGCAAAATAAACTGAAATAAAAACTTAAGGCTTTCGTGAGTGTCTTCCCTCTGTGAAAATCATACAAACACATTAAAAAGACAACCTGTTTTAATTGATTTATTGTTAAAATATAAAATCAACTAAATACACAGAATAAATTTTGTTTGTTTTTCTGTTTTTTTTTCTTTTATCAATATTTAAATATATTTGTAGTTCCATTTTTACTTATTAGAAAAACTGTATTTCCGTTCAATAGGAAACCCTATATTTTTCAATCCAGTTTAGAAATTTAATGTTGAGCTTTTAGGTCAAATCAAATGTCTTTATAATTGTAAAAATAAAAATTATTAATATCCTGAATGACTTCAGTCCCACAGGATTTTTCAATAAGGATTTAATAGGAATGGATCCAAAAATGTTCTGTAAAATATTAATGGAAATTCCTTTAAATTCTTTGTTGTGTAACAGGAAATATGTTCCTTTTCTAACACTTTGCGGCTGTTGAACAATTCCTTAAGAATTTGTAATACTGATACGCTTTTGTAAATTCTGGGACAGGGTAATATTATTTCCTTCACTGTAAGGACAGAAAATCCTTACAGGACAAAGATTAAAACCCTGAAGGAATGCACTACAGAGTAGAACAAATTCTCCTCAATTCCTGAAAAAGAATCAAGCTTATTATCTTGTGGTGTTGTGGTTGTGGTGGTGATTGTAGTTGTTATTATTACTATTATTAATATTATTATTATTATTGTTGTTGTTGTTGTTGTTGTTGTTATTTTCCCAAGTGATTTTAAGATGCCTTAAAGGTTAATGAGAAAACAGAAAGCACATTTTGAAGCAACTTCTGAATGCTTCAGAATAAATGAAAGAACAGCCTGCTTCTGTGCTTCCTTTTGAAACTTGAACTTGGACAAAAGTGTTTTTGCATTCGTTCAGATGTCTTTTTTCTTCTTGCTTTGAAAAGACTGTAATTGAGTAGGGATTTATTTTGATAAGAACTAATAGAAATGTAATTATAAAAGGGTGAGTAGAGATTACAAGAAATTGTGTTGTTTCAGGTTTTCTAAATTATTCAATCATTATTTTTTTTATGTTTTTGCTCTCCTTATGCTAATGCAAAAAACGACGGTGTGAGTAATGCAGTACTTTGAAGGTTAAGGTGAATTTTTCAGGCTGAATGCAAAAGCAATAAAAAGTATAACAGGAAACTTCATATTGCTTTACATTAATGTTCGGGGCCAGACCATAACTGTGTGAAGGATAATACAGTGTGAAATAATTTACTGTCTGGGCTTATGCGGTTTTTTTGAAAGACACAACATACTATCCTTTTGGGCATTACTATGGATTAAGTAAAAAAAAAAAAAATTCCTTGCTTTGTCAACCAATGCAATTTATTTGCTTGATTTTTTTCATACGTTTTCCAAGATTGCTTCCTGTGCAAATTCAGAGATGGAGATGAACAGAGGTGGCTAATTATTCACATACCTAGTTGTTAGAGCCAAACAGGAGACATCCCCGTCTTGCCACTGTTCTTGGCTTTATACAGTTGTGTTTGTTTTCTTAGTGTGTGAGTGGAAGGTGACAGCAGTTTAATCAAGTCAGTGTATGATGGGCTCTAGAGGTTTTGGCCTTTCACTTATTCCTTGAAAAGATGGATCAATCTCATACCTGCAGCATCTGGATACAAAAAGCACTAGAACACTCCTCTCTTGGGTGAGATTTCAAACCAATGACAACCTATTCAGGCCAGAAAGGAAGAGACTGTCTGTGTGGAGCTTTGGAGTGACCTTAAAACTCCAGGAGAGCAAGAGGATGGTTTTGGTGAATAGGCAGGAAGCCAGGGCAGGAGAAAATTCCAAGGTGTTTGCCTAGCTGTGAGGAGGACTTTGTTTTTAATGATAGGAATGAGACAACAACAGAGGAAGGATTCAGGCATTTGTTCTCTTGGGAGTCTGAGTAGTACCAGAAAGGTGTTCCTGTTTTATATGCAACGTCAGGAACAGAATAAATGTACTTGGCTTAAGGATGTCACTAGTAGCTCTACTGTAGTGAAAGATGTTTGTTAAAAAACTGCACGTTGTGGGTAAAATTAGTTTTAAATTGATTTGTTTTCAAATTGGTTTAACCATTCAGATTAAATTTTATTTAAGACATTGAGGGGTTTCTAGACAGCTCTTCCCTGAATAACACTATGGAGCTTTTTGGCATTATACCCAAATTAACAGCATGCTGCGTCATTAAAAAATAAAAGAACTGCAATTTTTTCTTGGCATTCTTTTTCTGCAAAGCAATGAAAGACTCCCTATGTTGATTACAAATATTGTAAAGTGTTTACTTTGCTCTGTAAACCTGGGGCATTTCACGTTTGGATATCTTGTATTTGGCCTCTTAAGACCTTTTCTATTTTTTCTGCTTGTGTCTTGTTCGATGAGGGTTTCAGGTCTCATGCAATAGAAATTTTTGAAGGACAAAACCAATGTGCCCTGCAGGAGAAGCAAAGACAATGAAGTTGTTTGCAGGCAGGGTACATATATGTTAGGAATCTTTCCTTTAGTTAATACCTATTGTTTTAGTGATGGAAAGTTGCAGTTTCCCAGTCCCCTCATTTCTCCGTATTTTAAAAAGGAATAAAATTGCCCAGACATGCAAACAAGTAGTGCTGTTCTTTATTGTTACAGTGAAATACTAGAATTTATTTGCTATTAGAGATTTGCTCATTATTAGACCAAACACAAGTTTCTCTTTTTCTGTTTCTAAGGCTTATACTGAGAAATCTCCAAGCTTCATACATGCTAGGTGTACCCACTTCTCAAAATTATTAATTGAAGAACCACACGCAACATTCCAGCGAGGTCTCTTCACACCAAATCTCCTCCTGCATAATCCCGTATAAACACGAAACTTTCCCAACCAGAAACTTCAGGTCTTAGGAATTGTAAAAATGGTTTATAGCTGGCTAAAACCTTCTCGGAAGTATTGATAAAAATGCCTTTTGCTGGTCTGGTAATAAAGGAAAAGTCAAGGATAGACTATCACTGCCTTGGGCAGGAGAGGAGCTGGCGCTGGACACGTTCTGTGGGGCAGTGCAGGGAGTGCATTTCTCAATATTGATTTCAGGTCACATCCTAACCATTAGAGCTGGCTGAAAGCCAAGAATTTACTTTCACAAAATATTTTTGTGCTGCTTAATTTTGCTTTTGCATTTCATTGCAACAGGAGCAAGGTTTTCCTGCAATTTGGTGTAGCACACAGATAAAGGGTGTACCATATGGGAATAGGAGAAGCCATCCTGGAAAAGCTGGTGGTCTGGAATCCCATCCTGTTCATGCCTGTTACTGTGCATAACCAGGGCAGGGATGCAGATCTGAATCACCAGTTTTGTTTTCTGTTCTGAAAACGAAGAAGTTCTACATTATAAAATATGTTCTTAAGAAATGCTCATATTTTTACATGTTTAACTAATTTTTTTTTTTACTGGTTCATTTTTGGTAGGATTCAGTGGATCACTTTTATGCCATATCCTACTGCTACGCAGGATTATTTTCCAGATATTTTTCATGTTGAATAACACACAATGTCAGACAGAATTGACATTTATGAAAAATAGAAATATGAGTGCTAATGTTCTTACTGTGAAATTCTAGAGGCTGTTAGTAAGAAAGCTTAATCAACCGTTAAATAATCAATAGTTACTGGTTCACAGAAGGTTTATCAAAATTTTAATTTCTTTGGTTCCAGGATATTGGAAAATATCATTTTCAACAGCCTTAAGGAGTTAGAAGTCTCACTCCCATAGAATTTAAAAGTAATTTGAACATTTTATTACCTCAGGCTTCCTTGAAAATCCCAGCATGCATGAGTTGGATCTATTGTTCTTTTACCACTGAAAGCAGTGAATTGTGGATTCTAAATTTCTAGTTCCTCAGAAATAATCTGGATAACAAGAAATGAAACATTCTCAGGTAAACTTTGGATTCTTAGAAAACTTTGTAGAGGAATTTGTAAGTATCCCATAATGAGTAAATTCAGTTTAATTTTTCTTCTTGCTTGTCTTTAAGGTCCATTTAATTCTGTGAAAAAGACCACATGTTAAGGATTTCATAAACTTTTTCTTTTGGTTAGTTGCACAATTTAGATAAGAGAACTCCTTTTACTGGGAAAGATTTGTGATGTAAAACTGAAAAATGTTTTTTTTCTATTCATAGTGCCAACAGAAAAAGTACTTGCCATCTCTGTCTGTCTCTTAATACCTAAAATTATCTTTGGGCTGTTATCTTGAATTACTCTGGAAAATACTCAGGCTAACTTAACAGTCAACCACTATTTTATGTCATTATATTTAGTTATTCAGTCTAAATTTTCTGGGAAAAATATTTTCAGTGAATAAAATGTTTTGAGTATATTTGTTACCTTCACTTTTACTATCATATGACCAGTAATTCAGCCACCTTTCTCAATTCCTTGACTCTTAGGGTTTCTGGGTTATCCATAGTCTTTCTCAACTTCAGAAGCTGTTCATATGGAACCACGTGAAACACGCTTGCAGGAAAAAGTAATATAATATTGTGCTTCGGCTTTTGGAGCATGTGAACAGGTTTGTTTCTGATGAAATAAATGTGGGAGATGCTCCCCAGCCAGGCATTCAAACCACAGAGGCAAACTAGAGTTGAAATGCTCACAGCATGAGCATCAGCTCCTCAGTACCAAGAGGTAGGCAGAATCACCTTGTAGCCTGGCAGTTGGAGCATTTTCTTGGAAAGGGGCTTGTGTGTATTGACCCTTTCATGCAGAGAAAAGGAATGCCTTAACCATCATACTCTCTGAACTGGTCAAGTAGTCTATTTCGGTATCTAAAATAAGAAAAAAAGAGTTGTAGGAACGAGCCAACAGCACTGCCCTTCCTCTTCCATGGTTAGCATGACTTTTAAAGCAAAAATGGTAAGGTGGAAGGAAACACTGCTGAAATCTGGACCCTCGACATCATCTCCTGGATAAAGATGCCCTCCTCCAGTTCTGAGTGAAAAGTATGAGAGGTAGGATTAAATCACGTCCTTAGTATTCCCTATTGCCTAACTGGAGACAGTGATCTGATAAACATGTCAAGGACTTTTGTACTATCTTCTTCTCTCCCTCCCTGCCTTCCAATCTCCCTCTCTTCCTTCCTCCCTCAGAGTATTGCTGAAGGGCAGAACAGAGAAGGAGGAGGGGTCCTCACGCTTTTCCCTAAGCTCATACAAGCCCTTCCATTCCTGGCTGTGGGAGCATTCCCGCTTGCTGTACAGCAACATCCCAGCTCCAGCTTGCTTGGCCTCCTGGCAACCCAACTGGCAGGTGTGAGGTAGCTCAGCCTGCTGTGCCATCCCGAGATTTCAGGATGTTTATGCTGCGGCGCTCCTACGGAATGAGTGGGAGGTGAGCTGAGGGTCAAACTCCAGATTTAGAAATGGACAGTCCTAGTCAGAAAACAGCCTTGGTCCCTGTAGAGTGTAAAGACTCCCGAGTAATGGTAAAATAGGAACAGCCCATCATTACCAAGCAGTAGGATGAGATCTGCAGGGAAGGCAGTTTTCTCCCATCAGGAGATGGGATGTATTTAGTGTACGGATAGGGAACAACTGCACCAGGCTGTGAATCTACTGTGGTAAGCCAGAAGTTCCATCACCAGATTCTATCATGTAGAAACTCTTAAAAAATTCCTAAGAGTCCTTCCATTTGCTCTGCTCCACAGTTCAAACTAAAATATGCTGCAGAAAACTTCCATCTTGTCAGAAGCTGGCATTTTTAAAAGCAAAAAGTAGTGATATAAGAATGACTTGTCTCTCAAGAAACATTTCCTTTTGATGATTACATAACAGTAGAATAATAGAGATTTTACAAAGATTTATGCGAAGAGGCTTGTTGTTAAGCCCCAAATATAATCCAAATTCAAAAGGCAAGATCAGGGTTCTTTCACTTCCTCTGTTTGTCCCGTGGTTTGTGTATCACAAGACAACAGCTGTAGATCAGAGGACAGACATGCTCCTGGCAAGTGATGGGTGTTTGTGAGCAGGAACTTCCTGGGAGATATTGACCTGGTCATGGGCAGCTGCTCGGAAATTTGTTAAGTAATCTATCTAATATGTCCAAGGAGTAGCACATCCAAATCAATCCATCCAAATGCCTCAGGAATATCAATAAAGAGGTAATAAATCTGATAATTCTCTGTGATCTGCTCTGGTGTGAAGCTACTGGGGAAGCCTTGTACAATATGAAGATTAATTCTAGTACACATTTGTTAGGGTGACAAATGCTTCATGCCAGAAGTGTGGCTGGTAAAAAATTCATTTCAAATTAATTTCAAACTTTATTTTCTGCAATAATGTTCTGTCATAAAACTGAATGGCAACAAATGACAATTGCCGAGGGTATTTTCAAAAGGGAAATAGACCCCAGGTTTACAGAATGAGTTTTCCAGCTTTTTTTTTTTTCTCTCTCTTCTGTGAATCTCCCACTTGATTTCTGTTCAGCAAAAAACCATATCTTTCTTTGCTATTGTTCTAAATTTTAAACCATAGTAATGTAACAATAAACCATTAAGTATAACATAGTAAATACAAAGGCTAAAGAGGTAACAAATATATTTAGATAATTAATATCCTCCTCCAATTAGGCACATTAGCTTTAAGTTCTTTATGAGAAGGAAAAAAAAAAGTCCCATCAGGCACAGTCCTGAAAGTCAATATTTTTTTTGTTTCCTTCAACTGTGGTAGGTATAGAATCAAGTATATAATCTAGAAATTAGACCATATATAATTTGTTTACTATTTTTTCCATTTGTCACACCATCTCAAACACCTTTAGGAAATAATCTCAGCACTTCTGCTTCTAACTTAATATGAGAGAAGTGACCTTTCTCAGGGCAAACTGGCACATTTAGGAATTCTTTTTCAATGTTTAAAAAACTCAGAATTCTCTTTGTGAGCTTCATTCTAAAAATTATCAAATATTTGGGATTACCCTCATCTTTTCAAATGACCTCCAGTTTCTTTGAAGATCAAGACTAGCACTTTAGCCATCTATATCCTGGTCAGTGAATAAAATTATTATTTATTTTAAAAATAAAGAGCAGAAAGGAGGAGTTGAAGTTTCAATTTACAAAAATAAAAGCTGAGCTGCTATTAATTCATACAAAATGCTGTTTTCACAATCTGAGTCTGCTAAATTTAGGCATTTGGATTGTAAACTTCTTAAAACTTTATAGATTGTTATTTTTTTTCTACATTCCTAATTTTTTGCTGGACAAAAATCTGATTGTGCCTTAAAATCAAACAGAATACTCTTTGTCCTCTTTGTTCATACCACCATCCTATCATAGTATCTGCCTTTTGTAAACCTAGATAAAAAAAAATTATATTGAAAGCAATGTAGATGATGGAATCCAAGCATCCTGCTACCCTCTGTCAGTGAAATCTTGTTCCTCAGAAACACAAGTTTTGCTGATGCCACTTTGTAGGCTCTTTGGCACTGACTCTTGGAAAAGAACAAGAGTCCTATAATGCCTGTTCAGACAGTGGTGGCTGTTCAGCACCGCACTGAATGTATTTTTCAAAATATCCATTTTTCTCCATTTTATACGCAATTTTTTGGGCAGACTCGTGATCTTCCTATCTTTTCTGCACACTTTGGAAAAATCCCAGCCTCTATCCCTCAGGGGCCGGTCTGGGGACTGGCTCAGAAGATGCAGCCCAGAGAACATGGTGTTGAGGCTTCACCTCTCCAAGAGAACAACTAATACAGGATGGGGTCACAAGATGGTTTGAAGGCAGACTGTGGTTGGGAGCAGAACCTTACTGTCTCTTTCCTTTAGCAAATGGTTCAAACCATGGAATTCTTAAGCAGAGCTTGAAGATTTTATTTAACATTTATCTTAGTGTGGAGGGCAGCAGGCCATGGTTATTTCATGGCAGTTTGTTCCTATTACACTTGCCTTAAATAAGAGGTTCTTCTCAATCCCTATCCAAGGGAAGAACTGTGATAGCATTTAGCATTTAATATCTCAGTATCATAAAATTTTGTTTTGGTATTTTTTCCCATCCCATGAACTCTGTTGTCTCTCACTGAATTTGCTTTTGTTTTGCTTTAGGAACAAAAATTTTGATATCTATTGTAGCTCTTCTAACACCTCACAAGATGTTGATTTCAGAGAGGTGTTTTGCAGAGTCTAATTAAAGACTACACTTTACAATTTTGAACTTATAATGCCTTGTTCTCCGGACTTTAATCCATCTTCATAATTTATATATTAATGCCAAGTTTGCTCAGCTATGAAGTCGAGAGTGCTGGTGGGTCCTCATTTCAGCATATTCAAAGTGGATTTGACCAAAATTCCTCAACACTGAATGAATTTGTATCAACTGTTCTTCATAACTGCTTTTTTCCATGAAAGATCTGATTTAGTTTAGGGCAGAAGTACATGTTTCAGGTCATTCTGTGCTTGTTTTTAAGAACGGCTGTCACCGTGAATGTGAATTCAGGTTATGCAAAGTAGTAGCAAAGGAGAATGTCCTACTGTGCCACAACCATCGAGTTTTATATTGAATGGCTATCAGCTGAGGGACTGAAATTTCCATTTATTTCTTTAGCCACATAGCAAAAACAAACCGGTGCCTGATGACATTAAAATATGTATTTCAAAGGTTAGCAATGTTATGCAAAAAGTAGTTGAAACCCAAGAATTTTACTTATGCATGGGTTTGTGTCTGGAGATATCTGTGTATACTAATAAGGAAAACTAATTAGAAACATGTCAGGCTTGTTTTCATCTTTGGATCTCATCTTCAGTGTGCCCATGTCTGATAGGTTGAACCACGAGTCTCTTGTGGTTTAGTCTTGTATCCATGTTGATACCCAGACATGACAAACACATTGGGACCAGTGTTATTTAATATCTTCATAAATGACAAAGATAAAGGCATCAAGTGCACCCTCAGCCAGTTTTGCTGATGACATGAAACTGAGTGGTGCTGTTGACACACCTGAAGGATGGGATGCCATCCAGAGGGACCTGCACAAGCTCAAGGAGTGGCCCGTGGGAATCTCATAAGGTTTAACAAGACTGAGTCCCAGGTCCTGCAGCTGGGTCGGGGCAACCTCCAGTACCAATCCAGGCTGGGGATGAAGAGATCCAGAGCAGCCCTGGGAGAAGGACTTGGGGCTGCTGCTGGGTGAGAGGCTGGACATGCCCTGGCCGTGTGCACTGGGAGCCCAGAACCCCCCGTGTGCTGGGCTGCACCCAAAGCCCCGTGGGCAGCAGGGCAGGGAGGGGATTCTGCCCCTCTGCCCCGCTCTGCTGAGACCCCACCTGCAGTGCTGCATCAGCTCTGGGCTCCCAGCACAGCAAGGACAGGGAGCTGTTGGAGCCAGGCCAGAGGAGGCACCAAGGTGATCAGAGGGATGGAGCAGCTCTGCTGTGAGGAAAGGCTGGGAGAATTGGAATTGTTCAGGCTGGAGAAGAGAAGGCTCTGGGATGACCTAATTGTGGCCTTCCAGGACCTGAAGGGATCCCACAAGAAAGATGGAGAGAGACTATTTACACAGGCCTGGACAAGGGGGAATGGCTTCACACTGACAAAGAGTAGGTTTGGATTAGAGATTAGGAAGAAATTATTTACTGTGAGAGACTGGAACAATTTTCCCAGAGAAGCTGAGGATGCCCCATCCCTGGAAGTGTTCAAGGCCAGATTGGATGGAGCTTTGAGCAACCCGGTCTAGTGGATGGTGTCCCTGCCCATGACAGGGAATTGGAATGAGATGATCTTTAAGGTCCCTTTCAACCCAAGCCATTCTATGATTCTATGATAATTCAACACTTGAGATCCATGAAAGTGATGTATATTATACTGGGATCATTTGTCTTTTATTTGTACATACCTAATATATGTATTACTTTCAATGGAGAAATAAATTTATCTTGTAGAAATAATTATTTAATCTCAAATACATCAATTATAAGGAAAAATATTTTATTTCTATTCTGCCAGTAGGTACTTGGTTCACAAACTTCTTAGAATAGATTATTGAAAAATATTTATTTTCTGTCTTCAAACGGGAAAAATTTCAAACTCAGAAAAGACACTTTGAGCAAGATATTTTCTTTTGTCTTAAAACAATAGAATTCAACCGTGGTCTGCATACCTTTAATTAAAACAGAGTGCTAGTGGGATTCTGCTACTCCAGCCAAAGAGGATAAGAGAGATATGAAGTTATTTGTACTTAATACAATAAAGTATTAAATTAGTCCCTCGTAAACTTGATTGTCACTCTGTTGAAGTTATGCATGTTTACAAACTATCTCGAATTTGGCTGAAAATCTTGTGAAAAGAGAATGCCTGAAGATAATGTTTATACTTTTTGTATATTACTTTTAATTTGGTTTGTATTTCTTCTGGTCTCAGCTTGCACTAAAATAATCAGCTCCTCCCTCTCCAGTTTCTCTTTCTGTGTGTGTCCATATTGATTGTGTACAAGTCTGTGTGAATTTAGGAGCATAAGTCAGTTTGCACTATGGTTAATGCATTAGCAGGAAAACTAATGAAATTCCAGTTACATAACCATCAATTTGACCAGTATAGATCTCTTTAGTTCACTTTTGTCTAATCCTACAGTGCTTATCTTCACACTTCTACAATAAGGTGGTGGGTTACCATCACTGGAGATGCAGCTGGACGTGGTACTCAGTGCCACGGTGTAGTTGACAAGGTGGTGATTAGTTTTTCAGCATAAATGGTTCTGTGGGATATTTTGAAACTGTTACCACGGTATTCAACATTCTATTGTATACTGGATACTTGGCAAATACAAGCAAGTTTATAAATCTTTATTTCTCTTTACTCTTTACTTCTAAACTGTTACACATTCTCTACTTCTAAATGGTGAAAATCAGTTTTCCAAAGAAAGGCACTTTATTATATTTATAGATAAAAGCCTTAAAAATATGGCTTGGATTCTAGAAGTCAAGTTGAGTTTGCCATCTTGAGGAAGGGGGAAGGCTTTCTTTAAATTTTTTTTTTTTGTTGTTTGTTTGGTTGGTTTTTTGCTTTTAAGGTTTTGTTTGTTTGTTTGTTTGATTTTTTGGATTTTTTTGTTGTCACTTTTTTTTGGTTGGTTTTTTTGTTTGTTTTTTTGTTTTGTTTTGGGGCGGTTTTTTTGTTTATTTGTTTTTGGTTTTGTTTTTCCAATTATTTTTTCTTCCTTATGAAACATCAGACTTAACAAGGGTGACCTGAAATAAGATACTCTCAGAAGTTTACAGTCCAGTGTTTTTACAGAGTGTTTCTGAAAGAACTGTGATTTGTTTTTATCTCACAGGACTCGAAAGCAGCATTTTCCATAGATGTCAGCTTCTGCCTGCTGTGATGCTCCACTCTGAGTGATGCCACCTGCAGCACTGAGTAGCACTGGCAAAGGGAAGGGGCTTCTTGGAATAAGGTAGGTTCCATTCTTTTCAACGAGGCCTGATGAAGTTCTTCATAGTTACTTTTCTGTTTAATATAAATCATGCCAAAAGGTTTTCCGAGTCTTTCATTTCACCTTGACTTGTCATTAGTTTTGATGGCTTCCTCTGTGTTGCTATTTACCCAACAGAGTTATTAATGAGTCCAGGTGCTGTAGTGGGCTGCAATGTTCCAGCAGCTTTCATTCGTCTCACAGTTTTGTTCCAAAGCATTCTTGGGATTTTGTGTCTGTTACCTGTGACTACAGGTATATTCTGGAGTCCCTGTGCATGTGTCACCAGAAAGAGCATATCTTAGTTAGCATTCCATAGCCAAGGTTGTTTCCTAACAGAATGGTTTAATGAGAGTGATTTGAGAAAGGTTTGCATACTATTTAAAATATTATTATTATTATTATTATTAATGGACATAATCTCTGGTCAAAATGCAGTGCAATGAACAGATATTGCCTAATGGCCTTGGTTCTCCTTTACAATTTTCTCACTGGAGCTAAAAGACATATTGAGGTGAGAGCTTGTTACTTAAACATGGGACTGGTAAATATGACACAAAACTTGCAATAGACCCACAACCATCTGGAATGGCAGCTGAGCCCTTGGCAGGATCCAATAGGGCATGCAAAATGCATGAGTTTCCTATGCTTAGCAGTCCTATCCTATATGTTAGATTGCTCTTTCAAAAAACTGTAAAAATTGGTTCAGTTTGGATTGTGATACATTTCAATCCCAGATTCAGAGGTGATCTTGGAATTCAGGCACACCTGGAGACCTTCAAGGATAGGAGGGTTGAAATGAAGCAAGTAAGGCAACAACAAGGAAGGTGTTGGTCAGTAAGGGGAGCTTAATTTATCTTCTTTTCCTTTGATTCTTTTTCCTATATATATATATTCCTATATTCCCTTCTTCATGGGCTAGCAACTCACCACCCTCAAGTGAGTGGCAACTTTTCTCAGTTCTGCCATGCCTTATTTCACAAAAAGAAATGTATTAATTGCGGTATGCTGTCCTGCATCCCCTCTTTGTGTACCAAGTGTAAGGGAAAATATTACGGTCGGTATCTGACATGTGGAACTAATTTGCCTCTGTTGGAGTTCAGGGAGAGGTCTTGGCTATTACAGTAGATGAAAACATTAGGAATTATAGGCACCTCACCTCATGATGCTTCATTTGTAGTTTACATTTGTGATGATATACTATGGATAAAATATGGGGACCATATCCTGGCCCCATTGAAATCCGTAGGAGTTTTTCTGTTAATTTCAACTAGGCCATGACCCTGGGAATCTCTACTGGCTCCTGGTGAAAGATTTGTTCTGTTCATGCCCCTAAGTAGACCTCCTCTAAGGACTTAGTTTTTAATATTGCTACTAAATCTGCTTCTTAGGTAATAATTCTCTCTTATTGAAGTTTATTTGTACTTGATTTGGAGGATCCTATGCTCAAAGGAAAACATGTTTCTATACCTATATTTTTCTATCCTTAAATATGACAGTATTGTTAGGGGTAATTATAGACTGACTCTCAGGAAATAGTACCTGATGAAAAGAGAAAGGACTTCAGAACAATTTACAAAAGGATAGGGTGGCAATCCTATAAGTAAGATACCATTATAAAAGAACTGCAGAAACAAGGCATAAATCTGAAAGACTAGATCACTTAATAACTGTTTAATATCATCAGTTTCTATGATTGCAAATTCTTTCCTTGAGCATATTGTGGATTTTCCCCTTACTAACAGTTTGGATTTGATAGGTTTATCTTTGTCCATGGGTGAAAAGATGTATTTCAGTTTTATTCTTTCTTTAGTAAACTCTTTCACTGTCGGAGCATGTACTGCCCAAAGGTCATTCATAACTTACAAACCCTTTGACTAAAAGGCATCAGAATTCTTATTTTCTACATAATATTTCTTTTCTATCAGCTGATCAGTGGAGCTCTTTGCTCTGATGTATTCCAGTTATTGTATATAGCTAGCATAAGAGTATATTAAAATTGTTGTGTGACATATGAAGCTAAATTTTGATTGTCAAAAACATGAATGCTACACCAAAGCTATTTCTGACTCTGAGATATTTTCTTAATGCAAGTATTAATTGCTTCTGAAAAGGGGACAGATATGAAATGCTGAGTGTGCCCTCATCTGATACCTGATTTATCTCTTCCAGTATCTCAGGTTCATCAGCTCCTATTGGAAGTTTCATTCTATTGGTGAACCTTGTTTTAGGAATTTTACCATGTTTTTCATGAGAAATCTCTTGCAGTTCAGGCTGGGTTTTAAGTAGCGCCCAGTTTATGCAGTGTATGTCTCCATATGCATCTGTATGCTCAAGTGTCTCTGTTGGAGGTTTGAAGCTGAGTGGTAGAGATTTTAAAAATCTTCTCTTCTGCATGTTCAGGCCCAAGAAAACAAGACCCTAGTGTTCTTCTCATCACAGTTATCCCAGATGTTCAAGTATTTGAAGTATCCTGTAGGTATAGCCTTAAACTAATTTGTAAAGAATGTAGTATAAATAAATCCATTTTTTAATACAAGATTTCATAGTGATAAGAATGTTTGATGGAGGGAAAATGATTCAGTGCAATTTGTAACTTGGAGAACATAATACATTTGACTCCTTTTTCTGTATAATACAAAGAGTTCATCTGTTGCACAATGTTCATTTATAATTAAACATTTTATCATTGCACAGACTTTTATTGACATTCCTCATAATAGAGCTGATAAGATCTTGACCTACTCTTCAATACAGCAATGTATAACTCAATATTCTGGCACACACTGTTCCCTTCAGAATTAAACACATGATTTTCTGATTTAATTTTAAAATCTTGTGTACTTTTAGTCCCATTTATTTACCTTAACTTCCTAGATTTATGCCCTTTTTGACTTATGCATTTTCGATGCAACCATTTCTTGGGCTATCACTCATTTGTTCGAGCTCTTAGCTAGTTGGACCCCTTTATTGAATTTTTTTTCTCCTTTCTTTCATTTATTTTTTAAAATTTGCAATAAGAGGTGATTTATCACCTAATCTTGTTTCCTGCTGTACCTTTTGAGTTCAGTTTTGAGTAGGTGTGCTAACTTCCCTCACTAGAGCCTTAATCACAGGTTTATAGAATCTCTGCTACCACAGAAGTTCCTTAAGATACTTCATGAGAAGAGATTCCTGAAGATGTCCCCAAAGATAAATAAAAGCTGATCCCTGTCAATAACCTTCAAGAACCCTGTGATACAAAGCTTCCCTGGATCATGTGGTTAGCCATACCGATAAGCACCCCTGTACCTTGGCAGGATTTTGTCACCTCCCATGACCTGCATCAGGCAAGTGGGAACCAGTCCCTTCAGTTGGTAATGGCTGCTGTGGTGCTGCTGACACAGGCAAGATCTGGAGACAAGCTGGCCACAGAGCAGCATCCAGAGAGAATAAACCTAAATTACATTTCCAGGGTTTGCTGTCTCCTACATTAGGTTTTAGTACTCCTCTAGATGTGTAAAACAGAATTCTCTAACATTTTGCTGCAGCAAATCACTCCGAGTTCAGCACCCACCAGACACATCTAAATATTTGAAGACCTTCATGTGTTGCAAGACCCAATTTCTCAGTCATCTCCTCACCTTTTGCTGTACCATCCATCTCAGATGATAATCCCTCTACTACCCTGTGCTTCTCTTCCATACTCTGTAAAGCCAGCTTTGCTGTTCATCCTTCTCCCCACGCCCCAGGCCTGCCACTGTTCACTGTAAATATATATTGATTTGAGCAGATAATTCTGAGATAATTTAATGAACCCATTTGAAATTACTTCATGTAATAAATCACAGAAAATTCAGAACTGCCTTGCACTTAGGAAGAGCTTTAAAGATGGGAGAATACTCAACTATTGAGGATGTTTTCTTTACACCATGGCAGGTTTTTAAATCTTGCTTGGTCAGCATAACAGAAGTTAAAAATCACACAGGACCTCTGGCAGTAGGAAGTTACAATGTGCCAGATGTGTATCTTTCAAAGTTAAACCTTCCAAGCTCTTTGGTCTTCAACAAGCTCCAGATCTTCATGGATAAATAGGTATGCAATAAATTTAAATAAATACTTATTGGATGTCCGAACTAAACCTAGATTTCTGATTTAGTTCTGTCTTCTTTTTTTTTTTCATGTTCTTTCTCCAAACCTACAAGAAAATATACTGCCATGTTATTGGAAACACAGAGGAATGTGTGACTTGAAAGAGACAGTGCATTGGGCTTTATTAATTGTTCTAAGACGGAGCTGTTTATGAGAAAGGAGTAAATCTGGGACCAGATGTAGTGAGTTCATGGCCTGCTACACCTTGCTGAGTTGGAGAATCATGAAAACACAATCAAGGTGTGCCTAGGGGTACCTAGGACGCTGTCAGCACAGGTGCCACAAGCCACAGGTGCCTCTCTGTCTTGGTCACCTCTGTAATCCATGTTGGATAGATCAAGGCAAATCAGGGAAGTGCCAGCAGATGCTAGGACATTGTTTGCTGTGCAAACACAACTGATACATTACAGGTGCAGGGCCTCACTAGCCCCAACAGAGGAGGGGGAACGACAACAGAGAGAATGAAAAAAGCAATGAAACCATTTGTTTTATATGCCTGAAAGGTCACTTGGTTAAACCAGACTGAAGTCATAGCAGATGAAGCTTGCAGTTACCTTAGAGATACTGAACATCACCACTGAAATAAAGATACTGAATCTTGATCAGATGGTGGAGTAGAGAGACTCAGTTTATGTATCTCCTACATAAATTCTGCATCGATCCTTTAGATGAAGTGGTGAGGCTGCTCATGAGCTTGTTTGCTGTCACTTGCTCTTCCACCCTGGGCAGTCCTGCAGGTGACATGAACAAGGAGGAGTAACATTGGTATTTTGCTTTCTCTCTTGGTTTTATTGGGTTTTCATGGTTTATACCTCTGCAACTTCAGGCTGGCTCACAGTGCTTGAGCTCACAGATGCTAATATGGAAGCTAGGATGGTGGTTGGCTGCTCCACAGATGGATTGGTATTGGTTTTTCCCAGCTTTTCACCACAAGCAGTCCTCTAGGTATTTTCTAGAATAAATAAAAAAGATCCTGGGTTTAAAACATAAAGCATGTTAGGAAAAAAAAAAAAAAATCTGTTGTATTTTCTGGTGAACATTTGAGTATGTGTTCCCTTGTTTGTAGGGGACTAATAGGAAGATCATTTCCCCTATCTTTATACAGAAAGTAAACTAAAATATTTATAGGCAAATAAACCCCCTAGCATCTACTTCTAATGTCATCAGTGTAAATTTTGATAAGTATTTTCAAACGTTCATGTTTTCATGAACACCATTTTAAAAGCAAAAGTTAGATTGTGTTTTTACTGACAGAACTCAAAAAAATGTAGATGTTATTTCTCCAATAAGAAATATTTTATAGAGTTTAAAAAAAAAAAAAAAAGCTTACCTAGCTGTGGTTTTGCTATTCAGAGACACACCCTCACCAGTGGGAACGTGAAAGTCGGATTTAACTACGTTTGTAATCTCATTTCAAGAGATGTGTTCAAACTTATGTCAGTTAATATTTTGACTCCACGTCCTTGGTCCCACTGTTTACATTTGCTGTGCAGGGTAGAGTCTGACACAGGTAGGAAAACCATGGAAGAACATGTCCACAATGGGCCACAGGATGACCAACATAGGTGGCTCTGGCTTTGTTGGTGCCTAATTATCAGCTTTCTAAAACTCATGAAAATTCACTCCTACTTCATGTAAAGTCTAATTAGCTTCTGTATACACACAAGAGAGGAAAAGAAGTGTGTTTTAAGAAGAGAGAAGTTAGGTAGCATTGTTTCTGTTTGTATTTGTTTAGTGCTTTAGATTTTGTTGAAAGACAAACTCTGTTGACTGTGTGCTTTGGCTACATTCCATTCCTTAAGAATGGATGTATTTTGTTTATCTGCTTATTAGCTGACAAAATAGCAGTCAATGTTAATTTTAGAGAATGTTATTGGAATATTATAAGTACATAATTTTAAATGAGTGGATAAACTTTACTTTGTTGATGTTTTATTGGGGTATACCCCCTGTAAATCTCACTATTTTACAGAAAACAGTTTAATGATTCATGAAGTACCAAAGTTAATTGCTTAGATACTGATATCAAACTCCTGTAAAAATAAATCTATGAACTATAATAATTTAATTCTAGTACATTATTAATATGGATATTTAGAGTATTCCCTTACATAAAAAAAAAAAAAAAAAGAACCAACCCACCTCAGTATTTGGACCTTGTTAAGTTCACAGACGGTCACGTAGGGAATACATACTGTACCTAGAGTATGTATATGTAAGGTAATGGAGGAAAAAGGAAGATATTGGAGAAAATTGACTGTTTAGTTAAGGCATTTATCTAGAACTTAGAAGCTGTGAGTTAATTTGCTGAATTCCATTGTGAAAAATTTAAAATTTTCCATGATTCCCCATGCAAGATGGATACTTTAATCTCCTGGGAGAAAATAAGTGAGAATTTTAACAGGTTATTTTGCAGAGCCTGCATTTTAGTCCACCTGCCTCTTTTTTATAGAATGAAGTTAATTTTCTGCCTTTTTTTTCTTTATCTTTCCTCTTAGCTTAATTTTATGATGAAAACCTATTAGAACTATTAAATTTATTATTTCAAATTGGGTAAAGACAACAGATTTAGCCCTGAACTGTATATATATGACGCATAATTTTTATGCAACTTCCTGCTAGGATGTTCTCCTCCTCCCTGGACTCACATGCACACTGAATTGCAGTTTTGGTCTGGATTTAATGAAAGGACATTTTTCTGTTCTGCAGTTGCTCTCAGTTGTATTTAGTGGTCTGATAAGGCAGCTCTCTCTGTATCCATAAAATATGAGTGAGCATCAATAATCTCTCCAAGAGAAAGGAGTTTTAAGGAAGTATTTGAATGAGGAGAGGGTGACCTTACAAAAATACAGAAGAGAAGTTTTCTCAGTTTATACTCAGGTAGAAAAGCAAGAGGTCATTTTGGGCAAGAAGGCCTGTAAGCATCCTATCACAAGGGTAGTCTCGAAATTGTGAATTTCACATGGCATTCGGTGTGTTTTGTGAGTGTGCATATATTGGCGCAAGGAAGCTCATCCTCTGTTTCCCCTGCGGCTCTCCATGGAGTCATAGCATGGAGTCATAGCCACGTTCACCAGCCACAAGATTGTGTGGGTGAAAAAACAACTTGCAACAAGTATTTGCTAGAAAATCCCACTTGAACAAAGCATTTTAACTGACTCCTTAGGCAGTTGCAAGTATTTGTGGAGAATTAACAAACAGAAAAGGCCTTCTTTTCTCTCCAGCCAGGAAAAGAGCACAGTTTTGTGCTTTAAGTGACCAGTCACGCATCGCAAATAACGAATAGTGATTGTTCCTATTGCTCAGTTAAAAATTGTGTCATACGGTCAAATATGTTTGCATACACTGCTCAAGGACTTGTGGCTAACGAAGTAATTAATAACACCCGTGACCTATTTGCAGACACCTGGTGAACAGATTTAAGAGCTCAATCCACTGGCTATGTTTCCCAAGGAGCAATTCCACTAGCTCTAGCTAAAAATGTGTAAAATCTAGACTAGAACAAAACCCGTTTCATCATGTGATAGCAGTGTTCGTCCTCAACACCTGCTGTAATATATCCTTTATTGAAAGGAGTATTACAGATGATGGATTCTGGTTTTGTGAGCTCACTCAGTCCAAACCAGGAGACCCACAGGCCTCCAGAACTTTGAAATACCTGTATTATTTTTAAATCAGCTTTTGTGTATTAGATACTGTCACAATAATGATATTCTTTCATTAGTGACATGCAGTAATGATTCAGACAAGCTGGGTTCAGAGACAGGCAAAGGTCTAATCTTGCTTTTCCAGGAGTTTGTACATACTGCAAGGATCAAGTTGTTCATGGTCATCAGGCAGAAAAGGAAGCCTTGGTGAGTGAAATAACGAGAAGGATTGGTCCCAAAGACACAGCTTCAGCCTTAAAACTTTCCTCGTTCCAGTGATTACTGCAAGCAGAAATATCTTCCCAAATGAGTGTGAGGAGAAGGAGGGAGTGGAAGCCAGGGCTGGGAGCATGCAAAATTCAGAACCACAAGGTTTTAGATTCCATTGTATATTTAGTACAGTTATTGTTTTTCTGGGGCTGATGCACTGCTCTAAAGAGCAAGTGAAAACTGCATCAATCTCTGTGTCATTGCATTTCACACAGATTTTACTTAATACTCTTATACTTTGTACCTTCAAAAGAAAAAAAAACTCACAGTTTTGAGAAAGGAGCAAAGAGAGTGTTTTGGTTAGAAAACAGCATGTTAACTTTATGACATCTAGTTTGTAAAATCTTTAGTGTCTCTTTTGCTTTTTGTTCTATAATTGATTACTAGCACCCCCTTTAACCCACCTTAAAGGGCAAGCAGGAAATTCATGTTTTCGTTCATCAGCCCATCCCTCTGAAAAGCGTTCAATATTAAACCAGTTTGCGAGGAGCAAAGGCAGAAGAAACAAGAGGCCCAGTTAGACCGTGGCAAGGTTAGGAGATGCATGTCTGGTGTCTGCAGCAAATATCGGATCCTGTTCGTGTACAATTTTTTGCATGGGGAGACCAAGTTAATTGGGGTATGGCTCTGTTCTTTCCTTTATGTGTGACCTTTTATTATCTCTGTGGCCCTGTAGTTCATGCAGTGTCATAAAGCTGTGGGAAAGTCTTGCAGCTGGTGTTATCAGCTGTTGGAAATTAACTTAAAATTTGAAATATTTGTGTTTCCTGTTGCCTGAAGGTGTCTGGGAGTCTTTAAACTGCTACGAAGGTGCTATTATTGTGGTTGTGATTTTGCTGAGCTTTGCTTGTGCATCTTTTTCCCTTCTGTCTCTCCCCTTCTTTTCCCCATTGCTTTTTAGAGCAAGCTGTGGGCTGGTAATCAGGTGTTGTGCTGGGGGAGGGAGGTTACTTTAGGAGGGGGGTTACATGGCATAATTCCCACGAATGTAGGAGGAGGATGAAAAAGATAAAGAAATTTTGTTTTTCTGAGCTAGAGGATTCTCTGCATGACTTCCCCACTGATGGGATCATGTGCTTTCAGGCTGAGATTTTATTAACAATTCAAATGGAAATTGAGGGCACAGGAGGAGCAGATTCTCACATAAACTTGATCTGTCCATGAATGCAGTTCTCTGTTTGCCCTGACCCTGCATGGCTTAAGACACTGCCTGTGAGGCCTGAGTGCCAGACACAAAGACCGAAATGAAAAGCAAGCACATTCCAGTAGTCTGCACAAAGGCAATGGAGCAGTTTCTAGCCGTCTCCCCAGGGAGAGATCTTATCTCCTTGCAGCTAAAACCCTTTAGAGTGTTTATTTGTACTCTAGCACCCGAGGTTTATGAATTGATATGGATGCTGATTAAACTGTAAGTTTCCTCGGTGGGTCTTTTTGGGAGACACAGAGGTTTTCCACGTATATTTTCTTTCCCAAACACCTATCGATATTTATCAAAAGGTTGCTTTGCTTTCCTGAAGAGCAGACGCATGCAAGTGCTGAAGGAAAAAGGACTCCAGCAAGTATGTTCCTTAATAAAAGCCATCCCCAGCCTTAGGAGAGTTTTGCAGAACTTTGGCTTGAGGACACATCACCTATTTTTGGCATTTCAAGAAGCGCAGAGGGTCAGTGGCGTCGGGTGCTTGTGCTTGGCAGCGCTCGGGAGGCTGGCCCTGAGTAGCTGTAGCGATGAAATGTTGTGTGCAGCTGGGTGACCTTGTGCTACCAAGGCAGAGGGAGGACGTGAGGCCAGGCTGCTGTGGCCACAGCTGCACGGCCATCGCTTTCCGCCAATGGCAGCCAGTGCGTGATGCTGCCTGCCGGGAATTCTGCTGGGCAGGAGAGCCAGGGGGTGGATGACGGGGCTTTGCTGGGGAGTTTACCATTTCTTTTTGAGGCTGGAGGTGGGAAAGGCTAGGAACATATCCCACTGCAAGAATATAATTCATACTCCCTGTCACCGTTTGATGTTAATACTGCTTCCGTAAATTGTTAATAGTGTCACTAAATACTGGAGTTTATTTAATCAAACTATTAAACATTGATATTTCTGGCTCTCCTAAGCAGGCTTCCTTTTATGAAAGCTCCCAAAAACAGTAGGAAAATTGTAAATTAACATTTTTTTTTTTCTACTGTGTTAATTCCAAAGAATCACAATATTAATTGCTCTAGTTTTCCTTATTTTCAGCCTTAAAAAATAGAAAAGAAAATAGCCCCAGAGCAAAAGCTAGCAACTTTTAGGTAGGAATTTATAACCATACGTGTTTCCATCTTTCTTCTGGTGTTTAAAAGTTTCAAACATTTTGATACTCCTGTAACTATTTAAATTAGTGGGAAAAGATTAAGAAAGGCTATTGATTCAAATAGTTTTGGTCCCTTAATTTTATGGGTTTATATTATCCAAAATTAATGGTTGTACTTAGGCAAATTGTCAGTAATTGGTGACAAAATTGCTTTATTGCTTTTCTTTCATTTGATGCTAATTAATGGCCCTACATTATTAAGTTCAAGCCTCTTCTGTATTTCACCTTCTCCATAAATATTCTTAGTGGTTATGTGTTGGGCTAAACTTTTTCTTCAGTTTATGCAATAATTGCCTTATAGAAATGTGATAACAAACAGATTTCTGGCATAATTTTTCCTGAAAGAATATAAATGTTATTTGTTCAAGAGCTTAAAGTTATTTTGATATGAAGGAAACATTAGTAACATAATATGTTAATTGATTAATGTGGTAAACCAATAATTTTTCATATCCAAGTACTTCTTAGTAACTTATCCAGCAGTTTCATTACAAAATCTGGACTTTGCTTTGTTTTACCAGTTAAAACATCCTTACCTCTCTCCTGCTATTTTAGAATGTGTTCAACAAAAAAAGGTTCTATTTCAGTGGTCTGGAATAACACCACAGAATTTGTCATCATATTTTCCACCCGTTAATGTAACTGGTATTTGGTACAGAGCAGTGTTTATCCACGTTTTTTCCAAACTAAATTATCTTACAGATATATAAATACTTTAACGTCTAGAATAGACGCAATAAATAAAAGCCACTTCTAGGTTTTTATACAAGAACTATGGAAAAACTATATTATGTTTGTGTTATTCATTTGTTTTCTAAAAATTAAAAAAAAAAAAGTCACAAAGTTCGATATTTTTAATGTCATGTACCAAAGCAGAATAGTGAAGATAAATATCAGATGACTTCTAAAAGGGGGTTCTAGTGTCCTTGTAAGACTAAACTAGTAAAAATTATTAAAAGCCAAAAAGTTTACAAAACATAGGAGGAAATATTCTCTAAACTTTAATAGTTTCACAAATTATGCTTTTTTCTGCTGTCTAATCCTGTAGTACTTAACTGAGAGAATGGTATCTTTCACTGATGGGGGTTGCACCAATGATAAAACATTGTCTCTGTGATTGTTGGCCAAGTTCTGTTTATCTTTAATCTTAGGTATACTCAGAAATTTTCCAAAATTGTTATTTACTAATCCTTGAAGTAGGTTTTTTCATGTTTTGTCATGAATTACACTTAAATTTTTTTTCTATTTATATATTAATGAATATTTATTAATATTTGTTAATCTTTCAGTCATGGTGGTATTATTTAAATAAATCTTTAGAATCATTGAATTTTAGAAACAATTTTTGCCTCTTTTTGACATGATTTTTTAAAATGTGTTCCCCCAAAAGAAGTTCTGAGAAAAAGGAGAGAGAAAATTTACATTTAGTTTTGCTTGAATGTGAAGAAAATGGTATTGCTGGACTTCAAACGTCTATGTTTGTGTGCTCTGAGTTTGACCTCTGGAGGGAAGTAGGTTCTCCTTTGCAGTGCCTACGCAGAGACTTTATGTCCTAAACTTAGGTATTTTGAGTTTCATCACAGGTAGTAAGTTAACCTCAGGGAAACATAACGACTTCTCCTCACAAGTAAATGAAAGGAAAGGGAGAATAACTAGAAGCACTAGGATTAGGCAGAACAGTGTCAGTCTGTGGTATAAAAATGTGAGTTTTATCTTGCCAGAGATCATCTGCCCACACCATTCACTTGTCAGTGCCTGAAGTAATGTGGTCTTTCTCAGGCTGCCATTTGAGCAGCCTTTTTTGCTGCTTTGCTGAAAAAAACACACTGAAAACCAATGAAAAGGAGGGGATAGTTCTATGAGGAGGGGATAGTCTTCATGACAAAGGTGACCTTTGAATGATAGCTGAACTCGTTTATATAGGTTATTTGAAAGCAAAACAACACCTCTGTAAATTGATGTTGATGAGGGATTAAATTAGAAGACATATGTTTGTTTATGTGTTGTGATGAAATACAGACTCAGCTGATAAAACATTTTATTATAGGCCACTGAGAAATTTACCATATGGATGGAACTGATTGAGGAGAAGGCTCTGTCTTCATATGGAAACCTGTGAAATTGGCAAGTGTTCTTGGAAATCCCAAATCTTCTAAATGTAACTTAAAAATGAAGTAAAATGAAGTTAACTAGAATTTCCTTGGAATTGCCCTCTATTTCTTTTGGTGTCCTAGGGAGCTATCTTGAGCAATTCATATTGCACTTGTCGTAAATGGTGTTTAGGTTGAACTTGGTGTGTTTCTTCATCTTTTGTCTATGGTTCTTGTCCTCTGGTGCGAGCAAGGGAAGAGGAAGGAAAAAAGCCTGTTGCCCTAGACCCCAGTTTGCACTGCCCCTTTTGTACATGGAAAATTTTATATTTTCTCTGGCTTTATAGAGTGGACACCAGGGTAAAATACATGCTGTCAGACCTGCTTCCTCTTCACAGCAATGCAAGCGCTCCAGAGGGGCAACCACACCATCCCTCTTCAGTAACCCAAACTGAGTACTTAAACTGGGCTTTTTCCAAGATAGTTGGGGCATCCTTCTTTTGACTTTCCCTTTAGAGTAGCCATTTTTTTCTCACTGACTGTGTAGGCACCCTGAAGCCATAGTGTTGTTACTTCCACGAAACAGTGGCATTACGATTTCCCAGCTTTCCTCCCTTCCGTGAATGTTGCCAGCTTTTCTGGCAAATTCTATGATGTTGATGTCTAGTATTTAATATTGTCCATATCCTAATAAGGCATTATCTGCTCTATGGGTAAGATATTTCATCTCTGATTTCTGTAATTGGAAGTTTTCAATGATACTCCAGTTATTTTTGGCTTTTGAGCAGTAATTTTTAAGGAAAATGTATTAATCGTAACAAGTCCTGGTCGATCTGGGTGAGTGTAACCTGACGAGACTGTCATCAAACTAAAAAAACCCTTTTATTTTAATTTTTCTATTGATAATTCAGGTTTAGGTACTGTTCTGAAAAATGAGAAGCATACACAGACATTTTTTTCAGTATACTTTCAATAATACCATCTATTTAGTGATCATTAATGTAATTTTGTTGTAAATTAAGTATATTATTGAAAATTACTTCCTTTTGGGTCTTCTATGTGAATATACTTTAAATAATAAAAAAAAAGTACTGAAACTAAAGTTGTTACATGCTTAAATTTGTTAAAAAGGTATGACTTGTGGAATCTTTCTACTTTGAGAAGTCTTGACTGTCTCAGTCTCCTACCTCCAGCCAGGTCATGTTTGATTGTTGGTACATGAAGAAAAGATAGGGGGAAAAAAAAGACTTAACATGGATGTAATAATGAAGAAACAATGCAACACAGTCAACCAGGCATGAAAAATTATGTATTGAAGCTAAGAGGACAAGTGTCTCATCAGCTGGATTTTAATAATGCCTGGCAGAAGTGCTTGTACTTGTAAAGCAATTGTTTTAATATCTAATTGAATTTCAAGCTGGAATATGACAGTTTGTCTTGAAACATGAAGAGAACATTTCCTGTGATGCAATGTCTGAGCATTTTTTTACGTACTAAACTGAGACCAGCAAATTGATGATCCTTCTGTTGTCAGATTCCAGGAGTTTTCTAATTATGCATAACTAAAGCTGTATCCTGTACAATTTTACTATTGTTAACTCTTTCCTCTTCCTGTCTTTATAAGTCATCTTGTTTACTGTATTCACTTGATGCAGCTTGTTCCTTCTTTTTTTTGTAGTTTTTTTTTTTTTTTTTTTAATACTGTTAGCTGCTTCATTTGCTAGTTAGCAGAATACCTAGTTCTGCTAGATACAAAAGCAACCTAGGCTTTAAACATAAATGTGACTCCAAAACTGACATCTGAATTATGTTCCTGATAATCTAGCCTTACCCTTACAAGGTCAGGAGTAAAAGATCACCGTAATTGAAGGTTAGGAAAAAAAGAGGAGTAGGAAAAAAGCTTAAATTTTTTCTTAGCATGCATCCTGAAATGGGTGCAATACTCAAAGTGTAGCCTGGTTTTGAAACGGGCTTTCTTCATTTTATTTCTCATGATCGATTGGTATGTGAAGCTGGAGCTTTTCAGAAAAAGTCTGGGATTATGAGTGCATCAGCCTCTGCTCTTAGCACAGCAACGAGGTTATCAATAATGCATTGGAGATCTCAGAACCCTTGAACATAGGGAAATCACAGCTGGTGTGGGTTTATTGTTGAAATTGCAGATTTGCGCCAAGAGGTCACGACAACTGCATGTCAGACGGTCACACACAGGCACACAGACATGTCTTGAGGGAATGAGGGGAATAATATCTGAAGAATTGCCAGTGCCCATGTTATTTAGAAACTCTTCATATGTTTCTATAGTTCAGCTTTAAAAGCAGCATATTTAATGCTGCTTGCAGTGGCCTTTTGACGTTTTGGCCTTTCCCAGTATTGCAAGTTTTATTGTTTTCCTGACAAGTTTATTCATATATTAACAGCTTGCTTGGCAGCAACGTTCAGACTCAATACTTAGGCTTTCTGGTCACGGTGATGGCTGGCAGTAATAGAGAGGGAGAATAAGTGAGTGTGGAAATGCAAAGCTGTCTCTTGTTACATTTTATCGATCTCATTCTGGTGTCATTCAATTAAGACAGAAATGTGATGGATAGTGTCTGCATATATCCCTACTTTGCTTTCCAGCCACTCTATATAAAGCTTTTTGGGGGGAGGGAGGAGGAAAGGGAGTGTGAGGGAAGAAGGGGGTAGCAAATCAAAGATACAGTGTGATTTGAATTACAGATCAAACTTATCTTTTAAAAAAATCATTATTCTAAAGCTATGCTGAAAAGCAATATTAGCAGAGCTAGCATTCTCTGTTGTCTTGCTAATAAGTATCTGTAAATGTCCAGCACATTGTTCATTGCAGTTGAAGTAATGTTGGGGCTTTTTTTTGTCCAGATCTTGTCTTTGGTTTATGAATAAACACTTGATTCTTCTGAATTTAATACACAGATAGAAATGAAAGGACTTGCCTAAGAGAGTTGCCTGCATGCTGTAGGGCGGTAATTCCAGATAAACATCTGAAGATAAGAGTTGCTTATTTCAGCCCATTGTTTACTTTAAATATGGTAGAAGAAAAAATCATTGAGAAGCTCTGTCAGTGTAGTACAAAAACACAGAGATTAGCTCCACGGGCTTAAGCAGACCTACATCAATTCACAACCGAGCCTCTTGCCCAGTCTTCACACAGTGGTAACTTCAGAACTAATAAATTACTTTCAATCTAACTCACAGTTTTCTGCCTAAGATGTGAATGACACAATGCTAGAATGCATGGGTGATTTCCAGAGATGTTTTCTTATCATCAGACTTGGGGCAGGCTCTTTAGATATTATTTAGAACGTAAGGCTCCTTAGTTCCCTGTGAGGAACGCCTTGATAAATCTCATCTGGTTTTCCTTCCCATCTTCTCTCTTTGGAGGTAGAAGGGTTGTGTGTCCAGATCTCTTTTCCTAGGGAACTTGCAGATGAAGGCTTTGCAACTCAAAAACCAATGTCCAAGGCAGGTTTGGGATTCTCTGTTGAAATGAGGTCACCTGGGCAAGAGCCAATTAACCAGAACCAAAGTACTTCATAGATGTATCTTGGCCATTCCAACTCTCACAAACAAGAAAACACCAACTAACCAAAACAAAAGAGCAAACCAAGCTGGTTTGTTGGGTTTCTGGGAAACCTGGATTTCTAAGGTCTGCAGCTGTGCCACATGCATCTTGTAAGGTTGGTAATCCTGGCTTTCTAGCCATTGTGGCTGCTGAAAGTGCTACACCATTCATGGCCTGGCTGTGTCTCCCAAAGTCCCTTTTCTTGCCCTGGGGAGCAAAGGAATCCTAGGAGCTACATTTTAACTATGAGACTTCGGGCTGTGATATTCAGGGCTGTATTTTCCTTGCAACTGCCATTGCTGAATCCACAGTTACCACTGTGGAAGGCATTAATTACTAACTAAGAAATAATTATGTTTTAAGGTTTTGAACTTTTAAGATATTTAACATATAAGCCACATTTTACATGTGACAAGGCTAAGATTTTAGAAATGAAAGCACACTTTTGTTACTCATTCAGAGAAGTATTCTGAGTCCTTGTTTATGATTGATCATTGAGTGCCTCAGGTTAACAGTAGTTACTTGGTTCTCTGTAGAACCTACAACAGAGTTCTGGACCTCAGTTCTGGATTTGTGGGTTTGAAGATCAAACATCAACTGGGGTTTGAGTTTTCAGAACTACAGGCTTTCAGATGGAAGGTTAGGGCTGAGATGAACCAAGGTTTCTTAGAATAATTTGATCTTGTGCTATTAACTTGATGCTTCTGCTAAAACGATCTGCAGCATTTGTACTGCCATTGAGTATTAAGTGTCTTCCCTTTGTGTAGGAGTTCTACCAGGGATCTGTAACTTCTTCTGAGGAATCTTGGAAAGGAACCATGTGAGCACAGTATGGCCTCCCAGACATGAGAATGCAAGAAGGGCCTCAGGCCTTTCCATTAATTTTTTGGGTTTTTTTACCTAAAACAAAGATAGGTATGCTCAAGACTCTGAATAATTTTTGGACCTGCTCTTTGAGGGCTCATCTAGAGTGGGGATGTTGTTTAGGTGAATCACAGATGTTAATTCCCACTGCAGTTCTTGAAGTCTGGGGCATATTGAGTATATACAGTTTGAATACTTGTTGCATTGCCAGTATCTTCGGAAATTACTTTTGATAAAAGACAGAGAGGTAGAATGTTGTTTTGTTTCTATCCCCTCCTCAAAGTGACATTGCTTTTATTATTAAAGTTAAATCATGGTATAACATGTTGCAGCAAAGACATTGTTTGTGCAACATCCCCTCTTTGTTGAGGAGACTTCCAGTGCTGGACCATTTGATAAATTAGGCCTTTTGCATTTGCCATTCAGATATGAAATCAAAAATATTAATATGAATTTAAGGCAAACAGTGTTGCTCAGATTTTACGGGCAAACTCGCAGCCAGTGCTGTTGGTATAACTTCTTAACATACAGCAGTTAAAGGGATTTCATCATTTAACATCCTGGCTAGGCACAAGTTTCTGTTTCTTTCTCACTCCAAACAGAGAGTTTGCTTTGCTCCTTCCTGGCTTTATAGGCTCACATAATGTAACATGTAGAATAGTTTTGTATTTTTAATTAGTGTTCATTTCACTGCAGGAAGGAAAATGATTGTGGTATAAAAAGAAAGAATAAAATATTTTTTAAAATAATGTGACTTTGGGGGGAGGAGACTAAGGGGCCTTGCTGTGGTAATCTAAAAAATTTGTGACCAGTGTAAAATTTGACCATGATTTTTAAAATTTGACCATCTGGATTTTTTTCAGTGGTTCATTGAAGTATATCAGGTTCTAACAGCCATGCATAAAATAACATTAGGAAAAAGAAAAACAACCAATCTCTAAAATAAGCACTACTAATAAAGTCTACAAGGCAACTTTTAATATATTTCCTCCGCCACAAACTTCTGTTTTCCCTAACCTGAAGAAAGTTCATTGAGGTGTACTTTTGGATAAATTCAGCACACTGGCAGCTGTCTCTGAAGCTGAAACTGAACAGGCATTAAGTTTATAAAACTTGGGTTAGATGGTTTGGTGTCAGTGTCACACTTTCTGTAGATGTCTGCATTTCATAGTTCCAGAAGTAGTACCACAAGAACTACTTGTTTTGTATGGTATTTTAATCTCAGAAGGGAACAGCTATAACAACACGAAAAGAAATCTGCTGTTTTAAGACATACACTTGAATTTCCAGTTTTGTTTCTGGACCTCAGAAATTCACAGAAGATTGAGGAGAGGAGGGAGGGAGGTTTCCTAAGCATAAGCACGCAAGTGGTTATGGCCTATTGTACTTTTTTAGAATTGAACTATTTCAATAGCTTGAAAATGAGCCAGACAGCTTGTGTATTATGAATTGGGGGNNNGTGGTATAGGGTGGGAGTGCAGAATAAAAATAAATATAGAGCAGCTGCAGTTCTGTTAGCAGTACAACAGAGTTAAAAGAGACCTGAAAAATTATAGCTGACATTATGTATACAAATCTACGAGAAAAGAACCCTAAAGTATATCAAATCTTGTCATATTCTGTTCTGCTCTGAAGACTTAGGGTTCAGTGTGTAATGTATTAGCAAGAAATTTTTTCTTTTTCAAGTGCTTATAAAGAGTTAGGATTAAACATATAAGACACAAGGCAGAACTTTAAACAGCTTGCTTGGAAACAGAAAAAACTAAGTAACTCAATAGCTGAGTCAGATATGTTTTTGATTCTTATCAGCTGTAGCAAGAATTTACAAGTAATTGTCTACAACATGAGGGTAGAAAATATTAGTATTTTAAAAAAATACTTTTTGTTTTGGAATTATTTTTGGGATTCTCACATTTCTGAGTTTTACTCCTTCTTGGTATTTAACTGCTGGTGGGGTGGACAATCACATTTTTCCCATGTAGAATTCACTTTTATCTCTTCTGTAAAGAAGAAAATATCTGAGTATTATTACATTATTTGGTAATTAGAACACTTTAAGTGAGAAAAAGAGAGAAATGTTCTGAGCATGCTTGAATTTGAGACGTGGCTCTAGAGTGTGGCAAACATTCATTCAATCTCTATGAGAAAATTGAATAAATAAATGTATTTTTTCTTTTTTGCACTTTATCCAGTAAACTAAAGATAGTAGAATAGCCTTGTTTAGCCTTGTCTTTTAATTTTTCAGTATTAAGTAGTCTTGTCCATTAATCAGAAATTGGACAGTCTTTCACAGACAGTGTTCCAGCTGAAGAGGAATCAATGGTGTTTATATTTCTATTCCACCTGAAATTCAGTATTTAACACATATAGTCATTCCGATTGTCAGAAAATGTCAGATGGTAGACATAAAAACAACCATAAACTAGAAAAGAGTAATCTGAGTTTAATCTAGAAAAGCATCAATAAATAAATTGAATTTAGTCCTAATAATGATTAGATATGGTAATGGTGATTATTAAGATTTTAGAAGTAAATTTAGGAACACAGTCATGTTAACTTCTGTAAGAAAGACAAACAAATACCTGCCCTTCATCAGCTTTTGGGTTGCATCAATTGGCAAAACTCTTCCTATTACTTTTCTATGTGCAATTTTAAAAGACAGTTTTCATAATTCTGGGTAATCGAAAATAGAGAGAAGTAGTGGAACAAGTCATTTTAGCAATCACTGACTCATCGTAGAATCAGAATGGTTTGGTTGGAAGGAATCTTAAAGATCAGCTTATTCCAACCCTCCTGCCATGGGCAGGGACATCTTCCACCCGACCAGGTTGCTCAGAGTCCCATCCAACCCGGCGTTGAACACTTCCAGGGATGGGGCAGCCACCGCTTCTCTGGGCAACCTGTGCCAGAGCCTCACCACCTTCACAGTATAGAATTTCTTCCCAATATCTAATCTAAGTCTATCTATTTCTAACTTAAAACTATTCTTCTTCTATTGCTATGTGCCCTTGTAAAAGGTCCCTCTCTCCAGCTTTTTTGTAGGCTCCCTTCAGGTACTGTAATGGGCTCTAACGTCTTTCTGGACCCTGCTCTTTTCCAGGCTGAACAATCCCAATTCTCCCAGCCTTTCCTCACAGCAGAGCCGCTCCATCCCTCTGATCACCTTGGTGCCTCCTCTGGCCTGGCTCCAACAGCTCCCTGTCCTTGCTGTGCTGGGAGCCCAGAGCTGATGCAGCACTGCAGGTGGGGTCTCAGCAGAGCGGGGCAGAGGGGCAGAATCCCCTCCCTGCCCTGCTGCCCACGGGGCTTTGGGTGCAGCCCAGCACACGGGGGGTTCTGGGCTCCCAGCACACATGGCTGGGGCATTAATAGTGATTATGGAAAATATATCTGTGATCACTGTACCCATTCTGTATCTTTATTTTCTAGTAGGAATATTGCCTCTTTATTTTGGCTTTAATAGAACAGAACACCTCTAATTCTCAGTGGTCAATATGTGCTTCTGTAATGTGCTCCGTGTTGGCAAACAAGGGAGGTGGAAGTCTATGTGGTGGTGCCTTTGTCCTGAAAACTGGTAGTTCTCAACACTGTGGAAATGGACCTAGGGGTCCTGGTTGATGGCCAGGTGGTCATGAATCAGCAGTGCCCTGGCAGCCAGGAGAGCCAACCATGTCCTGGGGGGCATCAGGCACAGCATCACCTGCCAGGCAAGGGAGGGGATTGTCCCACTCTGCTCTGCACTGGGGTGGCCACACCTTGAGTACTGGGGGCAGTTTTGGGTGCCATGTATTAAGAAAGACATTAAGGTATTAGAGAGTGTCCAAAGGAGGGTTACAGAGATGGTGAAGGGTCTTGAGGTGAAGCCATATGAGGAGTGGCTGAGGTGACTTAGTCTGTTCAGCCTGGAGAAGAGGAGACCGAGGGGAGATGTCATTGTGGTCAAAAACCACAATAAGGGGAAGAGGAGGGGCAGACCCTGTGGTGACCAGTGACAGGATCCGAGGGAACAGCCTGAAGTTGTGTCAGGGGGCATTTAGGTTGGATATTAGGAAAAGGTTTTTCACCTAGAGTGGGGTTGGGCACTGGAACAGGCTCACAGGGAAGTGGTCACAGCCTGACAGAGCTCAAGAAGTGTTTGGACAACACTTTCAGGGACATGGTGTGACTCTTGGGGTGTCCTGTGCAGGGCCAGGTGTTGGACTTGATGATCCTGAAGGATCCCTTCCAACTCAGCCTATTCTGTGATTCTATGATTTTTCTATAAACATGGTACTGTGGTGTTATTTTGATTAAATGTGGTGTCCACTTTGGAAACTACAGTGAAGATCTCCCTTTTAAAAGGCAGGATAGACTTTTTTAGGTTCTCTGTTTTTTTGGCAGCTCTCTTCTAGCACTAGGGATTCCAAAATCTGAATCATATCTTTCTAGAAAATGTCAGATGCTGACACTAAGTTTAAAAACAAGATAAATTATTTATCTTTAGAGACAAATAAAGTCTAGTTTCTACTATAATGGGTGCGGATCTTCCTTTGAGGGTCCATCTTCTTGACTGAAAGGAAAAACTTTGAAGGATAAATGCCCAAAATATGCATGACTATGAGTATTTCTGCTTTGTTTTTTGGGATCTCTTCTCCAAGGCAAAGACAAGAGAACACAGCCTCAAGCTACACCAGGGGAGGTTTAGGTTGGACATCAGGAAGAATTTCTTCATTGAAAGAGTTGTTAAACATAGAAATGGGTTGCCCAGGGTGGTAGAATCACCATCCCTGGTGGTGTTCAAGAAATGACTGGCTGTGGCACTTAGTTCCATGGTCTGGTTGACAAAGGAGTGATCAGTCAAAGGTTGGACTTGATGATCTTGGAGGTCTTTTCCAACCTAAATGGTTCTGTGATTCAGTGCAGCTTAGGATGGTTTCTAATGATCAGTATCCTGTATGGTTCCCAGAAAGAATTTTTGGATTTCAGTTTTGTAAAGCAGTCCTTAAATCATTGCTTTTAAATGGGATTAGTGGCCAGCTGACTGGTAATTGTATACATTGAAATCTCTTGTACAGGGATCACAAATAAAAAACAAAATTAAAAAATAGAGCACAGTAAAAATTTAAACCTTTCCCTGACCAGCAAACACTTTGTTCTTGAAGGAGACAAAAAGATGAAGACTTATTTGTCCTGTGGGAGAAGGGTCAAATATTTCTTTAATTTTCTCCCAGAGAAGAGATTTTGAAATTGACTTTTTCTGAATTCAGAGCAGCCTTTACAGAATGTTACATGATGTTCTTGCATGAGCCCTGCTTGGTTCTTGGTACTTAATCTTTCTTGAGCTGCTACATTCTCTTATACTGTGTAATGTCAGTCCCTTAGGAACACAGGTTAACTTTGTGAGTAGAAGAATGATACTACAAAGCTCTGAAGAAGTGTCCAAAATCATCAGGAAGTTTTGCCCATGCCTTATATGTTTGCTTGATTCACAGAAAAGCAGATACTTAAGAATAAAAGTGTGGGCAACCTTAATGGCTGTTCCTCAAGAGGACTACGTTTCATTTTCCCAACAGCACTGCTGTCTCCTCAATAATTTCATGAACTCCACACCATAAGGCACACAGGAGATGCAATGGTGCAGCCAGACTGAAATCTCTTGTCTGTTTATTATTTCAGAGCCTACATATATATGTTTATATACACACATATATACATGTGTATATATATATATGCTCAGCCAGCAGCAGGGCACCTGAACCTCACCAGGTCCTCCTGAAAGGAAAGAGTATTGTCTGTGCAGGAATCTGGGGATAAGTGCTGTAAGAAAAATACAGCTGTTTCCTAACTGTTGTCAAGAATGCAATGTTTAGTTGAAAGCTTTTCTGAGGAGGAAAGTGGGGTTTTTTTGACTATTTAATTTAATTTTCTGCTACTCTGGATTGGGTTCTGTCACTGTGTTATGTGGTCTGTTTGTACACTGGTGTGAAGCTCCTGCAGTTGTAAGGTATTTGGCCATGCTCTTTTTAATTTGGTTTGCTTTCCTGAATTTCAGACTGTTTCTAAGATTTTATTTCCAGAATAGTGTCATCTTCCCACAATGGAGTAAATGATTCTTACTAGTTTTATAGTTGTAGAGGAAAAAAAAAAATCAGTGACCTTTTACTTTTTCTGCTTTCCTCTTTGGCTATACTACAAGCAAAATCCAAAGAATCCAAGATCATCTTCCGAGAATTAAAAAGAGAAAGAGATTCTGTTTTTAATATTAATCTCATAATTGGAACACTTTCCTTGAAATTGCTGAGAGAAGAGATTTTAGTTGCTTTTAAGACTTTAAAATGCTGTCAAACTGCTAAGATAGGTAGGCAAAGATATTATCATAGACTCATAGGCCCCTTTAGTTTGGAAAAGAACTTTAAGATTGAGTCCAACCATTAATACAGCACCGCCAAGGCCACCAGTGAACCATGTCCCTCAGTACCACATCTACACATCTAAATACATCCAGGGATGGTGACTCCACCACATCCCTGGGCAGCCTATGTCAATACGTGATAACCCTTTTCATGAAGAAATTTTTTCTGTTATCCAATCTATACATTCCCTGGTGCAATTAGAGCGCATTTTCTTGTATCTTGTTGCTTGTTACCTGGGGGAAGAGTCCAAGCCCCACCTGGCTACACCCTCCTGATGGAGTTGTAGAGAGTGATAAGGTCTCCTCTGAGCCTCCTTTTCTTGAGGATGACACCCCCTCCCTAGTTCTTTAGCTGCTCCTCACCAGACTTGTGCTCCAGACCCTTCCCCAGCTCCATTGTCTTCTCGGGACACACTCCAGCCCCTCAATGCTCTTTTTGCAGTGAGGAGCTCAAAACTGAACCCAGGATTCAGTTTTGACTGAATCAGGTGTGACCTCACCAGTGCTGAGTACAGGGAGTTGATCACGGATACAGGCCAGGTGCCATTGGCTTCTTGGTCACCTGGGCACAGCTGGCTCATGTTCAGCTGCAGTTGAACAGCATCCCCAGGTCCTTTACTACCAAGAATCATTCCAGCTACTTTGCTCCAATCCTCTTGAACCTCGTGCAGTTGTCCTCAGCCCATGGATACAGCCTTTCCAGATCCTTTTGCTGTGCCTTCCTGCATTCCAGCCAATGAACATGTCTGCCCATCTTGGTGTCCTCTGTGAACTCACTGAGGGTGCGCTTGAAACCCTCATCCAGATCATTGATAAAGATATTAAATATCAACAGCCTTTCCATCATCTTCTGTGTTGGTCAAGCCAGATCTGCCTTTCATAAGCCAATATTGGCTGGGCCAGATCCCCTGGCAGTCCTGCCCCTGTCACATCATGGCCCTCACTACTGAAAACCTCACATTTTAGTCCTGTACTGGATAAATTTTTTCTGTCTCTAAGTATGTTTTAGATACTTCTAAAGAAATGTGGAAAACAAACCAAATTACTAAGGACTGTGCCTTTTCAAAGAAATGAAAACATGGAACCAAACTTTCTGCTTTGTTCTTTGTGCTTCCTTGACTTACATGATGCTCAGACTACGTACATTAGGTGTCTTTCAAACATGTTGGAGTGGTGGGTGGACAGATGGATGGATGGATAGATTGGTGGGCCTGTGGATACAAGGATTTTATGCAGTGGCAAAAAATTCATATACCCAACTCAAAAAAGTAGTCCTAAATTTATTTCTGTATTATATGAGACAATATAATTTCCTTCAAATTGAAGAAATACTTGAAGTATGTTTAACAGTAAAATTTATATTGGTCAACTGGAGGGATGACAGAGGTTCTGTTGAGCATTTCCAGATGAAGGAGAGCTTGGGTCAGTTTATTTCCATTATTACAGGTACCAAGATTCAGTCTTCTTAGACCTTTCCTCCTCTTTACTTTCTTTTTAAACTTTATTTGGTTATATCTAATTGATGGTTAACTTTCTTTCTTGACAAACCAGAAAATCCTCAACTAGTTATATTTAAATGTAAAACAATGGGATGAATAATCTCTTCCTTACAGAATGGGTGGTCTGTAGCTATCAGACTTGAAAACTGTTTATTCATCTTCTTGGGAACAGGGTGAGAAGCTGAGTTCTATATAGCAATGAAATAAAATTTGGGGGTATTCCCAGAAGTTTGATAGTGGCATGTAAATACAGATGCAGATATCATCAGATGCACTGAATGACACGGATATCAGAGCTCTGCTCCCCTGGTCTGGTGAAGGCAAATTTAAATCTGAGATTCATGAATATTGATCCATTTTGCTTCTTTTGTTGATTATTTCTCTTTTTTTATTAATTTTATGTATGAAATCTTGACTCACAGTATAAGTCCAAAAATTATGAATGAAAAAAGGTGTGCATAGGAGTTTTCTAGATTATCACACTATAATATCATTTAATATTTATGGTCCAGGAATGTAATACCTTATCACTGAGTTTAATCACATGAGCGTTAGTAATTCATTTCCTAAAAATATAATTCCCCCCTTGCATGGAATTTTGAAATGGCTGTTTATAATCAAAGAGCAGTAACATATCTTTAGGAAACCAAATCATCCTGGAAAGTAAATACTAAATGACAGAGTATTGCATGAATAATAACTATATAGGACTGTCTTTAACAGTCTAAGGAAATAGCATGTGACCAGATGGGTTCAGGACTGTAGTTTAAAGGTCCAGAGTTCTAGGAAGTGCCTTTATCTTTGTGGATTTCTGCCTGAATTCAGGGTTGGCTGAATGGATGTAGAAATATGCAATCAGATGCTGCACAGCAGCTGCTCTGTTTAGGGGACTAAAGAGCACATTTTTTATGACTTTAGGTGGGCAGTAAATTATTTTCTGTAATTCCATCTCCTGGTGCTTCCAGAAGTAGTAGAGGAGAAATTTGTAGTTATTTGATCAATATTTACCTGCTTAGGTAAGCCATTGATCACTGACCTATGCTGCATGACTTTTTGTGAAATACAAAAGTAAAGTGGACTTTAACATCCTTGTGGTGGTGGTGACAGGGATTTCTACTGTTTTATGACTGCTATAAACTCTTTTTTTTTTTTTTTTTTTTTTTTTATATGGGGTTCCGGTTTTTCTTTAATGCAAGGTTTTNNNNTTTTTTCTTTTTTTTTACTGCTATAAACTTTTTTTTTTTTTTTTTTTTTTTTAACTGAGGTTCCAGTTGCACTTGCATGCAAGGTTTTTTTCTGGAGTGTCTTAATAAAGTTAATGATTTTAAGGATATGACATAAAATTATTTCTTAGAAGGGGATTTTGGACTGTTTCTATCATGTTGGGCCATCAAAATAAAGCAGGAAGTTATAAAATTACTATTATTTACTTTGTTCAAGGATTGGTATGTATCAGTCTTGCTGCCTGTTGATATGTGCTTTGTTGTCTTACCATAACAAGCTTTCCTAAAAAATGGACCATATTGTGCAGTAAATGAGTTACTTGGTGTGTATAAAGAGAAAGAGCTATAATGATTTCAACATGGAAGGATAACTAATGGACGTAGAATAGAATGGAATTTTCTTTCACATTTATTTTTAAAATACTTCAGAGTGCATTAGAATAATGAGCTAGTTACTGGTAATGGAATGAGAATAAACAAGGCCATTTTTATGGTATGGCAAATTAGACATCAATTATGTGGCCAAGCAGTACTGAAGGATGTAGCAGACTGGGAATTAAGCTGTAGTGTTAATTGATTATGAAATCATTTGATAGCCTTTGGTTGTATTGAAATGATTCTTAGAGTGCATCATAAACTTAAAATCCATTATAGTACATTCTGTACTGAGGGTAATATCAATAGTGGGCCAATTTTGACAACAGAGGAAAACTTTGATTTTTGCAGCTATTTTATATAAAGTGATTAGGGCATTGTGCATCTTTCTGGCCTTAACTATGAGTACAATTTGGATCTACATCCCTTAGTTTTACGACAACAATAGCTTTGTTTCAGCTGTTGGTATATCTAGTTAAATGACGTGCTCTTCATCTTTTATGTATATATTGATTTACTTCCTTAAATTAGAGGTAGGCGTACCAAGTACTTCTACTTGAAGAGGCAAGATGATACAGCATTAGCTGATTAATATTGTCTAGCCTCTGTGCAAGGTGACAGCTCCCAGTTTCTTCTGAATTTGGAGAACATTGTCCTTTTTGGTCTATTTTTATACCCCTTCCCAAGGTTTTTGCCCTTGGTCTCTGTGGGAGGGCACCAGATGGCATGGTGGGCCACTGGCAATGTACTGTGCCTTTGGGTGTTTTAATACCTGTTCTTAGGCCAGATGCAGGTGCCTGCTTTTCCAGGCCGCCAACTTCTTCTTTTTTTTTTTTTTTTTTTTTTTTTTTTTTTTTTGTATTGTGTTTTGGTAAGTCTTGCTTTGTCTTCTTCTACAGTTCAGCCTCCTAAAGCAGCTGCACCTTTTTCATTTCAAAGTTAGAGTGACTGCCATAAATTCATAACACTTAAGTTCCAAGTGGTTTATAACCTTCTAACAGCTTCCTCTGTTGCTGCTCCTAGTGCAGGAGTCCCTGCCTTTTTCTCATGGAAGGTCTGGCCAGTTTGACAGCCATACCCATTTTGACTGCCTCACCTCTGCCTTTCACACTTCTCTTTTGCTGCTCTCCACTTTCTTCTCCTAAGGGCAGGGGACCTAGGGCTGTGGAGAAGTTAGAAGGTAAAGATAAAAGGAAGATTAAATGGGGAAACAGAGTAGTCTGAGGTGCAAAAAGCATAAAGGGGAAGACTATAAATCCGCAGCACAGGTTGGGGAAGACAGAGGTGAGTTACGTGGCCATTCAGGATAGCTGCACAGTTGTGCTCTGTGCAGTCAGTTTTGCTCTCTCAGGTGACCTTTGACATTCAGTTTTACTTCTCTTTGAGAACAAATGTTGTCCTAGACACCAGGGATAATGTCCATTTTGCTGGGATGTAATAAGAGGTTTCAAGTTCTACTCAGGCAGCCGCTGGAAATTGGCAATAGGGATCTCATTTTATTGACTTACTTGAAGAAAAGAAAGAAAGAAACCCTAGCAAAACCCCCCCCACCAGAAACTTTTGTCCCCCATAATTCCACTGAATAAGGTTACCTCTTCATATGACCTTGTACTGAGCAATAAAACTTCTGAGTATGGGATAAGGGGGAAGGCAATTGAGCCAGTCTGACATTATTTGGTCACTAGTGCATATAAATACTTGTCTAGTGCCACTTATACATAGGTACCATGCATATCTTTAATGGTATTTAATTGAGATTAAAGAAGCTGTTGGAGTGGATGCTGTGAATGCATATTAGGAATATTACTTAAAACTGTAAGCCTTGATATGATAAACCATAACAAGTCTGAAGGACTCATAATGGCTTATCATGTCAATAAAATGCACTTAAAAATCCCCAAGTGATTAGAAGGAGCCATTTCAGTCTATTATATCAATTGTTATATGCTGAGAGCATGAGAGATTTATTTTTCTTTTCCATCCTCTGTTTAAAAAAAAGAAGGGAGGAAATTAAATCATAATAAGCTATGTTCAAATAGAATCAAGGTACTAAAATAAACCCACAGAAGGCGATTTACAAATTAAGGAAGGCAGTAAAAAGTTCTTTCCAAGCAGAGAATAGTCTCATGTTACACTTGGTCTCTCATTTTTAAGCACCATGAGATGACTGATGGGTAGAGTGTGTGCTTGCACCAATGGTGTTCCTGTTGAACTGGCAAAAAGTGTAAATTAAACGTGTTGTCACAAGAAATCAGAATAATTTTGGCACTTACACCACTCATGACCTCCAATGCTTGCACTCAGGGAAAATTGAATTGACTTTACTATCCCGTGTGGTAGTGAATGCTTGGCAAGGTCTGTAGCAGATGAGGGTGGTGATATTTTCCTAACCTTATACTTTTTCTGACTGATTTTTCCAGGCATCTTCTTCAGGGGATGGGCAAAGGTTAAGGACGTAGCCCCCAAGCTCTTGAGGGTGACAGGGGCCCTGGGGTTTGTTACCACTCTGACAACTTCATTCAGGGGCAAAGGCTCTGAAGCAGCTGCTTGGGGGTACATTTCCATCCTGGAGAAAGTCTGTGAGACCATTTTCCCCGCGTGTTGCTCTGCCTGTTGTCCATTTGGTTTTGTAACCTGGACTAGCTTCTGAGGCTCACACAGATTCAGCAAGCTTTGGGAGATGGCAGGAGGGGCTGTTCTAAAAAATTACCTTTGGTGAGAGGGATGAGCTGATTTTGGAGGTGGTTACTGCACTGGTCCAGTGTGCATTTCAGCCAGGGGAAAGCCTTGTGGTTTATTTACACAGCTGAGTCAGGAAAGTTTGGAGTTGTTTTCTGCTAATAACAAATAAAGATCCCTTATATTGCTTATTTGCGGGCTCTGAACTGGGTTACATAGCCAGTCTGTAGCATTTCAAACAGATTTGAGCTGGTTCTCTGGGGCCAGCTTTGCAGATGGGTCTGGGACAGTCTTAAAGTAGCCCCTGGGGGCAGATTGCTGGTGAAATTGGTGTCACGGCTTCCCAGGCTGGCACAGTAGTCAGAGGGAGAGGCGAGGGCTGCTGAGTGGCTCGGTGTCCTGTTCTCAGCTGACAAGCTTAACCTCTGTGGCGCACACGTTTCAGCTGTTTAATGTCTGAATAGATGGAGAGCATTCTGGGAAAGAATTTTTCTCTCCCGACAGTATCCCTGCTATCTCACTTGCAGATATTACATCTTACATTTAATGCAATCCTTCCAAACTGCCCAGCTTTGCATTCTCCCAAGCCTGAGTCGTGCCTCTTGCTGCCTGTATGGAATTAACCTGTTCAGTCCAGTACCCCACAGCTCAGGGGTTCCATGGGACAGGGATGTGTAGGGCTGCAAATTTGGGGGGATCCTTCAGAGCTGCTGCTGGCAGATAGGCAGAAGAGAGAAAATAAACAGGTTCAGGAGATAGGGAAAAATGAGCTGGTGGAAGCCAGGGGAGGGAAGCCGTGGCAAGTAAACACAGCTGAACAAGAGGAAAAAGATGTTTATGTATGCTTGTTTAAGGTTTGCAGTGGGGATAACTGCAAGTCTGTCAGGACAGTTCCTCCCCTCACAGTGCTGTGAACCCTTCACCTATTTACATGCTGTTATATGTGAGTAAGAAACTTGACATTATGCAGTTTTCTTTACGAGTGAAATGCATCCAGTGAGTTTTGGCAGAGATAAATGTAAATGGTTGACGAGAGCCCCAGTTGGAAGCTCAGCTGAAATAACAAGGCAGAGCAGGCACATTCCCACCCGTACGTGCACACGTATGTACGTACGTGTGTGCAGTGCTGGCCTTTACCCAAGAGAGGAGGCTGCTAATTGAATGGCCACTCGGCAGGGACAGCAATTTAAAAGCAACTTGAAAACATACATGGGATTAAAAAAGGAGATGGTACCTTAAGAAACACCCAGAGATTACATATCTCAAATTATCAAAGCTGAGGAAATCTTGGGCACGGACACACAGCCTCTGCGTTGTTAGCAGACATCGGGCTGCACGTTCTGAAGCAACATTCCAAGATTCATTTTTCATTTTCTCAGATATGTTGTTGGGGAGGGAGACATGTAGTTGAACAAAGTGATCAATAAGAGAACAAATAAGGAACAAATGCAAAGAATATTCAAGATAAGGTTTTATTGTGCAGAAATGTCTGAACAGACCATTTTTCAATGAGTTCTGTTATTTTTACAATATTTGTTTGACAGGCTTATGTTTCAGGCAGCCAGAAAGATAAAATAGTGTTTTAAACCTCCAACAAATACTAAGATGCAGGAGAAAATAAGTTGAGAAAGTAGGCTGGGAACAAAAGGAAATCAGCAAAATAAACCTGAATAAATAAAAGAAATCAAAATTATCATAAATAAAAATACTGTTTGGAGTTTTACAATTTTGAAATCTGATAGCATGTCTAGATTTTAATATGTTGAACTAAGAATGTTGAAGTAATAACAAACATTTAAAACCTTTATAAGAATGGCTAAATTGCATCTATCCATATGATCATAGCAAATTCTTTGGGAATGTAGGGAAAGACATTTATAATATTTTATGCGTTTTAAATACCTTGCCTTTGTGTCCCCTAGGAACTTCAAAAGAGCATTATGAGGGAGAGAAAAATGAGAGGAGGATGTTTACAAGTATTTGTTAGGTGATAAAAAATAGTTGTTTAAGACAGAGTGTGTAAATACATCGTCTACATTCATCACATATGTCTGCATGTGGGATGTCATATGTTTTATGTAGCATGTAGTCCTGTCTTATTGCAGTTGCAGAAATATTCGTGGTTCAGTGTGACTTAGGCAGTCTTTTCCATAAAACTGTTCTTTCATAGATATTTGTGTTATTTACTGAAGAGGAATACTTACACAACCGCATAGGATCAGTAAATTAGTGTTTGCTTTGTTCTGGTTTATGCTTTGGGCTCAAAACAGGGGAAGCCGGGATAAGTTTGTTTGTGAAAGCTTGGTGAATACTAATGAGAAGAAAAATCATCCCAGTCAAACTGAATAAATTCTGTGGATAGTATGAAGGATTTTCAGCGATCCATATTGTCCTTGGACTTGGCTGTTGCATTGTACTTTAAATGGAATTGATTGTGTGGTTGTAATGAAAGTAACAGATTGATTTCTATACAGAGTTACACAGAGTAAATAGAAAAATGTTCTTGTCTTGACCTGCATTCATAAACTAAAAATCAGTGGCTTTTGACCTAATCCTTAATAAAAAATGTAAATGTAATATAGGAAATCAGAAGGTTTATTTAATTCTTAGAAAAATCTACTGTTTTATAGGGTTTTGCTTATGTGCTTTCTTGGATTTTAATTAATTTTGTTTAGGAAAAGTGTAGTCTATTTTCTCTTTAAGGAACTTGTACTTATTGCTGTTCACATATTTTTGGAAAATATATTTGACTATTCCCTTTCTTATTATTCCTTTTGCCTTGACTACATGGTATTTTTCTTTATCTAGGTAGAATATTTATGATTTTTAATACCTTCCCTGCTGAACAGTGTTAGCATAGCATTTTTGTGTGTGACCCATACATTTTTGGGTTGCTATTACATGTACTGTCATAGATTATTTTTAAAAATAGCGCTTTCTAAACTGAATATGCAGATTAACACCTTTATGTTGTAATAAAGGGAGGAAAGCTGTTGATTGAATTAAGGTGCAACATTCTATTTGAATAAACCGAACAAATGTTTATATTATTGCAATCATTATCTCAGTAAAAGGGCATAGAGATATTTATGAGCAGCATCTACTACTCTTTTTGTTTTCTTTTTGCACGTGTGAGGTTACGGTTCAGGCCCCAGTAAAATGCACAATCCAGCTGGTAAATTCTCTCATTGAGCTGTAAACCAGGGCTGCAATAAGCAAGATCTGAGTTACTGCATTCATCAGTTTCTCGGTGAATTTTGTGACTTTATTTTTGGTGCTTAGAGTTTAATTTCTCGCTGAAGTAGAGCAGCGCATTGTGGCGCCACACAAACAAGAAGAGCAAAACAATAGAAACCCCAATGCACCGACGGCCACCGCTACTCCATTGTAGCTTCCAAAGGCACTCTATTCTTCCCAGCCCACTTGATATCCTGCAGGTTGTGGCAGTACAATTCACAGGAAAAGCTTAGACATTGAGCTTGCACGCTTCTTGACTCCATTTTAAACCCTTTGTTCACACCGGGGTGGCATTTTTTCACACCACATGTGGCAGCTTTGACTCCTATCCAGCTTGTCGTATAGAATCAAAGTCTGTGATTTCTTACATTCCCAGTGTTGTCTCCTGAGTTGCTGTATACTTTGTAGCTCCCAAAATATTACAAATCTTAATTTCAGTTGTAGGTTTTTAAAGCTTTGTAGGCTGTGGGATGAGACAACTATACCTGCACACTTAGATTTGGTTAAAATCAAAGCTGTTTGCAGGGGAGGGGAAGAGCTTTTTCCCTCCCTCTTCTCATTTAAAAAAACCTCGACACTGGCAATTAAAAACTATGTGGTGAATTTGACATATATTCATTCAGCCTGATGTATGTTTTGCAGAAAAGACTTAAAATTATGTGTAATACTATACATTTTTTGATTTGCAAATTATATGACTGCTGGTAGTTTGGCCGAGTATTAAAACATTATTCATCTTAAGAGATTCTTTTGTTGCACGCAGGCGTCATCTGTTGTGCTGTCTTGTCCCTACTTTTCTAAAGACAACCTTCATCTGCAATTTTGCTGAAAGTTTTATATGCCATGTCAATAATAAATTCTACTTCAAACTAATTTTGAAGAGAATAAAACATATTTGCCGATATGAATGCCCATAAAATATATATTTTTTGAAAGTTTATTAATAGAAGATGTATTGCTAAAATTAATGTTGTTCAGTGTAGCTAAAATGCCACTTGACTCCTGAAACAAATACTAAAGTATATATTTCTTGCTAAGAAACTTTACGATGGATAGCAAGTGCAAAGTGACAGGGCAACAATAACATTTGGATAAAAATTGTCACAGGAATTAATGTAACTTGTACTTTGCACTTTTTGATATGTTTTTTAAATGATCAATGAAAATTAAATGGCTGTATGATTTGAAAGAACATTCTCGGTTCCATGTACATTTACAAATCTGTACATTCATTGTTGCTGGTTCACTCAGCTGAAGATAATAGAATAATCTCCTTGGCACATATGCTAGCCTGTACATTGACATGACACCCTAATAAATATTTTGACTCGAGAGCTGTTGTTTGTTGCTGTTTGTCAGGTGGTTAGAATGGTCTTTTGGCTGCCGCTCCCCTTGCGAACTAAAATATTAAAATGTATGCTTTCAACCTAGCAGCTTTCTTATTGCATTTTATACATTTTCTGACTGCTCATTCTTTCTTTAAAATGGAGTACCGTGGTGTGCTTAATGCATACTGCTTATTGACTAAAATCCACCTAATTGCTTATGGTTTTTATGAAATACTTACATTGGTTTTATGTTTGCTTTTAAGAATGACATGAACTTGCAATATGTAAGAGAATAGTTCAGTAACAGCCTCTAGAAAGACAAAACGGCAGTGTTCTTTTCTGGTTTAGAAAATACAATTAATAATAATTTCATGTGCTTGCTTTTATGCCATTTCCTTGCTGTTTGTTTATGGAACATTTCATGTTAAGTTGTTGAATCGTCTTAGCTGCTCTGACATGTAGCAGCACTGAATAACAGAAAGTCTGTTCCAATTATACTTTATTTTGTATTTCAGTCCAAAATCTCAAATATATAAACTAACCCCTACTGATAATTAATTTTCAATTAGAAGCACAGTTTTATTAGCTTTGCTTCTGAACAGTTATTGTATAATTAAAAAATCCAAACTATATGAAAATAAACATTTAACTCATGATTATTTGAGGTTTTTTTGGCTGTGATTTTTCAAAAAAGATGAACACTCAAAGAGCACATTTAGAATCCATATCTAAAAATAGTTTTATTTTGCACACTAAATTATACAAAATTGATAGAAATGTTCTTTGAGAAGATCAATGAATAATTTAATAAAATTACATTAAAGTGCATTTTAAAAAGTTGCCTATTACTTAAAAAAAGTAATTAATCTAAATTAACATTTCTATAGGCAAAATGAGACATTGTTTATTTCTTTTTTGCCAAGCAGCTTAGCAGTTTCTGCAGTTTAACTAGCTAACAAGTCCAGGCATTCAGAATGCAATTTTAGATCATACAGAAAGAGCTGTTTTATGAAAAATAAAACTATAAAAAGATTAAACCTTTCAGAATGCAATACAGTACAGTTCCAAATCATGCTATAAAGAAACAAACATATAAAATACTCATGCAAGCTTTCCCATTTACTGTTTAAATAATAAAACAGTGACTCAGAAAAGCGATATACACACACTTAGCACAAAGTTATTTTACTATCACAGTTATCTACATCTAAACTTGACATCACACAGCATTTTTAGAAGACTCAAGTATGAATTTCTCGGAAGCAAGACAAGTTCCGTAAGTGTATCAAAATTAGTTTACCTACTTTCACAGCGTATAATTACTGAAGAAAAGGCATGATCTTATTTCATTTAAGTGCCATGAAGCAGAAATATAGAATAAGCATTTGTCAATATCCATTCCAGAAAATCCCAACTTTTATTTCTTGGCATTTCTTACTTTTCCCATGTTTCTTCAGACCCTCTTCAGGTTAGTATTTCTTCTATTTCCAGAAAAGAGAAGGGGTGGGGGGAAAACCCCAACAACAAAACCCCACAAAGAATCAGCAAAAGCATAATTGTTTTATATTGCCTTTCAGCTTGTGGCCTCTCCTCGTATTATTAAATCAGATCATACATAGTCCCCTAAAATTCGGCTTGGAGTAATCCTCTGCTACTTAAGGCTGGATGAAAAGAGTACTCATTGTGAATTATGTTTCATCTGTCACAATAACCTTCTTTATTCTTTAGTGCACCTCCCCTTTGCCTGCGGCAATTAGAGAAAATAGGTATGCCTTGAAGTATGAGATAGTGGTATCTCAAAAATATATATACTGATGTCATATACTGACAGTGCTGGGTAAGCAGCACCCTGAAGATTATATAAGCCCTTTTTGATGCAATCCAAATTTTGTTAGGACAGGGTAGAGGCTGGCATATTGTACAATGAGTAGGTGCTGATGTCTTTCACTAGATTATTGTGTTTTTGACAAGCACTGATCAGAGATTTTGCCATTCCGTTAAAAGAAGAGTAAAAACTTGCTTACCAACTGATACAATTTTCCACTTTAGCTACAATTCTGTTTTGTTTGTTTTTAATTCGAAGGTGTTAGAGAACCTTTTTCTTCACTCCTCTCTGAAATTCCCGGAGTTCTGTTGAACTCTTTGACTGAACATTTCAGCTACATTTTCTCAGTGGTATAGCATGATTTTCATAATTTCTTGCAGTGATGTGGACATTTAACTGTTTCATCTTTAAAATAAAATACATATTAAAAAAAAAAAAGTTGATCAGTGAATATCAAAAATGTTTTTGCACTAGTACAGGAGAGCAAAAACACATGTTATCAGATATTAATTTTCCAAATTACTTGTCTTTCCATATCAAGAGCAAAAAAGAAGATAAATTCTTTTAGGGTTCTAGTCACCACTGTCAGGTTACTTTATCTATTAGAATATCTATCTTTTCTTTAAGACTGTCTACTTTATTGTATTTAACAAACAAACAAAAAGCAATATTTTTTGGGTTTTTTACTTTTTGGATTTATCTTGGAAGATTTCGAAGTTCACATTTGTTTTTCTCCAATGTTATTTTTAAAACCTTATGACAGCAAACCTCCAGTCGGTATCTAGTTTTGAAACCCATCACAATTCTGGGCTGTTCATACCGATTCCAAATCAGCCTCCCTTGCACTTTAAGAGGGCTGATGTTCAACTGGGAATGACTAAAAGAGAAAGCACCTTAAAA
>VZRN01005628.1:377938-401632 GCA_013397935.1 Dasyornis broadbenti | reverse complement strand
TTTTTTTTTTTTTTTTTTTTTTTTGAGTGAAAGGCTTTCCTCTTGTCCATTTTAATGTAATGATAAGAAAATAATTTCTAGATTCACAGCAGTCTGCAGAGTGTACCAAGGGAAGGATCTGATCTTAATTATATTCATGATCATTTCTTGAAATAATTAGTCTTCTGTAAGGAACTGAGGAGAAAGCACTGCAATGAAAGATGTGTAAGACTTGGTGTTGAAGGGAAAGGTTGCATCTCCATGAGCAATGAAAACAAGATTGTGAAACCATTAAGTTTTATTTCTGTTGGTGTTGTTTTAGGGCGGTTTTTACCACGTGTTGATGTGTTGCCCCAAAGTACACGTGGCCCTGTCCCTCTTGTGCTGTTGACACTGAGGTTCTGAAAAAACATTGGGCTGTTGCTTGAGCCGTGTGCTAAATTTGCACCTGGTTCATTCAAACTAAAGTTCAGGCTTCCAGTTTGAGACCTTTTTCTCCATTTCAGCCAGTGGTGACTAAGAGACAGAGATTTCCCTTTACTTCTCCCTTTTGGGCCATTCATTTAAATGAAGAAGTAAACCATATAAACATCTTGTTCCCCTTCTTAAATACCTTAAAGGGCCTCAAGAAGCACCACTGTTTTCTAACCTGCGTTGACAGACAGAAGCCAATTCCGCTTCTCTGAACCAAGGTGGTGCATCATTGCTTCTGAAAACAGGGAGAAGGAGGGGTTTGTTTTGTTGTTTTGGTATTTTTTTATACTGAAGATGTCTCCTGGTTGTTGCAAAGTTCTGTGGTTTGCATAGAAAGAATTTTCAGCCACAATTTCTTTTATAATCAATGCAATTCATGCCTCTGTTGTCTTCAGGATGTCTTTTTCTTTTTTTTTTTCTTTTCACAAGAGAGGTAGACAAAGATTTAATACAGTTTGCTCTAGGCAAGGTTTGCTGTGTCATCAGTTTATTTTAGGGGTTTTAGACTGAATGGCTCACTTGAATTTAAAAAAAAAATATCATCTTTGTCACTGTATGCCAAACCAGGACAAAGAGACCATGATCCTTTTGCTCAGTGGAGATGAGAGTTCGGCAGTTTGGGACTATCTTTAAGCAATTTGCACTCTGGCTTTAAGAAATTTTGATGCTGTAGTTTTTATGATATGCAATAATGTTGTAAATCATCATTTCAAGGACAGTAGTTTACCATGTTGCACATCCTAATAATCTACTAGATAGAGTAAAGGCTGCAAAAAACAGATGAAACCTCAGGCTTTAGTCTGGTGATACAAGATGAATTATAGTTGACTGAAATTTAATGAAAAGGCATCTTTTTAACCCAAAGTTTCTAAAAGTGTTGCTGGGTTAATCCCCACCAAAAATCCTTTGATTTTCTTCTTCAGATAATCCTTTTCTATATTACCTTAATGACACAATATTCAAACCTGACTGTGGACTTGCTAAGAACAAGCACTTGGAGAAGCCCATGGAGCAAAGAACCATCAAAGCTTAAAGCTGTTGTTTGAATTTTGGTAGCATGTGAAAGCCTCTAGACTTTCCTCCTCAAAACCAAGAGCTCTGATGGGTCAGTCAAGTCAGCAAAAGTTATTTGCTTTTGGTGCTGTACATGGATTTGCTTTGTTATGAACTTGGAAATGACTAACTGCATCAGCTTTGATTTAAGATACAAAACAAATTAAGTCTCCCTGGCTCTTGAGTGTTTTTCTTGGTCTATAATCCCCACCACAAAAAGCCTTAGAAAGTCTGATTAAGTTGTTGCCCCTTATTCAAGTCTCCTTCCAAATGCATTGAATATGAATAACAGATGTAAGATGAACTCTCAAATGACCAAAAAGTCACATTTTCTCACTCAGTGTGGTAGTTCTGTGATGTTTTTGAAATGGAAGTTAGTCTGATTCCAGGAGCATCTTAAGTGTATGAGGTTCTTTTCAGGGCTGTCATTTTCTAAGCCTCTGTTATTGATAAGTAGAAGTCCCTTTATTGCTTATATCCTGTTCATAGGAAAGGAAGCTTTAGCATTACTGAAATAATGTTTGTCCGAAATAACCTGATATTTCTGGTAGCTTTTTAACAGAGGCATGCAGAACAACAGAAATAACAACTTTGTTCTTGTGTAGGCCCTGGCTAAGTTAAGATCATAATCACTGTGATATGATCTCAGGGCAAAAAACACATATTGCAAAGAGCGGGTCTTGCCAAATAGGCATAGATTCATAGAATAGTTTCAGTTGGAGGGGACTTGAAAGATCACAGAATTACAGAATATTCTGAGTTGGAAGAGACGCACAAGGACCACCAAGTCCACCTCTAAAGTGAATAGGCCATACAGGGATCAAACTCAGGGCCTTGGCATTATTAATGCCATGTTCTGACCAACTGAGCTCATCTAGGGATCAAGATCATTGTGTTCCAACCCTCTTGCCATGAACAGGGACATCTTCCACTAGACAAGGTTGCTCAATGTCCCATCCAACCTGGCCTTGGACATCGTCAGGGAGGGAGCATCCACAGCTTCTCTGGGCCACCTGTGCCTGTGTCTCACCACCCTCATAATGAAGAATTTCTTCCTAATATCTAACTAAAATGTATTCTCTTTTAGCTTAAAGTCATTCCCCACTGTCCTATCGTTACAGGACCTTGTAAAAATTAACTTCCAGCTTTCTAAACCTCTTCAAGTATTGAAGGGCCCCAGTAAGGTTTCCCTGAAGCCTTCTCTCCTCCAGGCCTGACAATTGCAACTCTCTCAGCTTGTCTTCCTAGGAGAGTTGCTCCAGCCCTCTGATCATCTTCGTGGCCTCCTCCGGGCGCTCTCCAACAAATCCATGTCTGTGTTGTTCTGAGAGCACCGGAGCTGGACACAATACTCCAGGTGAGGTCTCACGAGAGTGGAGTACGGGGCAAGAGTCACCTGCTGGCCATGCTGCTTTTGATGCAGCCCAGAATATGATTTGCTTTCTGGTCTGCAAGAAGAGGCATTTTCCCATAAAGTAGGGAAAAAAAGAAAACAAGTAGAAAACAATAGAAAATAAGTAGAACATGGTTGCTTTTGCCTTCCTAATATTTTCAGAAGACCATCACAATGATTCTTCTTATTCAAAACGTCTTTTAGCATTTGCCCCTTCTTTTTTTAATTTTTTTTTCTTCTTTGATTTTTCTCTTCCCTAACTAAAGAGTTAGTCATGAAAGAAGGATTTTTTCAGGATAAATATTGTCTATTTTATATACAGGTATGTCTCTGATATAATTATCACATCCTCTTTCAGAATCAGGGGTGGAAATTTGCCTTGTATTTGTATCTGTTGAAGAGCTCTGGAAGTTATACATTACTGACAAGAATTATTTGTAAAGAAATCTTATAATACTTGTACGCTTGTGAGTAGGGTACTTTTCAAACTGGAGCAAGCACCCAAAGTTTGTGCTTAGCAGTATGTGAAGGAATACACAGCAGACTGCAAAATGAGACCAGTCAATTCAGGAAAGAGAAACTTTGAAAAGGTCAGCATATATGCTTAATAATGCCAGTGTCAAGGATATGTTTATGAGAGCTCTGGACTAACAAAATAGAGTTTTCATAGAGAATGAAAAATCTCATGATTTTTGGTTTATAAGGGACATGATGGTTGATAATCTGACATTAAAAAGTATCTGAAATCACATTCTGAAAACAATCTTTTATAGTTCTGTGAAATGACATCCCTTTGAACCTGCTGTGACTGGGATTTTGGGTCTGAATGGTCTTCCATTTCCCTGGTACTCCATTAGCATCCACCATTTTTGGCTATGTGGTGCTAGAGGGTACACTCCTACCTGTACCCTTCAGTATCTGTTTATGGATGTCCTGTGCATGAACTCGTCCTTGAGCCTGAGTCATCTGGAATTTAATCCTTTTGGTATTGTGGTTCAAGGAGTGAAGTTGTTCAGTGTTTGCCCATCTGAGAGCTATTCTGACTGTTGGCTTCTGAGCACCAAGTAGGATGATAACTTCATAATAACTTCTGCTTTGGTAAGTAACTCCACTTTGAATTGTTCGTGCTTGTGTTCATCAATCTTCCAAACATTCTATAATTTGATTTATAGTGGTTTTTATGAAAACTTTCCTCAGTTATCCCCTCTAATAAGGAATTTTGTCCTAATACTTGTGTGACATGAAAAATATTCAAAGGCCTCTGTGTAAGAAGGATTGGTGAGATGGAAAGAAAACCTTCATGACTTTATATTGGTCAAATCGAACTCCTGAGATATTCAGTCCAACCTGTTACTTGCTGAAAAACATGTTTATCTGTACTAGCACTTCCTTGACAAAGCAAAGCAAAGAAAAATAATATAGGGGTTACACTTTTTTTCTGTTTTATAGCTTATATGTGGAGGATTTCAGGTAAATTCTTACGATTCAGCAATAGTCAATTTTTAAATATTAATCCACCGTGAGATCATATAATAGAGTAACTACCTTGATTTGTCTCTGGAGGTGAGGGAAAGTATCAAATTCCTTCTGATTTTAATCTGTTCTTTATGCAGAAAAATTCTATAATCATTTCATTGGAGAAAATGATGATAGAAATAGATATTTGTGCTTGTCAGTTTTTTTGTAATTTTTAAAAAATGTTAGTGTTTATCTTCTACTATTCAAGTATTTCAGGCTTTTTGCTTAGCAGATCTAGTTAATGAGGTTTGATAGAGATGGCAAAAAGCATCCTGCCTACTTTGCCAAGTCTACTTCCTTTTAGTTATGATTGATCAAAATTCAGCAGTTTTAAAAATACCTGTTTTCTTCTCTCTCATGTGATAGTCTAGAATATCAATTGCCAAACTGTAATTTTGTCAAATCATTACATAAGCACTTGATTTCTGAGGGAAAGTTTTGCTACCTTTAGCTACTGTAGCTTTTAAAAGCATACTAGAACAGCCATTTTCAATATGCCATTCCAAAGTACCATCAATGAATAATCCAGAGAAAACTTCACAACTGAGAAATTGTAGGGAATAGAAACAGGATGAAGTCTGAAGGCTTGTTTATGTACATGGTTATGATTGCTTCTGCTGTTATCTGCTATCTCAAGATTTTTAAAAGGAAATGAAGGAGCTGATTATGTTAATAAACCACAAAATAAGCTCTTCAGCTGATTCAGTCTAGCTCTCTCCAACTGAGGTATTTGTTTAGGCACGGTCAGTGAAGAGTATTTCTAGGGCACAACAGATTTCATCCAGTCAGAATCTCTAAAAATAGATCAAATGAATCATGCTGTGAAGTGTCTCTCTGATTCTAAAGGACCTGCAGCGACCAGCTCAGAGATGCTGCTTAAAACTAGACAAGAGGAATTTCATCCAAAATAACTGCAACCACAGTGATCTGATGTGTCCATGAGCATGGTTTATGTCATTTAAAATAGTATCAAGTTAGACTTTTCAGGTAATGAAATGAAATTATTGATGCTTCCACGTAAGGCAACTGCAGCAACCTCCCCAGCAATGCTGCCAAGCATTCAGAGTGCCCAGGTGTAGCAAGCATGAAGCATGAAAGAAATGGGGCTAAAACAAATCGTGGGAAGGGAAAGGTTATTGTGAAGATACTGAAAGCTTTATTTCTTGTCAGTAAAATAAAGGCCAAGAGAAAAGGTACACTGTGGGGAGAGGATAATTATGAGTGAAGGAGAGCAATCTTTTAATCTGAAGAACAATGCTGGGACAGAAATAATTGGCAGAAAACCAGACGGGAGGTGAGAAGATTTCTAGCCATCAAAGCAATGGTGTTCTGGAGGAGACTCCCGATATGGTGGTCAGGTTTTGTTTTTCCACACGCGTCTAACTGTTTGGGAAATGATACATTTATGAAAGGGAATGTGAAACATGGTTGCCTCTGATAGCAGGAGCTTGGACTGGATATGCCACCACTTTGATCTTAGAAGGGGATGTGTATGCATGACTGCACTTATTGAAGTGAGAGTAATTATGCTGTAGATATGCCTATACTATCAATGTGAATATGTTGTGGTGCTTCTTTAAACTTGTAATTAATACTAATTGAGCTCTCAGAAACTGAAGTGTTCCTTGTTTAAAAATCCTGTGCTTTCTCTAACAGTTTGCAAACTTATCCCACTTTTTGAAAAACCCCATGTTAATGAAAGGAAGGCACTAAATATTATCTGTTGATAACAAACAGCTCAGAGGATTTCTTACTGTGAATGCTAAATATCTTTGGCCAGCCTTGTGCTTCTGTTACATGTGTTTTCTCTTGGTATTGTATTATTATACTAGACATGTGATTGTAGATTAATACGTTCCCTATATATTCTGCTAAACGCAACTTTTTGTTTGCTGTGAAGATGTTAGTATGAATGAGAAAAAATATAGGTTTTGTGCAAAAATTCAAGCTATATGTTTTCTAACAGTCCACAAAAAGAAGAAAGAATTTTCACGCGCTAAAATTCAGTCTAAGAAATTGAGTTTGTTGGCACTTTATGAAAGTAATAAAATAATGAATTTATTTGCATGCAAAGCTCAGCACACAGCTAAATGTGCATCCAGCAAGAGAGTGCCCCCAGTCTGAGATGTGCTGAAACGTTGTGGGGCTTGAAAGATAGAAGATGCTGTACCACCTTATTTTGTTGTTTCAGCTGCTGGTGTATGACAATTCCCTTAAATTTGCTAACCTGTTGAAGTTCAACAAGTCTTGTGAAAAAAAAAAAAAAAAAGCTTCCTCTTTTTTTGTCTTTATATTGTGTAATTACGGGACATAACACTACGTCTTTCTTTGAAATAGGTTTCCTTTTGAAAAGACAGGTGAAGCTCAGGTAGTTTATTGCTCGAGTCCTGTATCCCTGTTCTGATGTGCTGTGTCTCTTCCAGGTGTCCAGCTGCTATTCCAGGTGTCCAGCTGCCATTCCATCTCTCAGGAGGATTGTGTTTGCTGCTCCACAAGCTGCAGGTAAGCCCTGAGACCACTCCCCAAAGTTTGTGTCCCTGTCTCCATGACCACGTGGCACATGGAGCTGTGAGAAGTGCAGCCACTCTCCATCCCACAGCGGCTTTCCCAGGACAGTGAGGGGACACTCCCTCTGCATTTCCAATGTCTCCCAAGGAGCTCATTCACGATGCTTCTCCTCACAGCACAGGGCTGGGTTTCAAATCAGAATGGGTCATTGGACCATGTACTTTAGGCTCTCAAGTTTTTACTTTTTGTGCTATTACTCCCTTGCATTTTGTCCTTGAAGCAGGAAATTATTTTTATTTAATCCACTATTTATCTTCATTGTAAGAGTGACTATTTCATAAAACAAAGTATGAAAATGTGTGCCTTTTACCCTATTTAAATTTGACCACTTCAGCTTTGAGCCATTTTTCCATTGTTTTCTTCTGGCACTTATAGGTGATATTTGTTTTCCTATAATGACTGCTACATATTTGTTCAAGTCAGCTAAAACAGATTTGAGATTTCTTAAGACTTTCACTGTAACATGTGTTCTCCAGTATTTGTACCTCTGCCTTCACCTCTATTTTTTGCATATCCTTTTCAAAATACACAGAATTCTCTAAATGTGACTGTAGGATTATTACTGATCCTGCAGTTGGAGGAAAAAGCAGTTGTCTGTCACTTCTACTTCACCGGCTCTTTGCGCATCACAGAGCTGTGCTAAACCTTTTATGCTGGGACTTTATGTTGAATGGTGAATGCCTGTGTTTACTCTGTGGTTACTCTGTCCCCTTCAACAGTGACTCACCCAGTTTCTCCTTCCAAGCCCAAGATGGATTTTGTGTTCATGGTTGGTCACAAAGGTTTGCATTCTCTACTTCAAATCATTTTGTTTAGGTTCATACTAAAAATTCCTTGATACCTTTACTTTTCCTCTTCCTTCTACTTTTCCTTCAGGAAGAGGAAATGGCATAAGAATGGCTTACTTTTATGGTGTATCCTGCTCATACTTCCAGCTGATGTGAATATGTAATCTCAGAAGAATATCAAGCCATAATGAAAAGTTTATGGACAGGTCTTTTGAATTAAAATGTATCTTGAGAACATATTCAGTTCAAATATCACTGATTTGGGATACTACTCATCCGATACACATCCGTGTAAATGGGATTTGCTTTTTCATATTAAAGTGAAATGTTCGGGAATATTACTCATGAGTGTGAAAGACAAGCCTGACCAGCTACCTAATGTTTAATTAGTAGAATGTAGTCATATCATTTTTTGCTTTATTTTTGTGGTCTTTTCTTTCCATTACCGTACTTATTTATTTTGTATATCTAGAGAAAATTTAGCTCTACTTTCTGCTGAAAAAAATACATGGAAATAAAAAAAAAGGGATCTGAATCCCAGCTTGTAGGATGGTGGAAGCCAGCTGTCCAAACAGACTGCATATTTGGTCATAAATTTATTGGAAGAAGATTGTGTTTTATTAATAAGAATGTGCACTTTTGATATTATCTTTGCAGTCAGAACAGAGCTGAATATAAACCCATTTAATCACACTGAATACTAATATTAGTAGAATGGGAGGGAAGTTCTCTTTTTATGATACAGGTTATTTTCTTATGGAAAATTTCTTTCAAAAAATAAGAAGTTAAAGAAATAAAAAGGGAACAATGATCCTTTGGTTAGAATCTATGGATGAGTTGCTCCTAGAGCTGCATATCCCACAGAGCATTCCCCATCCACAATATTACATTATTTTTATGCTGCCTGGACTCTGTTGACAAAAACTTTCCTGCTTTTACCAGTAGAAGAACTTGTCAGCTCCCACATTAAAGGCGATTTAGCCTGTGGATTACACAGTATGTGGTGGCTGCAATATTTTTGCTGTAGATGTTACCCTGGACTTTTATAAGTCAAGAAATCTGCACACTGAATACTTTTGTCAAACAATTATGTAAAAGGTATTTACCATTTCCCCTCCTTCTTCAGACTTTTTTAGTCTTTTTAGTCATTAGCATATATTGTAAAAGTTTGTTTATTATGCAGTTGAAAGTTACCCAGTTATTTCTGTCTGGGAATTATTCTTGGAAAAAGACAATGATTGGAAATAATACCCATACTTCTCCAATTTGACAAAATTACAGCATACTGAAAAAAAAATAATACAGAATGATATGTGTTTAAAAAAAAAACAACAGCAAACCCTTGTAGGATATACTGATCAAAGTTGAGTTCAGCTATTAGTAGGAAATTTTCTTCATTAAATGGAAGTAAACTGGGATAACTCTACATATTTAAAAGACCAGCATTCCCTTAAGGAAAATCCCAAATATGAAGTATGCCATTGTTTGCTGGGCATGTGGTGACCAGTCCGTGTCATATTAAGTTGAAGTTACTGCCATCTGGTGGGGAAAATAGTGTTATATCCCAAAAGTTGGAAGCGATTCTGTCAGGATTACATCCTCTGCACCTGTGTGAATGTTTGTGTGTGTGTGTGTCTGTGTGTATATACACACCTATATAGAGATAGATGTATCTATATATACTATTAGCATTTGGTTGCTGATTTTAAAAGAAATTTCACCTATTCAGTGTTGCAGAGTGGCCTGCTGAATCAGAGACTCATCAAGGGTAGAGAAATATAGGAAAGAAAATAAGGAAAACTTCATAGGTAGAAAAGATAGATATGCAATATGTTTACTGTGGTCCTGCCAGTGTGCCCACACTCCTGGACTACATTAACTTTGATAATCATATAAAAGCCTTGTTCCCAGATTATTTCTTCACAGCCAGAGACTTTATACTTTGTGCAGAGTTTCATGTAGCACTTCCTATCATTATTTCACAGAACCATAGAATGGCCTGGGTTGGAAGGGAACATAAAGATCGTTTAGTTCCAACCCCCTGCCATGAGCAGGGACGCCTTCCACTAGACCAGGGTGCTCAGAGCTCCATGCAGCCTGGCCTGGGAAACCTATGCCAGTGCCTCTCCACCCTCACAGGAAGGAATTGCTTCCTAATCTCTGATCTAAACCTACTCTCTGTCAGTTTTAAGATATTCCCCCTTGTCCTGTCGCTACATGATCTTGTCTCTCTCCATCTTTCCTGCAGACTGCCTTCAGGTACTGTCAGGCTGCAACTCGATGACCCCGAAGTCTTTTCTTTTCCAGGCTGAACAACTCCAACTGTCTCAGCCTTTCCTCACAGGAGAGGTGCTCCATCCCTCCAATCAGCTTAGTGGCATCTTCTGGACTCTGTTTTGGAGATGACCACTAAGTATTGGTGCAAAGACATCTGTGCTAATTCTGCCTCCATTCTTTGCTTAGGCTTTCTCTTTGTTGCAGTGAGTTTGGTCCTCCTTGAGTCTTGACATATAGCTGTGTTAACTACTTTCTGATTCTTGAAGGATTCCCCAATAGGAATGGAATTTTATGAGTAGAACATGAGGGGAGCCTGTGGGGCATTTTATACCTATTAAATTGATTTGGTTTTCTCAAGGAGCTAAAACTCTTACATAGGATATAACAGTCAGTGAAGTGAATGATAAGTGAAGTGGCAATAGGAGTGAGATTCAGTTCTGGCAGACAGTGTCAGATGTCTATCTGTATTAATACATTGCTCAGTAACTATATGGGAATAATAACTGGTGTCCAGAATTTGTTCTTATTTCATCATTTTGGTATCTGAAGTCTCCAAACAAGATTAGATCTGCTTTATGCACAAATGTTAAATAGCTTTTGTCCTTGTCGTATGCTGTGTTTTCTTCTAGTGGAGAACAGTACAAGTGGTCCCTTGCCCTTAACATGCAGAAAAAATTGCCATTTTCTCTACTAGGTTTGTATCAGATGTGTACTTTTAACTGGCATCTTTGAAGAGAGAAGGAAAAGTTATCCAAGTGTCCCATGGGGTGCCTAGTGGCACAGTCAAACCCCAGGGGCAGAATAACATTAGATTCCTCTTTAAAGGGATAACTAAATGTTGCCACCCTATATTTCTCATCTCTCATAACTCTTGTTTATTTTGTTAAAAATTATTTTTCACATGTTTGGTCTTTGCTGCCTATTGTTATTTTTTGTATCCTTTTTGTCTTTTTCCTTTTTCTGAACTCTCTAGGAGCCAGAATCCTGCCCAGATAACATCTGTCAAAAGGAAAACCATTGACCTTGTAATCCTGTCATTCTGCTTTTAAGAGTACCATTGTACATGCAGGTGTCTGATTTCTTCATAGGTTTCAGAGGAAGTACTTTTTCATGACTTTGCAATATAATTGCCTAATAGTTTTTCAAGGAGACAGACACTTTTCACATAGCAAGGCTCTCACTGGGAAGGTTTAACAGTAAGAGTGCTGCGTGGTTACATGAACACATATTTAGCAAGTGCTTCAAACTCAAGCCCACAGTTTGAACCATCCAGTGCAAAGAACTCTCTCTGACTAAGTCTAGTTTGTGCAAGACAGAAAAGTGAACTGCTTTCAGAAAGAAGATGGTCCCTGGTTCTTTCTTCCAGCCTTCAACTCATCATAAAGTTTACTTTGAGCTGTGTGAAAGGAGCACCCAAACTGATTAGCTGTTGGCTACAAAACTGGCTGCTTTTTGTTTTCACTTCTGCTGGAAAAATGACCAGTGGTGAAGTGCTCTTTGAAATCCTGCTGATACTGAGATGCAAGCTTCCTGGAATATCTTGTTATTTTTGTCTACCGGTGTCTTTTTTTTTTTTTCTTTCCTTCTTCATTTTGCCCCCTCTTTCCTATTTCCCACCCCTGCACCTGGGTAGCTTCATGTATTTATTTAAAATCACCAGGGATTAATGAGCAATTTGATAGCTAGATGGTAATTGCTGTCTGTGCTTACTATAGGTGAACTGTAAGGGAAGGTTTTGTAGGAAAAGATGAAGTAATGTGAGACAAAGTCAGGAGGCTGTATCTTCTGAACAAAAAAATGACCATCTTTTATAGTCTCTGTTATGGTGGGATAGAGTTTAAGGTTATATGATATGAGCTGTAAAGTCAGAGTGTGGAAAGCATTGAATTATCTCAAATTTCATTTCTTTAAATCAAAACTGATTATAGACATGGCCTTACTCAATGAGAAGTTGATACAGAAATGAGTCCAGCTCTTTGAGTTCATTATGGAGGAAATCAGAACAGAGCCCCACAGTGATCACAGCCACCTTTGAAAATCCATAAGGAAGTGGATACACTTTTCCAGGAACACTGTGATAGATGTGATATTTGTATTTGATAGTTGCATCTCCATTCTTGGAAGTGTTCAGGACATGTCTGGACAAGCTGCTGAGAAACCTGCTCTCAGACCTGCTTCAGATGGCTCTTAGATCTTCATTAATAACATAGATGACGGGATCGAGTGCACCCTCAGAAGTTTGCAGATGACGCCAAGATGAATAGTGTGGGTGACACACCTGAAGGATGAGGTGCCATCCAGAGGGACCTGCACAAGCTCAAGGAGTGGCCCATGGGAATCTCATGAGGTTTAACAAGACTGAGTCTCAGGTCCTGCACCTGGGTCGGGGCAACTCCCAGTACCAATCCAGGCTGGGGATGAAGAGATCCAGAGCAGCCCTGGGAGAAGGACTTGGGGCTGCTGCTGGGTGAGAGGCTGGACATGCCTCGGCCGTGTGCACTGGGAGCCCAGAACCCCCCGTGTGCTGGGCTGCACCCAAAGCCCCGTGGGCAGCAGGGCAGGGAGGGGATTCTGCCCCTCTGCCCCGCTCTGCTGAGACCCCACCTGCAGTGCTGCATCAGCTCTGGGCTCCCAGCACAGCAAGGACAGGGAGCTGTTGGAGCCAGGCCAGAGGAGGCACCAAGGTGATCAGAGGATGGAGCAGCTCTGCTGTGAGGAAAGGCTGGGAGAATTGGGATTGTTCAGCCTGGAGAAGAGAAGGCTTTGGGGGGACCTAATTGCAGTCTTCCAGTACCTGAAGGTAAAAGAAAGATGAAGCGAGACTATTTACACAGGCCTGGAGTGACAGGACAAGGGGGAATGGCTTCAAACTGCAGGAGAGTAGGTTTAGAGGACATGTTACGAAGAAATTATTTCCGGTGAGTGAAGTGAGGCCCTGGCACAGGTTTCTCAGAGATGTGGGTGCCTCACCTCTGGAAGTGTTCAAGGCCAGGTTGGATGGGGCTCTGAGCAACCTGGTCTAGTGGATGGTGTCCCTGCCCATGGCAGGGGTTTTGGAACGAGATAATCTTTCAAGTCACTTCCAACCCAGGCCATTCCATGACATGACTTCAATATCCCTTCCAAGCTCATTTATTCTGTGATTCCATTATATGAAAACTAGCCTTCTAAAGACAAGGTTTTCCCAAAGAATAAAGATTTCAGTATGAGATCATACTTCTCGAAGGTGATGAGCAGCTGAATCTACTTCTTAAGAATTGCCTTAGTTTTGAGGTAGAAAATCATAGCAATGAACGCAGTTTATGACACTGGGACTTTTTAGATACTTAATACAGCTTGTCTTCTCAGCCTTTCTAAGGACTGTTTGACGTGGTGGGGGCCACTTCCTATGGAAATTCAAGTGTAAGGCACAATTCTTTTACACAGCTTTATCTCTGACACAAACATAGAAGTATGTATATGCATTTAAGAAAATAATAAAAGAGAAGAAACCTTATCAAAACATGATATTTTATACTGGGTTTCCCCCTTAGGGAAAGAGGAAATGAACCAACTATGACAGACACTACTTCTAGCTCTTAATAGACTACTGAGGGTACTTTGATAACCTGGTGCTAAAGGCAGTAAAAAGACTATACCTCTAATAGGACACTAAGTATTTTAATAGTGCTTTATTTGTTTTTTAAAGAAGATAAATTTAAATGCCTTAAAGCTTTCAGACTACCAGGGCTTTATTTTAAAGTTCTGTGTGTTAGCAATCTGAAGATCAGTGAAATGAAAACAATAGTTTCTGAAATCCTTGTATCGTCATCTCTGGTTTAGAGGGAACACCCTCTCTCTGGGGTAGAAAAGTAATTTAGTGTAGGACGCTAAGCAATTTTGGCTGCTCTTGAACAACTATCTCAAGTAAAACAAACTTTTCTGTATTTCATGCTGTTCTTATTCCTGTAATACTCAGGGTACTTCACAACTTAAGTTGTTCAGGTTAGTCGAATCCAAGAAACACTTTAAATTGACTTCTTGTTTTCTACTGATGGGTTTAGGTTAAGTTCTGGGGGAAATCAGTTTTAATAATGTGTCACCATGACAATATTCCTTTTCTTAGTGTGTTGTCCTTCCATTTAGAGAGGGGCACGCAACTGATCTGACTTCAATTTTGCCTGAGTTTTAATGTTGCATCTTAATCTAGAATGGTCTTTATGCTTCAAATCAGTATTTCATTTATGCTCTACTTTGAAATTGCTAAACAGAAGATGTAGGATTGATATCTTTTATGCGGTTAAACTTTTTATTTTCACATCTTTCCCTTCACTCAGAATCACACAATGTTTTGAGTTGGAAGGGATCCACCAGGATCATCAAATCCCACTCTTAAGTGTCTGGCCCATACGGTTCTTTATTTCCAGAGTACTTAAGGGAGGTACTTGTAATATCCAGTGCAACACCTGAGAACTCTCACAACTCAAGCAAAAGAAAACAGGGGGAATGTGGTTTGAGTGTACAGAAATAGGTACTCTGAAAAACATCAGTCTGTAAGGGGTTTGATTTAGGTGCCCAAAATAAAGTAACCTTGATAATTTCCTGCCAGTTAAACTGAAACGATGGTGCTTTCCCACGCAATGGTCGCATGTATGGATGTGCTGGGCTCTTCTAGCTAAAGTGAAAAAGGTTTGTGGAGTGGTTGGGTAGGACAGTATTTGTCAAAGAAACAACTTTCAGAAACTGATAATTGTATGTCAGGATTCAAGTAATTTGAAAAGTATCTTCAGTAAAGGAGTTAATAAGACCAAAAAGATGTGCTGAAAAGGTATTTAGGCCTTCTGAACATCTGTTCAGATTGTAAATTATGTATTGCCCTGGAAAGACTGTTTCATAATAAGAATATAAACCAAGACTTACCATTCAGAATTTCTTTTTTGTCTGTTTATTTTTTAGTGTGTTTTCATAGTAAAATATATGTATGTATTATATATTAAATATATATTAATGCATCTGCATGTCAACTAGCACAACCTCATGTATTGAAGCTTCTTTGAGGTTACAAAGTTGGGCACCAGAAAACAGCCTATAAATAGACACATCTGAAAATTAACATGTATTATAATTTAATATTTTTTAATACATTGAATGCTTCAATGCATATTTTTTCTTCTCATGAATATTATATTGGCACTCAGTCTTGGATATATGTTCTAAATTTTCCCAGGACATAAATACTGTTCCAAGATCCTTTGGAATCTGTGGTTTTCATCAGCTTTATTGCAGACTTCATTTTGAGAATCTTCTTAGAAATGATGGTTGAATATGATATAAAATGAAAATTTGGAAGAAAACAAGTTTGTTGGGGTTTTTTTAGAGCTTGCAAGTCTTCCAGGAAGATTATGTTCCTTACTGGAATGTTTAGTATTTTGATTTCTGACTAGTCTTTAAAATTTTGTGATTTAATTCATCTCATTATTGTTATAGTGCAATGGCTGTCAGTAGAATAATTTTTAAGGAATGATTTCAAAGTTAACATGTTTATGCATACATGGGCTCTAATATCAGCATGCTATTAGATCTCTACAAATAAATGCCTCATCATTTTTTATTGGATTTTGCTTTATTCACTGGTATATACAAAGATATCATTGTCTTATTCCAAAGTGATCTATCCCATTATTACTGACACAACATTCCAACTTCGTAAAATCAAAATGGAGACTGACTCATGAAGTAGGTCATGGAGAAAAAGGAGGAACCATTAAGAGAGTAGGACATTAGGTGAAAAACTGAGAGATTTTATAACCAAAGTTAGGTTCTTTTCCACCTTCATTTCATTCACAAGAAGGTCATAATGCAGAAAGAATGGGGAAGTTTGATTTTTGCTAAAGAGCTCTTTTCATGGAATACTACTGAATGTAGAACTCTGAAAACATACAGACCTAAATGTAATCTAAATAATAATTAAATGTAGGTGGAAGAGGACACACAGCTGGCCATGAGCTAAGTGTTGTAAGCAGTCTGAGCATCCAGTTGGCAGAGCTGTTCTCTCACTTTTTGTAGTTATGGTAAATAAAAATAAAAAACCACAACATTTTGCTGAGAGAATCTCTGGTGGTAGACTGAGAAGGTGAGAGCAGGCCAAAACATAGGTAAAGGTGCTTTCACAGTTGTAGCTCCCTAGCATGATGGGAAACATGTGAAGTAATAGAGAAAAAAACTCATATGGGTTTGAGCATAAAGGTTTGTCCAAGCCAAAGAAGGATGGTATGACATAATTGACACGCAATATTTTGGAACATTTGGTTGAGGATATAGATGGGAAAGGCCATACCAACAGTTGATGACATAGAATATCCTACCTATAAAAACAGAAGGAAATTCATTAGCCCTATCAATGAAGGCCAACTGTTAAAGGTTTTAGAAAAACTGAAAAGGATTTTATGGAATGGACTTCTGTGAGACCAAGTTTTAAATTTTTGTTTTAGTGATGCACAACTTGAGTTGATGGCCAGATGTTCATAGAGAGATAACTGAAAAGTAGTGTGTTTAATTTGGATAGAGGAATGCTGCTTCTAAAAGATTAAACAGAATGGGGGATGAGTGTGTGAGTTGCAAGCTGGCTGTCTCCATGTATACTTTACAGACATGAAGTGTTGCATATGTTTGCTTTTTCACTGATGTGAGTGACATCTAGTTCATTTTTTGATTGATCTTCTTGGAAGCCAGGTGGAGTTTGAGAGATGTCTAATAAAAATGAATTCATCAATACTTGCTCTCTAAGAAATATTTACACAGACTAAAAAAAGCCCCCTTATTAATATTAGGAAGACCAGACAAGAGTTTTCTAGAGGAGAGCTGTTTCCTTGAAGAGTAGATGCTTTTACAAAGTTCTGAATAATGATTAGTGACAAAACATGTGAGGTGGCTTGGTTTTAAACCTTGTGGGATTCACTTTACAATCATCTTCATTCTGAGCTGTTGGGGAATGGCACAGACGGTGACGTGGGTCAGGACTGGGTTACAATTTGAAGGGAGAATAGAGCAGGTAAGTAGCTATCTGATTTACCAGCCATTTTGTGTTTTCATGTAGATAGCCAGTGCTGGCCAGAATGGAATAAATGTCTGGTGCTGGCATTTATTCATCTTTTCAAATGGAGTACAGAAGATTGCTGGGTTTGGGGATTTTTTTCCAGTAGGTGTTAGTGTAAGTGTTAGAGAAGAGTTGCTTGTCTATTTTCAGCAAAGCTAATTTTCCAGATCTGAGCTCTGTTGGCTCCAGTTATTCGAAGTGAATACCAGATAACCACAAAAAGCACAAGAATTCAGTGTTTTATAAGAAATCAGTGAAAATTCATTTAACTGCATTTGGTTTCATTTAACTATATTTGAAAACTTTGAAGCTGAGGCTAATAGACCATTACCAAACTCAGTCCTGTTCATTTATATTAAACATATATAAACAATTGGGTTCACTTTTTTTTCCCTTTTTCTCCTTCCCCTCTCTCCCCTCCACCCAATATAGCAAAATATCCAGTCCTGGCAAGACAGAGAAAATTACTTTGTTTCTTGTTATTGCTTGGCTATCCAAATTCACTCTTAGCATCCAAGCAAGTTACTCCACTGCGGTAAAGAGAAAACAGTCTCAGCTGCTTCATTGATGTTTTTGTGTTCCTCACATTTAAGCAGATTTTCAGTATAGTTCCATAGAAATACCCGGATTGAATTTCTGTATCCTCACGTGACTGTTCAGAAGGTAATTGAAGGTAGCTAAGGCCGTGAGCTGCTTTTACAGCCTCCATTTCATTTACAGAGGTTTGTTGGAAGCAGTGGGCAGTACCAATATTCAGTAATTTGCAGGAGGGCTCTCTGAGGGCAGTAGTATGAAGACAATGCAAAACTGTGACAAGCCAATGTAAGATGTTAACTATACGTCATTTTTTGGTTTGTTGTATCACTTGCATCCTAGAAACGGTCTTGGCATTAGTTTCTGCAGGACTCAGCCAGCTGCAATCACCTCCAGTAAGAAAGAGGAAGGGACTCTCGGCTGTTCTGCATGTGGGCATTGAGGACATAAATGCAGAGACTGACTGACTGAGTGGCAGATGTATTCTGGATCACTGCATTTTATGAATATTTTATTGTTCCAGTTATAGTTGTCATCTGTTCCCTATCCTTTGTCTCCTTAGTGTTTTCATAGGTGACAAACATTGTCCGGAGGGACTTCGGAAACATATCTCATCTTTGAACTCGGTGTTGAGTACAAGATGGTCATCTGAAGCTGAGTGTGTTAAAGCTTTGAGGATACAATGTTTTAAAAGCGTAGGTAGGAACAGTGCTGAAGAGGCAGAACTAAAATAGAAAATAGGATACTTCATTCAAGCCTAGTGAAAACTTGAAGCAGCAATAATGACAATCATAGGGGAAGCTGCTGTTTAAAATGAACAACATCAGCTGGGATAAGTGCATGAGTCTGGGAGCAAAGAGTCCTTTTCCAGGGGAAAAAGATAGAATGGCAGAAATTCATTGTCTGAGGGAAACAAGTGAAAGAGACCATTGACCACTGATACAAATTTTTAAGACCTTCTCAGAGCGCCTTGGCAATTTCCTGTATGCTTTCTCTTCCAGTCTTTCAGTGAAGCCTGGGGGTTGCCTATTTTGCATTAATTAAGCTATTTATGGCTTTTTTCCACCTCTCTTTATATTAACTAATAAGACAGGATTATTAGACCTATTTTATTGACCTACAGAGAAAGCAGAGAAAGAAAGAAAGAAAGAAAGTAAGACACCAACACTGAGACCTTAAAAGCACCCAGCCTCCATTAGGAACATTTTTGTTACCTTGCTGGTTTGTGTACCTGTGGCCCAGGGGTCAGCTCCCAGCCTTCTGGGCTGGAATGAGGGGTTCAATCTACATCTGCCATCTCAAGGCTGGTACCATAAACCGCAAGACCTCCTTTAGAGTTTTTGTTGTGTTGATCATATAGTCTTCCTATAAAATTACTTTTAAAGTGTTATAGCTGGTGTGCCATAATAAAAGCCATTTGATTTGATATTTGTTTTCCAGATGGATTTCACTAGCATATATGTGGTAGAAGTTTTTGCTGAAAGAATTAATTCAAGATCATGTCCAGACAAGAACAGAGAAAAATTTTCAAATGAAGAGAATCCGTTTTCCAAAACAGATTCTGATTTTTAAATCTTCTTTATAGTTTCTACTTAAAATTAATTATTATTTTCTTACAAGACAGCATAATATTATTCATGATGAAACAGATAGAACTACCTGACCTCTTATTAAAAATTGTATAATGCAAGCAGCTTTTTTATGGTTTGGGGGAATATAGAGCAACTCTGCTACAACTTTATTTACTGTAATAAGCACATTGTTAAACTGTGAATACCTGAGCACTTTAAATTCAGATGGACCTTTTTGCAATAACAATGACTTAATATTTTAAGTTTCCTAGGGCAATTTTTCCTGAAGTGTGATCATTATGGATAATAATGATAATTATGAAATTTGTTATATTTGAAACACTAGCTTGTTGTATGTAATGGTTATTAAAATCTTCTGTAGTATAGGTGAATTGTAAGGATGAGTGGCATAACACACCTAATAGCTATTTAGTGTCATTTCCTAAGAGGAGATGTAACCACCTGAAAAGGAATGGTAGAATTCTAGTTTCCTTTGTTCATAAAGTTTGTTTCCTAGAGCAAGACAGCAGAATTACTACAGTTGTACCAATACTGTACTACATTCCAATTACTCTGTCTTTAAAGAGCAGAAAAGAAAGGAATGAGGCAGTGCGATGAGATTTGCTGTTGCAGCAGGCACTATTAACTTCTGAGACCTTTACCTAACACTTTTATCTTCATTCTCGAGCCCCAAACCTTCATAGCCATCTCTGCTCTGCGGTGTTTCAAGCAAGTATCTGGACTGCAGGCCTTCATCCAAACATTACAGTGCAGAGCCAAAACCAGGTGCAATTAAATCAAATGCATGCTTTTAATTCAAATGTACATTTCTGAAAGCATCCAGTGCAGACTGTGCTATGTGTCCATCCTTTACCATGGAGCCTCTCTAATAGAACAACACGTTATATAATGTCTGTATGCCTGCACTGCACAGAAGATGAGTTTTGCTTTCAGATGTGTTCATTTGGCTTGTGTAATGTAAGAAAATACTTTCTCAAGACAAATATGCCAGTGCTTGCCTTTTGAAAAATACTTATGGAAGGCCTGAAAGGGTACAGAGAACATTTTCCCAGCACAAACAAAATTCTTGTTATGTAATTTCTTTGGCTTCAAAAATCAAGCAAGCTGTTTGGGTCTATACTGGGATTTTGAACCTGCCAACTCTGACAGCTTCACGTAATCATGTAACTGTTTTTGGTGGTGTTACAGCAAATCTCTCTGCTTAGTTTGCTTTAACCTTGTCCTCCAGGTGAGATTCAAACAATGCGTTCTCTTCAAAGGTGTATCTGTCAGCAAGTAATGTGAAAGTCAGATCATCAATGCTCCTATAGAACAAGTTACATATGGTTTTTGTTACAAGTGAAAAGTGGGTAAGATTTTGAGATTATGAATAAAAAGAACAAAAGGAGAAGAGAATTTCAGGCTCTTTCAGAAATTTGTGAGCTTTTATTTTGTCAATATATCATAGAAAAATATTACTAAAGGCTACAGAAAAATTTATAGTTATTTGTAATGGAATTCAGATATTTTTATGGCAATTACTCTAAACGTTTTTGCTCTGAATCATGCTGGTACCATCCTTTCATAATAAGGGTTTCGTTAAAATACTTACATGTGCTGTTGGGTGGGTGAAGGGGGGATTTTTTATGTTTTGCAAAGTTTCCTTTTTTCACTTTTATCTTTAAAAGGTGCTGTAAACAGCAGTTGTTGTTATATACAATCATAATATTATTCTAGGCACCCCGCTAGAGATTTCAAATAAATATCTCCTTATTAAATGTCTTTTCCAACATCCTGAAGTGTGATTTACTTTCAGCTCTTTTAAAATAAATAAGCATGCTAATCATAAGTCTAAACAGTATTGTTTTAACAATAGTAATTCTATTTATTCTAAATTATTTTATTTAACTTTTGGTCAGTATCCTCATCAGCACTGTTCAATATCTCAGGAGACCAAGTCCTTTGACTTACTTTAGAGTAAACACAGGGAATAGTCCTTATCAGCCAAAAGTTGTTTTTTGATTGGTTTGTTGCCTTTTTCTTTTTCCAGTTTTAAACTAACCAGACTCTTCCCGCATGGGTGTGCCTCTAAATCCCTTCCAAATTAAATACAGAGATATAACACCAGTATACAAACAATAGCAATAGAAGTGCATTTTATTCATCCCTTCTTGCTTTTCTTCATGAAGATCCTTAAGTGTGGCCTTCAAATATTCTAGGAGAGAGAAATGCACTTAGATCCACTTCCTGCTTTCTCATGTGACCTGTATTGACTAGAGTTTTAACTGCAATAATTTAACAGTGGAATACTGGTTCCTAATCTTCCTTGAAGCTGTTGTCTTTGGAGGGAACTTCAAACATATTTTAACCCATCAATTTCTTTCCTTACTTTTGAGGGAAAAAATATAAATTGTGATTCAACTTGCTTTTAGATCTACATATGTGGTTATGTAGCTTTTTCCCATGCTCCAAACCGGTTCTTTAAACCCGTTCCTCACCCATCCAGAGACTGTGTTGCCTATCTTTTAATTATGTTATTTAATAAATATAATTTTCTCATAGTAATGATAGGAATGAAAATAAGACCTATTCCAAACCCTATAGAGCTGAACATATCATACAGCTTTGTATGTACAAGTATCTTCCATGAAATTGTTAATTAATTTCAGGAGTATTAGTTTAATCTAGCTGTGAATTCTCATTGCAGCTAACATCAAAGGCATGAAATTAGTTGTAGTATTTCTACTATATATACATGTCTGTATTTTTCTATAGGCATAAATACATGGCAACCGAAGCTTTCCAAGGCTTGAATAACTGTTTTGGGGGCTTTTTCCTCCTCAAATGTGATATGATCAGATCCTGTAATATTGAAGAACAGCAGCAAAAACCAGAAGCCTTAGAAAATGTTGATAAACAAGTAACAGAACAGGCAAGATTTGCTTCCTTACCATGACCACAATGTTTTCCCAGGCTGGTATATAAGTGGAGTTTTGGAAGACTCTTGGACAGTTGCCACTAGTTAAGAATAAAATCATTCAAGATGTGGAATAATCACAAATATTATGCTAAACTTTTCAAATTATCTATCCATAGTATGCTGGAAGGAGAAGGTGACTGTGCATTATAATATTGTAAATTTTTAACAGAAAGCGCCTGGAGCTGACAAACCAGATTGGTGGTTTTTAATGAAAGCGAATACAGTTAATCTGTGTATACTTTCATTGACAAGGTTCTGCACTTAGGAGTACAGCACAGATGGTATAAGCAATGAATACTTATGTCTGACTGTAATTGATCCTATCAACAATGACATACCTTTAACTGGGTTGTATCACTTTACGTCACATATGGTTAATTAAGTAAGAAGGGCCCAAACACACTAAGGAGATTTTTATGTTTATACTTAGGAAAACAGTCTAGACAGGTGTTAATGTAAATGAAGTTAGTACTTGTCAAAGGTGAAATTCTCCATATGTAGCCCTGCTTCAGTCTCCAAATAAATATAATTTGGCTATGTCTACATTAGCAAGTAGTGAGGAGCAATAGGACCTGATCTGCAGAGACAAACAGTCGGTGCTGAAGATCCGGCTTTCCCCACTGTAGGGATCAGTGGGAGAAGGCAGGTTGCTCAGTCTGGCTCTGTTCTGGTTCCACTGACTTGAGTGTCCAGGCTGGAGATCATGACTGGATGCAGTCTTGGAGGGGCTCATTTGGTTTAGGTTCATTCCCTATATTTAGTACCTTATGTGTACCTCCAGCAGCTACATTTTTTTTATCTGTAAAACAAAGCTTGCCCTTAATTTCCAACATCTTTCAACCTCAGTAAGAAGAGCCTTGCTTCCTGAAGTAACCCCTCCTAGCATGCTTCCTGATTCGCCATCACACACGTGAATTGTCTTTCATTATGTGTACATGCCTGCCCCATGGTGGTTTAGTACTACATCAAGTAATAAAGTTTGTGTTAAATTATGTTTTTGCGTGTGCATACCTTTGGATTGGTCCTTAGCTGGGTAGTCTGTCTCTTGTAGAAATACTGTTGGAAAAATTATGTCCTAAGTTCTTTCCTTTTATTGACTTTATTTTCCACTGCCAAGCACACCTTCCCTTTTCTTTGTCCAATATGGAAAATGATATGACAAAACAGAACTTGATGTGTTCCAGTTTTGGTCCTGGAGATCTCCATAGGTACAAATTCTTTACAGCAGCTCTAATCTCTGTATTCATCTTGTTTCTGCTCTACATGTGGAATGTCCTGCAATAGTTTTACCTGCAAGTCACTGAATGTGTAGTTCAACTTACACATCAGAATCCGCTGACCACAGCTGGGTGTCCCAGAAGAAAATATCAACAATTTTCTGAGATGCACCTGCAGTCGATGCTCTTGTAGTTTAAATGACTGCTGAACTACATAACCTTCTTGGCTGATTGTTCTTCCAAAGCAAGTACTCCTACAAAGATTAT
>VZRN01005628.1:346820-377878 GCA_013397935.1 Dasyornis broadbenti | reverse complement strand
AAAAAAAAGGAAATTAATCAAACCCTTTCAGGCCTTACATAAACTGTTCTAGAAAGAACAATGTTTCATGCCACCGAGTCCTTCCTTTTAATATTAAGGTAGGTTTTTGTTTTACTTTTTTCTGCTGAACATACTTTTTACTTTTGGTTTTTTCTAGTAGGTTCCCCTTCCTTTCAGAGCAAAATCCTGTTTCTGACTCTATCCTTAGCCCAATTATATGTTCTGGAAAAGATCTCGTCTTCATCTTGTGATTTTTATCAGCTTTTCCCACTTGAAAACATTGCAGCTGTTTGAAAACCTTAATTTGTCACTCCTGAAACACATACTTTGTGGATGTCATGCCGAAACTTTCCCCATCCATCCCAGGTGGCTGTGTAATTTCCACATTTTGATTAGCATCCTCAGTTTTGGAAACAGAACCATTGATGTCATTCTTAAGCTGACATTAACTTAGTGGTGATAACCATTAGCCTATTGCCAACATTTGACTGATCCAATGTTTCTTTGAACATTGTCAGAGTTATAAATTGATATGCAAAAGTTGTGCTAAAAATTATTTTATTAACACCTTGAATTTCGCAGTCTGCTTATTTATAAGGTGAAAATATGCATTGTTGTCTTGGTTAGGATTGCATTCAGTTTTTAAATATATAATATCAAAAAATTATGAATTAGGACACACAAGACTATTGTGGAACATGGGTTCTGGTGTATACTAGAGAACATTAAACAGTAACTGAATAAAAAGTCCAAACTCCTTCCACCCTTTAAGAATCTGAGACTAAGTAATTATAATACTTAGTGCTGTCATAGAAAGGTCTTTTCCCCCAAAGAATATAAATTAATATATTGCAAAGTAGTTGGTTGTGTATTTCTCTTTAAGACTAGCTTAAACATCACAGAACAGTGACACAGAATTTAGAAATAAAAGGAGTAAGCCTTAAAAAGGGAATAGGCTCCTAAAGGCACATTTTCATTCCTGCTTTTTTTAGACTGTTTTAGATTTAGCTCTTTTATTTCCATTTGTATTTTTATTCTTAAAATTAAAGCAGAAGCTCTATTTTTCTTCTTCTCTGTAAAAATAGCTGGCATTTTGTCAAAGCTTCTTGTAGTGTTGCTTGTACATAGTATAAGAACCGTAAGCCTAGCAGCCTAAAAAAATGGACTGAAGTAAATTAATTCCAGGTTTAATGGGATGTTTTGATATACAGCCTGGAAAAGAAAAGGTTTTCGGGTGACTTAACTGTGGCCTTTCAATACCTGAAGGGAGCCCACAAGAAAGATGGAGCGAGACTATTTACAGAGAGAGGAAGTGATAGGAGAAGGCGGAATGGCTTCGAACTGAAAGAGTTCTATGATATTGTTATTTTTCAGGTATTTTTCAGACAGCTTCTAATAATTTCTTAATTGGAGTGCTTGCATACTATAAAACATACACTAAAGTATCTTGATAAATCAGTTTAAATTGAAAGGTTTGGGAAGTATTTCAAAACAACAACAACAAGTCCTATATTCTAGAAAACAACAAGTCCTATATTCTAGAAAACACTTCTTTATGTTGTGTTATTGTGGGGCCAATATTTCTGTGCCTTGTTCCCATCAAAACAGTGTCTTCACTGTAAGTTTCCAAATAACTTTAGGAGTAATATCACCCTCAGTACAGGGTAATACTATTTCTGAAGGAAAGGTTCATGCATAAGAGGCTGACAGTGGGGCGGGAGGGGAAAATTATTCTGGTATAATTTTTCTTCCATGGGAAGTACTTTTTATTCTCTTCTTAAAGATCACCACTTAATTGACAGATTCTTGTGAGTTATGATCTTTGATACAAAAGGAAGGTTTGTAGATAGAGTAACAGACACATGGGACAACTTTCATATTTATATTAGAAGCTTATTCTGTAAAATATTTTTGTTGTTCATGAGTAGCAGAATCACTCTCCATGTATATGTTATCAAATGACACTAAGAAACTATGAGAATACTATCAACTATCAAATTTGAAACCAAGCATTATCAGCCATGCTGCAAGATTTTCTTGCAGTACTTATGAATATGAAAATGGTGCAATTCAGTGCAAAAGGACAGTTAGGAAAAAGAGAAGCAGCTTCTGAGTTGAAAGATAAATCTGTGGAGGTCATTAACAAGCAGAAGAAAAACAACAAGCATATTTGTCTATTAAGCATTTATTAGGATTTATTTGGTGCAATATGATACTTGCGTTCCTAAGACTCAAGTTAGAAAGAACGGAAATCTGGGAATTACATCTACTAAAAAAAAAAATAAAGAGTAGTATCAAGTAGTCCGGCTAATCTTAAATATTATTCCATTTATCTGTTAAAGATATTGTAATCTGAAATTTACAAAATCATTAATTTCTCATTATTTCACATTTTGTCCATTCTATTCCAGTAAAAACAGAAATATTTTCTATTTTTCAGTGTTATGTGTGTGCGCTGATAAGTAAATAACTGATAGCAAAATAGGAAAGAGTTTTATATATTCTCATGAAGTTGCATGTGCAGTTTGCTTTTATATATGTTTGTATAAAAACATCTTCCACCTAATTATGAAGGGATTCACACTGTTCAAAGTGAGAAGATTTTTTAAAGAACCACTAAGGAAAATAAATAAGTATATAGAAACAATGTTAAGAAGAAATAGCTATACGATATTTAACATTTGTAGTTATTACTCGTCAATTCTGTCTAGAAAAGAAAGAAACTGACTGCATGTGGAAATCTAAACCATTTGGTTAAATATGAAATATTAACTGCTTAGCAGGCCACGGGAAGGGCAAGAGAAAGCTTTGAAGCTAAAATAACATTTGCAAACCTCTTATCTGTATTCCACAAAAAAATATTGTAGGGTCATTTTAATGTCTATTTAAATGAAAAAATAAAACAAACTCCAAAATCTCCAAAATTTCAAAACATATAAAATGCTGAATAGTAGTAACTAGTTAAAACAAGATTTTCTCAGAACTTGAACATGAAATTTCATAATTTCTGAGGAAAGAATTTTTCCTTTTTTAAAAAGTTGACGCTTTAACTGAGGCTCCACATCCACAGGCTGCTTCACCATTCCAGCTTCTCTCCAACACAAGTCATTGCATCTTGCTTACATTTTTCTACAAAAATCAGCACCTCTTGTTCTGCCAGTGCCTTCTGCTCTCTGCTTGATTCCCTTCCATTAACAAGAACGTTACTCTTGTGCAGCAAGAACCTACAGCCTCTTCTTTGAAATGCTTTTAAGCTAAGCTATGGCACAGCCTCCACCAAAATGTATAATCTCATTGCAAACATGGAACTGCCATTTACTACAATGTTGGGTACTAATTTGTGCTATTAATTCTAAAGTGGTCGGTTTTAAAGCTTTGTGATTCTCGAGGAATAAAGTTAAATTTCATGAGTAAACTGAATAGCCAAACGAAATAAACCTTTTAGTTTCTCATTTTCACCACTAAAATTTGAAATTACTTGGTTTCACTGGTCTTGATTATATTCTGTCACTTGATGATCACAATCAGCTCTGGAGACTGCTTGACTGTGATCTACAGAACAGTCTTCGAGGTTCTTGATTTCCAGGACAATTTCTGTGTGTCTGCCACCAAACTGAAAGAGTACATCTTCTGATGAATAATAGACTCTCACCCCATGTTTATAAGATTTAGTCGGGAATACATCAATCCTGGCAATGGCGCTTTTATATATTTTCCAAATGGTGAAATAACAAAGTATGGCCTCCAGCAATGAAAAAGGAGTTCTATAAAAATGAATACTGAGGTATTAATAAATGAACAAATCCCTCCCCCGCCTCTCTAGTTTGAGAAGGAGCAGGTTTGTGGACTCTTTCATTAAAAAAAAAAGGAGTTCATAAATCATACACAGTTGATTAAATCACTCAAGTTGCAGCCTCAGGACTTTCTTTTATGTATGAAGAAAAGTAATTTCAGCTATTATGTTCGTATTTCAGTCATATGTGATTCATATTCTTTAAGTTTACCTGAAATAACATTTTTCAGGTCCTTTCTCACCCTTTTTTTAGTATGAAAATGAAGACTTATATAATGCAGTACTAGTACAGAAAGGAACGCAGTAATGCTACATTTGGAAATTGAATTTACAGTTGCTACTTTTTGTCCCATTCCTCCCTTCGTCTCTATTTAACTTCCCAGTCCTAGTTATAGAAAACTGTTTATTGTTAGGTATAAAATAAAACAGTGCTTATAGCTTAAATATAAATTTAAGTGAAATAAAACATCAAGAAAAGTTTAGATCACACTTAAATACATTAAGGTTTATATAAAACCCAAAAAGTATATTTTCAAGATACTGTTGGAAGAATGGTCCCAGAACTCTTTGGTGTTATCTTATCATCATATGTTGAATCCTGTTTGATAAAACTATCAGAGAACTACTTTCTTAATTTTTTTTATGTTAATTCTTTTAATATAGCAATGTTTTGGTGGAGGAAGAGCAGGAAATACTTTTTAATTTCTTTTTTCAAAATTTTCTGGAAATTCCTAGGCCATTTATCTAATTTTAAAACTCAGGTAAAATGAACTATTGAGACTATTTCCTATGAATGTTGTGATTCACAAAAGTAATGAGAAATGTAACATTAGTTTTAGATCTAAAACATTGCTTCTGTTTGTTATTCTGGACTTGATGGGCTTTCTCTTTCAGCTTCTATTGTAAACCATATTTGCAGAGGTTTAAGAACTTGATAAAAAAAAATGGGTTACAAACTAACATTCCAAGCTCTAGTGCTTGAAATGAATTAACCAAATTTTGAAAATTTTTGTGGTTATTAATTCTGTATTAGCTCAGGGTGTTATTTAATGTTTCTATAACTCAAAAATATATTTATGAACATTGATTTTTTTTTTTTTGTTAGTTTCACCCTGTAAAAGATTTCTTCCTCTTTCACTCAGTATGTTGAATAATCATTAATGGTGATAGAAATTCCAGTCATAAATCAAGAGAATGACAGTATTTAGTCTTAAGTAGTTGCCTAACTCTTAAAAGACTGGAATAAGATAGTTGTTTTTGCTTCACTAGGTATGTCTTTAGTTCTGCAAGCAAATGTTTTCCAGCAAATCAAGGGTAGAATATGTTCCTCACAGAGCTGTCTTTGCAGTTGCATTATTGCCATATGTTATTGACCACTGCTATCAATATGCTGAGCAGTCATTACATCTTGGGGATGATCTGTTTTTCAAACCAACGTAAAAATGCCTGAAGCTGGGTGTGATCACATTTGGACATCCTGGGAGGCAAAGGCAGATTCTAACCAGTTGTTCACTTTCTACAGAGGGATCTAGACTTTCCTATTTCCAGCTGAAACAGTCTGGGTCTGCTCTCCAGGCGGGAGAGCAAACAGATGAATAAGTCAGGAGAGGAAGAGAAACCTTTGAACTTGACCTATATCCTTCCATGAGCTGCTTTCCCTCTTCTATCAAGCTTCTTGACATTGGCTGTGTCTGTTGACCAAACAAAGTGGATTATCTTGATGGCAGGAAATGTGAAGCACTCTCACAGTTATATGCTGCAGAATTAATACTGTGCTGGTAACACAAGTGTGACATATTTTTATTAAATTTTATTTATTAAATTTTAAAAGTGCCCATGAACTCTTTCTTAGTAAATCCTCATGCAATTCTTTCAATTTGTTTCTTCTGAAACAAATTAACACTGTGTTATGCTAGAATGAATATCATGCTAGAATGAATATCAAATTAATAACAGGTATTGAAAGTGTTTCATATATAGATTTTAAAGGAATAATCTTCATAGCAGCATTTCTGAAATTTAAAATTCATTATTGTTATGGGTTTACTTATTGATTTAGTTGCTAACCTTAAAAATATCATTAAAAAGAGTTCTGTTGGGAGGGTAATACTCTGCAGTAATCAAAGTAGCATTTGGGTTGGCTTCTTACTGCTATTGAAGGGTTTTCTTTAAAGTTTCAATTTCAGAGGCAAATCTTTTTATACATGACGCTGCCATCAAGTGGCTATTGAGTAGAAACTCTGTGTTACCCATCTCTAACATAAATGTTTTTCTTTTTTTTAATTAACAGCTGGGTTTGAAAGAAGGAAATATCCTATACTTGATAACTGGAAGGAAAAAGAAAATAAGTTTACTGTTCTCTGGACCAGAGTTGTAGAGGTAGATGCTCAAAGAGGTTTTGAAAGAATGGGATTTCAATGGCATCAAAATTTTTTGATACTGATTTTTCCATCAGCTTCAACAGATATTAGGAATCTCTCTGGTCACCCTGTGAACTATTCTGAGTATCTTTTTACATTTTCAGACACCTTAACATGCAGTTAAATCTTCTCATTTTAGGTCTCATTTAAATCCATTCCATCAAAACTCTGAAATACAGATGTAGTCTATAGACTTGTACAAGAATTTTAAGGTGCTAGATCTAAATGGTCAGAATTAATGTGGTTCCTAAACTTCAAGGATTTTTCCCATGAATCAAGAACTATTATTGAATGAAACCGTATCTTTATAACTGTGCAACAGTAGCATCTCCTAAAGTAGACAAAACCTTTAGATTTTCAGGTTTTGGGCAGGTAAAGGCAGCAACCCAGCCCCCAATGACCATTTGCAGTTCATCAGAACCCAAATATTGGCGTTCATCAGCTGCTCCCAGTTCACTTCCAGCTCTATGGGGCTGTTAATCAATTTTAGGCAAGTAATGGTAAACATTCCCATTCTCCTGAAGATCATTTGCCTTCTTTCACCCTCTAGAAATAATAATAGAAAATCATGTGCACATTTGCATTTGTATTTACTGTGTTTGAATTAAAGCTGCAAACAGCTCTGATTCACTAATAACTGATGAAAGTGTCTCATTATTGAGCTACAAAACCTCCAACAAATTAATGAAAATTGCAAATCACCTTGAAAATTGCAGGCTCTTTAGTCGTATATTGAGTGCTGAGAAAAACGCATAAATAGCTTTGTTGCTTAACTCTTTCTTTTGAGAAAATAGTTTTTTTAATGACATTTTTTAAAAACCACGGCTTAATAATTAAGGCACGGCTAAACAACTTTTTTTTTTTTTGTTCTCTTTTGTTTTCTGTACATGAACATTTAACAGTATATTATTGTTAAATATTGCTATATTTGGTTCCTTCTCTTTCATATAATATTTAGGACCATGGACACTCTGCTTCTGATGCTAAGCAAATATTTTGGCCAATTTTCTCTCATGCCCCAAATTAAAGCACAAGATTTTGCATATTCTAATTTTTTTCTGTACAAAATGGATTTTGCAATATATATACCCTTGATGTTTTCCTACAAAATTAAAGCTTAATTAGAAGAAAATATTTCATTAAAAGGAAAAAAAGTCATGCCATGTATTTCTGTGTTCACTCTTTGCTTGATTTTTATTCTTTCTCCTTAACTCTGAATCTAAAGCCAGTATATTTCCCTTGTTAGGATAAAATATCCTATGGGAGATGATCTACAGCTGGTATAAAATTTTATAGCCTCATAGTCATGGAAATGCGCTTCAACAAAGTATTGAGTGCATGTCTCTAAAAGAGAAAAGGGTTTCTGCAAAGTTCTAGATTCTCTTATATTCCCCCTACCTTCAATTCCACATTACATCTGAATCCCTGAAATAAACCTATTTGATTAAAAGGAACATATTTTAGTTTAACACAGATTCAAAATGAAAATCAGCAGTTTGTAATTTTGTCCATTTTTGCCAATATGCGAGTCATCATTAAGCTTGTGATGAGTAATTTTGCAAACAATACATATTTTAAAAAATTTTGTAAGGCACAGCAGACAATCTTTTTGTATGTAAAACTTCATATAACATTTGTGCTAGTGTAGTGTAACTATGGAGGTACAGAATGGGCACTTCAAGACATTTTTTTTCTATATTTGAGGTCGCTTGGCTTACTGGAATACTAAAAGGGTTGTGTACTAAAGCATCCTCTAGTTATTGCTAAGAGAAATTCCAAAATTTAACAAAATCTTTGAACCTTCAGGGACACAACTGCTGCTGTTAGTTGGCAGGTGCCTTTTACTACGAAGGCTTTTCTGTGCCTTTCCAAATTGGTTCATTCCTAGGGCTGGATGACCTGTGAGATGTCCATCATTAGCTCTGTCTAACAATGGAACTTGAAGTAACAAAGAATTGAAGTTCCTGTTTTTCCTGCCTCATTGTTGCAGGCTTGATGAGTGAGGAAAAAAAGGTGCCTTTCATTTTTTCTGCCTCTTTTTATTCCTTCTAAACCACCACCTTCTGTTTTTTCCTTTTGTACTTTCTTGGGATTAGTAATGTATACACAATTCTTGCTCATCATTTTCATTCTACTCCACCACCCCAATTTTGGTCCTTTTGCCCTTGGGCACTGTCCTTATGTTTGATAGCAGCCTGCTAGACTTTTGCACCAGATGATGAAAGATGAAGTATTACTCCATTTTAGCTTCTTCATGTCCATTCTGGGGTGTCAATTACTACCTCCCAAAAGCTGGGAAAACATTAATATTCTTTACTTTGAAGCCCAGAAAAGTGTATTGCTTTGTTCTATGTCCTCTCTTCTGCCTGTGTTCTCTCCACAGCTTAGTCAGAGGAGCAGTGGATGCTTGAAGCTTTTAAAACACCCTTTAACTGAAGAATATTAGTCAGCTTGCTATCCAGGTCTTTGCATGCACTTGTCACAGTTTTGAAGTAGTCTTTGTTAAATATGCTGAGCATATGTAGAAACCACATGCACCTGGAGGTACCATCATTTCCAGCATTAATTTGAGTGGAAGTGAATTCAAACTGAGCAGCCTGCTGTCTTTCATCTTACTGTGTTTGGTATTTTTTTTTTTTTTGTTAGAGAACACAATGTTTGAGAAAGATTTGGCATGTATGGAAGTTTGTGAAACCCGTTCCTCAAATATTGCCTCCTCAAATGTTGTGATGTCATAGGGATAGTTACATACCAAGATTCTACATTACAAATGTACACAGAGTAATAAACAGAAACTCTACATTCGATTGTTCATGATATGTGATTACTCAGGACACTCCAGTAATAAGCATGTGTTCCCCATCAGGACTTGCATACAGCTTTCAAATACTGATGGAAACTGTATGTATTGAGCAGATGGGACAGACCATGCTCACAACTTGAAAAAGGCTTTGCAAGGCTTTCTTTGTAAGTGAATTCCAGTTTTCTGGGTTTCACGTGAGAATGGTAATTTAACTTCATATAGAATAAATGTAAACCAACTTGTGATGATGTGACTAACTACAAATTACTTTTTGTACCTGCTACTTTTTCAGCTGGGATGCAGTAGTTGCCTTAGATTAAATTTGAAACTTCCCCAGTGACAGTAAAGTGCTGTCTAAAATACCTAATAAAATGCAGATGGGAGTGGAGTAAAAGCTGGCTTTATACGTAAGGAGGCATTGTATCAGGAAGGGTAGTCTCTATGCAGAGGTTAATATTTGTAAAAATAACTGAAAGTTATTGAATACGAAGTATCTGATTTAATCTGTGCAAGTCATTGTATTTCATGGAACTTTCACTTTATGGTTAGTGGCAGTCATGAAAATTTAGAAAACCAAAATAGTATGACAAAACTTATTAAGTACATTTTCTAACATAGAATTTTACTGCTGTTATTTTAATGAATGATCAATTACGTTGCTTTCCTCTACTTTGTGTCCTTGTAAAATCTACTCTGCTGTACCACAGATCTAACAAAAACCATGTAATGTTATGATTTTTTAATCTAGTCAAGAGGCTGGAGCTGGTGGCCTTTTCTCTTGGGCCTTCATAGATGTGCAATAATAGCAGGTAATAGCTAAGCTTCATTATTCGCTGCTTATTTGTTTAGGTAGTTGGCAAAGATTAAAGGATTCTAGAGATATACCATTTGTCTTGTGTTGGATTTGGAAGGAGAAAACGCTAGACAGCCGGTTTTGCATGAAGGGTACAATAATAGTATTGTATATGTTGTTTCAGTTGCATGTTCTGTTTTGTCTGCAGCCAATTTATAGGTGGATTTAAAGTATGCAAATACAGGCTTTAATTTCCAAGTCCTCTGATGTAATATTTTGGAAACCCAGCTATTTTGGTGTAGGATGCACGTGAAGACCAGCCATTTTGATGTGGGATATCTGAAGAATTTCTCTCCTATTGCCAGGTTTAATTTTGGTTGTGTCTAAGTGTGCAGCAGTGAAAATGCCTGCTGAGCAGGATTTTGAAATCATCAACATATGCAAATTCCAGGTGTCTTTTTTCCTCTCCAGAGGTTGAAACAGAACCCAAGACACAGTTTTCTTTCAATCTCCTGGTGTGGCTGGTAGGCTCTTCTGCTTGATATTAATAATCAGTACCATCATGATCCCTAAATGAGGGGATTTCTTCTGTAAGTCATTAAAAGGCTGATAAACAGGCCCTCCCCCAGACAAGGGCAATGCATTCCTCTGTGCTGGGTCAGCTGTACTTAAACAGGTGAGACTGGAAAACCAGGAAGTGGTAACTTCTCTCCATTTTGGTTCTGTAGGGTCCTTGTTCTCTAAGATAAATTTTTGTCTGAAAAGTTTATATTAAAAAGTGAAAATATTTAAAGAGTCAACACAACATTGACTTAAAGGCATAGGCATTGGCAGAGTGATTGGTTATTTAAGCTTTGCACCGAAGCAGGTAGTTTAAAACTCTAGACATTAGTGCTTAGGACTATCTTTGTGAAGCATGCAGTGAAAAACTAAATCCGATGCCCTGTCTCTCCAATTTACACAAAAACAGCACTTCAACCAACCACAAATTGATGCTGGATATTTAATTGAACCTTGTTTAATATTTATTTCTACTCTAGGTGAGTATTACAGGCAATGAAAAATTAAGAAAAATTATAGGCTCATTCATTGAGCTCAGTTTACATTAACTGATGATCAAATGCTTTCTCTGAGTGCTGCAAAGGTGGATCTTAAGCCATTTAACAAGAATTAATATTGTTCATATTAATACATTATTACTTAAATAGAAATTAGTAAGAATTTTGTCTGTCACAATTTTAGAGAAATTAAGATGTAGACAACCAAAGGCTTGACTTTGCATGTCCTTTCACATGCCTTGTGAGCTTTGTGCCTTTTCATCAGGTGAAATCTGGAGCAGAGGAGGTTAAGTTATATCCCCAGGGATACCCATTGAGCCAGGAGTGGAGTCAGAAATAAGTACCAAGAACCCAGATCTCTAGTCACCTCGAGGTGCCAGTCACCACACTCCCGCTCGAACTGCTCGCATCTCAGTACTGTGCAATGCTGTAAATAGTAGTGTTTGGAGGGGTTCATTACCAAAAATCTTCATTATTTTATTTTTCTTGCTTCCCCCCACCATATCGTGTTTCATCTCTTGTCAGAGAAAGAAATAGAAAGTAAGTCCATACAAGATATTTACACACAGAGGAAAAAGTGAGAAATGTCTCCCTTTTTCAGAAGTCATAACTACAAAAGAAATTATGGTGGTGGAAGAACAGAGCTAAGTTTGTGTATGAGCTCAGCGATCTCATGTGCCAACGCTGAACTTGACTGACAAAGTAGTGGGATGATGTTTGAGACAAGAACTGCCTTTCTGTCTGGCAACACAATAGGATCTTCTTCCTTGATGGATTCTCAGCACTGCTCAGTATAATAACATGATAATTGGTCCCAAAGAAGGAACGAGTAAGATTGGATGGTGGTCTTTGGGGGCCCAGTTGTGTTATATCTAATCTAATTATGTTTTATACTGACTTTTTAATACATATGGTAGCTATTTCCTTGGCTTGGAACTAAGGTTTATATGCAAGCTTGGTCTTGGATATTTGCTTGGTCTCCGTTCTAAAAGCACACAATTTTTTTCTTAGGAGAAACCCTAGCTATATCTGTCTCATGTCATGCGTATTCTAATTCAAAACTAAAACTGATTTGTTCCAGAAGATGTCTTGAAGCATAAATATGTTGTGGCTTGTGGAAATGTGGGAGGTGTGATGGAAAGAGCAAATGTCTATAGATTGTACTTCAAAAAACCACTGCAACTTGCTACAGAAAAGACATAGTAAGTTATTGCTGCCTTGGAGCAACAATCCGCAGCAGGCATTCACCCTTTTGCATGGGACAATATAAACATTTTAGTGAATTTATGAGCATGAAGGAGCATCTGGAGATGATGAGATTGTGTAAGACTAATTTTAGAGTCTGAATTAAACTAGCTCCATAGCTACAAAAGTCACTGCCATATTTTCTGCTCTTGTTTAAAAGATGTCTGTGGACCATGGCAAGCCCAGATTTTCTTACCAAATGGAACAGAAAAGTCTAGTGCACTACTGTTGGTGGTGGAGTGGTGGGCATTGGCTTACTGAGAGGATTACAAAAATCCTTCATGAAGGACAGTTATGCAATCAAATTTCTGAGGCAAATTTCTTCTCATCTGTTAGCATCTGGGTTCCATTTTGCCATGAATAGGTGACTGTCTCTTGGATTTATTTATGTTTCTCACTTTTTAGTAGAAAGTATAGCACGTATTCCTGGTTTCTAGGGGGCAGCTGTTGGTTTTTTCTTTTTTCATTTTCCTCTTGTATTTTACCATTGTCTTCCAGTTTCAAATAAGCATATTATAAATGAAACATATTAATAAAATTAGTGCTGTGTGATGTGCTAATGCAATAGGTAGGGAAATAAAGTTGTTTGAAGTCAGTTTCAGTTTTGGAAATTTAACTTACTCACCTGAAGTATCTGAAATACTGAAATGCAAGTTCTGATTTGTGTTTAATTTCTTCTTTTTCCTCTTTCCCCAGTGATTCGTACTAGTGAAAGGCTTCCAGCCTAGCAGTGATGGTTATTGAAAGTTCAAATAATAGAAGGCTCAGTATGTGAAAAAATGCACAGCCTTTTGGGAGCTCAGAGTCTCCGGTGCCATTGACTTACAGTGTTATGCCATAGTTTTGGCCATCATCTCCTCCAGAAGTGGCTGATGCACAAGTAGAAGCTGGAAGTTACTGATACAGTGATTAATAAGTAGATCACAACCTGCACAGTGCTCTACATGCATCGTTTTCTGGGACCTCCTGGCAATATACTTATGACTTGGGGATGAAAAGGATAAAATCCTGACACCTTTTAAAGCAATTAGAATTTTACAATTAAATTGAAGAGAGGTATCATTTGGTCATAAAGTACTGTGCCAAAACTCTGCTTCTAAACATAGAAGCAGTGAGGTCAAAAATAAGTCACTCTAATTGAGTAGTTGAAATTAAAAAGCAAAACAAACAAAAAAAGCCTTTGGACTATATGTTCACTATGCTTTCTACCCACTCACCAGTAAAACAAGGGTAGTTCACGACCAGTGAAGCCTGTTTTCTTGTGAATCCATTTTTTGAGCTCAACTGAACTTTGATATTTAAAACAGTATGTGAGTCTGATTGAAGTTTTCTCCATGAAGTAATGAAGTAGTTAGGTCTTTTCCTTCTACAGATTTTTCCATATTTCCTGATGGGAATGCCAACAGAATTTCACTCCTCTATTCATTTGACCTGTATTTTTTATGGAATGGAGATCTCAATACTACTGAGTTTCTAAAAAATACACCTGAAACCTCTGATCATAAATTTGATCAATATTGGCCAACAGTTTGAAGAGGTTTTAGTTGGGATAGATACCCATGGTATAATCACATAGACACTCAGCTCCCTAATCTCAACATCAAGGGAAAAAAAATGAATGTGTTATTTCTAACAGAGGACCCTTTTAAGAGCAACCAGAGATTTTATACAACAGGAACTGCAAATATGCTTAGCTGTACTAATGCTTCATTTATTAGATAATAAGAATGCTAAATGGTTTTCTAGAAGGAAAGAGATCTGTATTTGTAAGCAAAGCTCTACTAGCTTCTGGTTCCAGTGCTTTCCTATGCTTTTTAATTCATTGCCCAAAGCTGAAAAAAGTTTGTTTAAAAATGAAAGAAATGCCAGATACCATTTTCCTCTCCTGCAGCCACCCCGGAGCAATTCTGACAATAGGACCTATCCTTATGAACTGAAACAAATAAATTTTCAATGGACTCTTCAAGAAGGAGAAGGTTGCTCAAGTTTTCTGCAAGTTATACTGTGTTTGAATGAAAAGCGTTGTGTTCCACACTTGTGTATAGTCCTGTCTTGTTTATGAGAGTGTTTAAAGTGTCTATCCACCATAGTTTATCTGCATCCTGATCTTCTCCTGTCCTGTTCGGTTCCTTGCTGGCTTCACTGAGAACATCCTTCCATTCCTGTCGTTTTCAAATTTTGTCTGTTGATTTGGCTATATTACCTTCTCCCCTGCCTCAAGGAGCTGGCAAAGCTTCACTCCAGCCTGTATTTTGTTTTTTATCTCGTACTTCTGTTCTTTTCTAGCCATGCTAAGTTCAGTTTTGTTGTTTTTCTAGAGCTATAGCTGTGGTTTTACCTTTCTAATGCAGGGCAGCATGTGAGTTCAGAGGACAAACATCCTCCTTGCTGAGGAATCACATTTTCTTTAGCAGGCCTTCAAATTCATCTTGTAATAAATGTTTGTGCGTAGAGAGAAACAAGAGGTTTCTCTTGCAAAAACTGTTGTGTTTGCCTTGCCTATCTGCTATTTTAAGATTTCAGACTTCTCAGGTGTAGGTAACTGCATTTCTTGTAGTAATTGCACATTTCTTCATGGCGTTTCAGACAAAATGCAGGTCTGCTCTTCCATTTCAATTCTCATGTTAGATAGGAACATTGACATTTGTTGTGCTAGCCATTAGTCATTTCATTTGTGACTCATATTCATTTTATGGTGGATTATTTAAGATCATTTCCAGGACCTTTTCTTAAACTGTTCATGTACTTGAGGACCAGTGAGAGGGGAGGGTAGCTAGTGAAATTTGAGCCTGTGCAATATGGGTGACTTCCACTGGTTTTTGGTAGGAGGCTGTAGAAATCTGTTGGTGCCAACAGCCTGTGACAGAGCAACAGGCTCATCTTTTACAGAATAGGTTTTTTTGTGACTGTTTTGTTGTTGTTGTTGTTGTTTATGTTTGGGGTTTTTTTGTTGGTTTGGGTTTTTTTGGTTGTTGTTTTTGTTTGATTGTTTGTTTTTTCCATTTCTGTTTAGTAATTTTTTTCTCCTTTATCTCTGTTGAGTATACATATTGAACTGGAGATGCCTAGCAGTGCTTACTGAAGGCACTCACATGTCAGAAGCCAACGTTCCACACACTTTTGTATTAACTATAAAGGGTTGGGCTCATTCTCTGTGCCTTTTGCTTTTAGGTGGGTGTATTCTTCTGATTTCTATTTTTTACTGATTGAGGAAGTTATCATGACATGCAGTTTTTGAGACTAGCCAACAACTTTCTATGGCAGGGTGAGAGGAAACAAAGTTTTGGCCTTAGTACTGTGTCTGAGTTCAGGTGTAAATTGCTGCAAACCCATAGGTGCCATGTTGGACTGTGCCACACACCCAGTGCTTCTGAAGCCTCCATTGGAGTTTTAATATGTATGTGCTTTGCTTCTGTTGCTGCAACTCTTCTTTGACTTTTTTTGAATTAGAAAAGACCTACCAACCTCCATGCCATATGCCTGTTACTACTAAGGCCTATGGTTTTTTTCAGTCTCTTATGCTTTCATATGTAAATTGGCTATGGAATTCCACCCTCAGTTTTAACCTGTAATAACTTCATTGCTAACAGTGCAATTTGCACTGCTGTAATTTAGTTCCGAATCTGGATGCATACGTAAATGTGTGCACGTATGCACACACCTAATGCCTGCTTCTTAACACACACACACACACACACACACACACACAAACACATATATATATACACACTCACCTTCTTTTTACAGTTGAAAATGAGAGGGAGAATCTGTTGATTACTTATATACTGATCAATTTTAGAGCAACTAGCAAGAGGAAAAGAAATCATTTGGAGCAGTAGGTGGATTTTGGAGTCACGCATGCACACACACACACACATATCTTCACAATATATTCTGATTCTTGTCAGTTCCAAGCAGGAACTTTTCTTCTTTCCCTGACTTGCAATTCTGAATTTTCTGTGAGCCTCAAATCTCATTTTCAGTTGACTTTGGGGAAAATGGAGGCAGAGGCATCATAAAAATAAAAATAAAAAAAAAGAGAAGAAAGAAACCCCCAAAACATTTACCCCAGCCCCCATTTCTATACCACCAGCACAAACATGGAACATATTTTAGCAGAAGTGCCCCAGCTCTATCATATGTGCTGTGCAGAGTCATCATGGCCATGGTGCATAGCTGAGAGCCGGAAAGCAAACAGCTGCTGTAGCCTGATTTGAGTTAAAATAGTGTCAGTGTTTAGTCTGGCGCAGTGCTTCAGGAGAGATTGGCAGCTGGGTCAAACAAAGTCATTCCATTGGCTCCCTTCCCAGTAAGCTTCTGCTAGTATTTAGGTACTAGTGCAGCCTAGGCCCCTTTTCTCAGGGATAGCCTAACATCTGACCGCACCCTCTTTGCTTTTTAAAAAATGCCTTTTCACTCTTTAAGATAAATCCTCTATTATACAATCTGCCACTAATTGTGTGTTAAGACTGTTTTTCTCTCGAAAGCTGACGCATCCTGCTCTCAACGTGGTGTAGAAAGCGGGCTGTTACAGTGCTGGATTAATAAAAGGGGCCTTTATGGTTTGTGAAAGAATATCTCTGTGCTTAGGCAGGAAACTTTTTGATCCACAGAAAAGCCAGACGACATCTAGGTAAGGCCGTGTATCAAATCTGCTTTTATGGGAGAGTGGGGCAGCCAGCGCTGTTAATTGCGATTGCTTCAAGTTTGCATGCCCATTTTGATAAGCTTTTTAGAAAGTTTAGGAAATAGCTGCTCCTGCGTCTCAAGCCCTTTCTCTCCTCCCTCCTCCTCACTCCTCCTATGCCTTTACTGCTTGCAAAAGCTTGTAATGATCTGCTTAGTTTTCGCTGGAATACGCGCGGACGCCTTGCTTCTTTTTGGAGAGGGGGTTTCTTGCAGGGGCGCAGAGCAAAAAAGTTCTGCTGTCGGACCCAAATGCTATTAGAAGTGGAGTGGCTGGGGAGAATTTACAGGGAAAGCTTTCCACTGTTACAGACTGCCTGTGCAATCATTTAAAAGTAGTTGAAAACTGCTTTGAACTAACAAGGGTTTAATTACGGAAAAGTTTAACGTGGCGATGGAAGGAATATTAAGTAAGTTGTCTTTGTCTCATACTTTTTAATTTTAGTTGTTGCTTTAGCCTGTTGGGTCACATTTTTTGTCAGCGCTGAAGGCTGCCATGAATTGGTAATGAGGGCCCCTTTTTGCACATGATTTTGGCACTTGGCCAAAATCAACTTCCCAAGGCAAGCTTTCTCTAAAAGAACCTGAAGCATTTTTTTGTGATTAGGAATCATGTCTGAAAGCTGCCACAACCAGTTGTGTAGGCATGTCAAAATGACTTTATACAGTATATCTGAAGCATTTGGGGGGGAGGGTCTGTTTTTTCCTCGTGTACCAAATTGTTGCTATTATCATTCTAAATTTCTGCAGCTTACGCACCTCCAAAAACCAGGCTACAGAGAGCTAAGGCATAATGAGGATCGTTGGTATCTTTGTATTTTTCAACATGCCAAAGCAGCACTAATTGTCACATTTAAGCAAGATACAGTATTAGGGGTTGCTTAAAACACTTGTGGACGTAAAGCAGATGAATCTTTAAACTTTTAATCTCAGTAAATTATGCACAGTGAACAGTAAGTAATGATATTTTCGAGAAGTTTCTTTGTTTGAATTGTATGAGTGGAGCTTTTTGATATATCTATTTTAAAAATAGATGCCTGGATCCACTGGGGGGAAATTTGCGAGGAAAATCTTGGATGTGCCTTTGGGTTTATCCCATTTCCTTGTAATCTGGGTATGGGTCTGATCTGCGAGACAGGGAACAGGAGCTGAGTAGTCCTTTGTTGCTAAAAAGGGGGAAAGGGAGCTAGTCTAAACATTAATAAGGAGCTGCAAAGTTCATGTTTCAAGTGTGCTCGGAGTTCTGAAATTTGTGGAGATCATCAGTGCAATAAATGGGTGATTATTCCTCGCTGATATTATATAAACAAGTTTGGCACTGTAAGTGAATACATTATTATTGTACACTTGAACGTTCTGTGAATTTAATCTGTATTTAACAAAGCAACCCAGCAACTGGAAATTAGGGACCTCCTATTACATGCTGTGTATGCTCTACCCCAGTGTCGTTTTCACGTGTGTTCAATGTAAAGACAAAATGCGTTAAGAAGCAATTTTGTCAGGTATTTTTATTTTACATTTCTGCACTTGTGGCTGCAGCTGAGGAGTTGTTCATGCCTTCCTATGTGTGTTGTTTATTTATAAGCAACACCGTCTTTCAATCGGCAGCAATACCGACATGGAACAGCCTTTTCGCACCTTCCCCTGCCCCCTGCCCCCAGCCTTGATCCTTTTTGCTGCTGTTAAAATGGGCTTTGCAGGTATTGTCTTTCTTCTGTTAAACTGTACATTTTCTGTAAGGTGTTGGGGGTGTGTGTGTGTTTCCTTTATTACATAATGCAAGACACAGCTACACTGGGAAAAAGCTCGAGCTTTACAGACTCCTCAGAATCGGTACTTTCATGTAACTTGGCTGGGAGAGTTTGTTCATTGTTACATTGCAGCAGACTGAGTTACAGCACTCAAAAGTCTTCTACAAGTTTAACTGTAACACGTTGTATTTGCAATGAAAATAAGCAGACAAGATGAACACGTTGCAATAGAATAGATGGAGAACATTAGTAAAAGAAAACTCATATAACTTAATTGCATTTTTCTGAGGCTTTTGAAAAGTTTTACAACAGGGAAAAAATACGTCACTGTTGAATCCTATTTTAATGTAAAGCATTGCCAGAAAATGATCATACTGGGTGCAAATGTAAATGGGATAGTAGTTTTTTCAAATCGTTACGGAATTTATTTGCCGGTGTGTGGAAGTAATTTCTTCTGAGTTACTGAATTAGATACTATTAATTTAAAATATGCACATACCCACCTTGTTACTGCAAAACTAACTTTAAAATGTCTTACCGTGATATTCCTAGTTTTGCCTAGAATATTTTACTGTAAAAAAAGGAACACATGCTAGTGCACTATTTCTAGAAGTTTTCTTTTCTATTTTGGTTGGTGAAGTGTTGTGTTATAAATCACAGCAAGTTATGCTCCAAAAACTTTGTGAACAGTTGTTAAATCCAGAATAAAATGTTTTTCTGACAGTATGTTTGAAATTTAAAATCTAATATATGAAGTAACGAAGTTTTTCTTAAAAACTTAAAACCTTATAAATTTGGCTTTTGATTACAGACACTAAATTAACATTTTCCTTCATCAAGAAATCTATTGTCTATATGAACATACAAAAAATACGTGTTTTCATCAGATAGATCAGGATTCTGTATTCATAACTTTAAAGTGCATAGATACTGCATTCTATTTTTAAATCCCAAACCAGTAGATTAATGTTTCTTCTTCAGAAATAGGTTGATAAATAACTGGTTAGTTACTTTTCTTGAGATTACAAAAGGTGACGAGTACAAAGTATTCTCCATTGTGCCATTTTTAACAGCCCTCAGGAATGATGTGTCTCTAATCTTCCTGCTTGGAGGGCTTTATGTTTGCTATTTGTTTGCAAACATATAATGAAAGAGTGCAATTATAAAGCTTAACTTTGATGTAATTTTGTATCTTAGATTTTGCTCCATAGAACTATTGAACTCTCAGTTACCCAATTCAGTGCAGCAAATCAATTTATTTTCCATTCAAAAAACAAATTCTTGCCTTTAAGTTGGCATTTCTATTGATCATTAGACATTAATATTTCATATTATAGTAGCGCAGTGTAAGTGGTACATATTATGCTTTTGAATAAAAGTTGCAAATGTATTTATAAAATACTTTCACTTATGTGAAAGAAAAACAACCCTAAACATCGTGGAACAGTTTCAGTTTATCAAGAAAACACTGGTCTTGTAAAAATATCTTTATTTCTCAGTAGATTCTGCTGCGTCTTTTAAAACCTTAGAAATGAAACAGGGCTGGTTTGTTTTGTCTTATGGGTTTTTGGGGGTTTTTTTAGCAAGGATTTCATTCATATAAACTAAGCACTTTGTTCTATATGTTCTAAATTCCAGCAATGAGATAAATAAATTGCTGGATTGGATGGAACATAATTATTGAATTTTGGCAGAACTTCAGTGAACCCTGCCATGAAAGATTAATGTGCACAGTGCGCTCTTAGTTTCTAAAGTAACAGAGTAAGATAAGGGGAGTGCAAAACAGACTCCAACCTTTGTGGTTCAGAGAAAATAGAAAACCATGGGCAAATGCTAACTTTTGGTATAAACTGCTAATGATAATGTTTTGTCATCTGGGTGATAAAAACTACAGGAGGAGACAAGAAAATCCAATTTAACACAAATTCTCTCCACTTCTTTCTTGCTCTGCCTCCCATTTTTCAGTATTAGAATAGCCACGGTTGCTCTACATTCTCAGGAAAAGGAGAACAGAGCAGGCAGGGTACTTTCAGTATCCAATAATGTAAAGTCCTTATGGAATCCCTCCACATCCGGATGTGTTGTATGTGGGTTTTCACTACAGTCATGATTTTGGTTTGTGATTATGGTGCATTGATTTCAGAATGCAAGTAAAATTGTACTGACTGGATGACGGCTACATGTAAGTCATAGTAGAGCTTGTTAGTATTCTCTCTCTCTTCTTCCTCTACCAAACCTTGTTTGTTTAAAACATTTACTTCAATTGACAAATTGTGGTTATAATCACAAAATCTTATTCTTCTTGGCTTTTAAATAATAACGGCACCCAAATAATGTTTTTAATTGAGAACAAAGATGCATTGTCCTGCCAGTCAGGCTCCCTTGGCAGGACCAATAGGATTGCAAAGACTTTTTAGTATTTTCAGTCAGTTCGCTATAGGGGAGAACAGGCGCGACATCCACCCTGCTCTGGGGAAAGCGCTGCTGCTTTGCCGACTGCTCCCTGCTCCTGGGAGCAATCCCTCTGCCTGCTCGGCCTCTCCAGCACCCAGTACCTAAGCCCACGTGTTTTTCCTTCCCCAGATAAGTGCAGTCCCAAGCACCAGCCCCAAGCACAGTCCCTGGCCCTGGAGCTGGTTTCCAGTAGGGCTCAGGAACAGTGGCATGATGAGTAGGCTCTGGCATGGCTGCAGGCATGGGGGTATGGCTCAGTGCACCCAAAATGCCTGGAATCAGGGAGTGAGGATGCACCCATGATGGGATTTTTCCTCTGTTTGCTCCTTGCTTCCAGACTGTTAACCTGCTGCTAAGGCCGAGTGTGCTAAGCTCAGTGTTTTAAAATGGCAGGCATCCAGAATCTTGGATATATTTCGTGACTTCAAAGACATTTCTTCTTTCCGGTCACATCCTTAAGCTCATGATGACAGCGTTATTGAGTGGGATAGTTAAAGAGGTGTAAGGGCAAGGGACTGATCCAGTGCCCATTGCAGTCAGCAGAGAGAATCCCCCTGACTAAGTGTCTTTGGATCCCACTCCCTGTGACCTGGCTGCTCTTCCCCCTTAGCTCCTGATGGCACTAGCATGACTGGCATTGCCATCCCACTCAAGCAGCTTCCTTGTCTTCATTGGCACTCCTCAAAGAGGAAGGTTTACTGAGTAAAAGGCTTAGATGTGCCTTCCTTGTTTTGTAAAGAAGCAGAGTCCGAGTGCTTATTTTGCCCATTTACAGTCCTTTCCCTCGTCCTTCTCCCTTCCTAGAAATCGCTCTTGTTCCTGACCTTAATTTATGAATTCATATCACCATTTCAAGTGGCGTTCAGTATGTGCAGCTACCTGTCTTCGAGTGTATCCCCATTAAAATGTTGCATTTGTGTATGTCCAAGATGAAATGAATTTACATTCTAGGCCTATTGTTTTGATAATCAGGCACAATTTTCTTTCAGTAACGTTGATTCCAGGGTACCTTCATCTTCAAACAAAAAAAAAGGATATTTTTATCATTTTAGAGCACTGTAGAGTGCTTCAGTCTTTGTTTGCCCTATAAATGTGTTTAGTTGGAAAACCTTTAACAAGTTACATGCAGAGTGTGTCTGTATTGTAAAGTAGACAGTGATCCTTTTTGCTTTTAAGTAATTCACATATATGAGCATTGTTTTTAGCAATGTACAAATGTTGCCACAGATAACTAAAGAATAGTAGTAGGAATATTGTGCCTTCTTTGCATGGGTAATAAATGTATTTATGTGTGAAATCAAGTTATGCTTTTACAGCAGTGGGGTTATGGACTGTTGAAATACTCAGTCTTAGAATATTTTAGATATTTTAGCAAAAGTTACATGTAGGACCCAGTGAACACCCCCTATATAATTTTAACGCCTAATAGTTGGGTGAATATCAAAATGCCTACCAGGTGTCATATGTGAGGCTCTGAGATGACCGAACAAAAAGGTGCATGAAAGCAAAGCCTGCTGTTGGCTCTCTGCTGACCCGGAGAGCCCTGCCTGCCGCAGGAGCCACGGCTCCCAGGGGTGCTGAGCAGGGGGCACTGGGCCCCGCTCCCTCGGAGCAGCTGCGCGGAGCAGAGAGCGGAGCGAGGGCAGGAGCAAAGCCAAGGCACTTGTGAGTGTACAGAGCATTTGTTCTGCCTGGTAGAGAGGGAGCTCAGCGCCTGGTTTGGGATCTGAGCTCTGCTCTGAGCCGTTCTGAGTCTGTCAGCTGCGATCCCAGAGCCCTTGGCAGAGTGTGAAGTTAAGCAGGCAGGGCACTGGGACAGGGCTCAGTCCTGTGAGCGATCGGCTGGGGCTTCATGAGGTACAGCAAAATTAAAGACCTGAATTATGGGCAGAAAATATGAGACAGGTGAATGTGGGTTCTTAGATGTATACCCATGTGGAAGACTTTCAATCATGGTAATGGATTATTAAGGAGAATAAATTATACTGAAGGGATGTTTGGGTGCTTTTTAAGTTACCTGCACTTACACCTGCACAGTTATTGTGCAGGTCAGCAGAGCAAATTAGCCAAAAACGTAGTCTGTAAATTTTGTACTTTGTGTTTTACAAATTTGCACATCCTGGTGTCCATTTCTGACGTGTCTGTCCCTGGATATGCCACATCTCTCAAGGGTTGAGTGTTACAAATGTTTGACCTTTCCCTTCCACTGGGACATACAAAATCTTGCATGTCAACATTATAATCTTCCAAAACAGAGAAAGAGTGTTGTGAAGAAGAAGAGTTTTCCAAATGTCTGAAACTTTGTTTTTAATTGTGAGAAATGAGGAGCAGTGATGTAAAAAAGCTGTTACACTTGGGTGGGGCAACGGGGAGCAGGGGAAGAAGGTCTGAGTTTAGAAAAACCCAACCTTGTCGTGTAACTCCCAATGTTTGCAACCTATGAAAATATTGATGACAGAATTGAAATCATGTTTTGCTGGCAGATCACAGCTGAAATTGCTTTTTGTGGACTCAGAGCACTGAAGCAACAGAGTATTTGACAAAAATATTGCTCTATTAATAGTAGGAAAGAAACAAATACCAGAAAGAAATTCCAAATACTTACAAGGTATCTCATTTGGGGACACACATTAGTTTGGTAAATTCCCACACTGGTAATAATGGTTGCTAACATATACCTTTTATGACTTTCAGAGCAAGAGAAGCCAACTTGAGGAGCATGCATATTGTGATACCCTCAGTGGTAAGTACCCTAACTGCAATCAAGTTTATTGCATTTTTGTAGAGTAGAGGCCTTTTCAAGACCACACTTGATGCAGCTTAGTCACACAACAGCTTCAAATGGCATTCTGGAATAATAGGGCAGTAATGTGATACAGTCTATAATGAAAATCAGTGTAAAGCACAGGTGGTTGCAAGTATTTGTGTGGTCAGATATAAAACCTTCACTATGGGTACAAGCTACTGCTTTCCCACTTGAGGAAAGTATAATTAAAAGTGGTTTCCAGATGTGCTGGCATGCATCTGCCTTTTTTAAAGGGGAATTCTGCAAATACAAACTGAACTGTATTGCATTCAGTGTAATACAGCTGTTGATGGTTTTTCAGGTAATAAAAACGTTGGAGGCATCAACATCCCCACTTTAAAATTGAGGTGTCTTTATACAACAGGCAGTAGCACTTTGTGTTCGCATTGTGTTCTTAGGATTTTCTGTGAGTAGGTCATAGCTGAGCTGTGGCAAATTAACACATTTCACAAAAACATGAGTAGTGGTTCCTTGCTAGTGATTTCATTTTTCACCAGGTAGATGTAGCAAATTTGTGTGGGTTTGTTTCTTTGTTTTCAGTGCAGTGAAATAAATGGTATTGTAAAACATTAAGACTCAGTTCCTTTAAACAAATTTTCAAGATGTCAATAATCAAGAAGCAAGGAAAATACGATATATTGAAAATGGACCAGAAAAATCTCTGCTTTTAGGCTTCCATGATGCATCCTCAGTTGATCTGGAAGAAAAGAAATCAGAACCAAATTATAAAAGGTGCTAGGCTTTAAAATTTTGCTGACAGAAGATTACAGGTCTTTTGTTTTAGCTAAATAAACAACCTGTTTATCCTAATATCCCATTAATTTTGTTAAAGCTAGTATTTCCCCTGGAAACATTATTAAAATAAAATCCTTGTTTCAGAAGTAAGTTTTTGCAGTTCCAGAAGTTTTAGTTACTGCTGCTGCTTGGAACAAGCACAAGAGAAGAATGTTGTGCCTGCCATGTTCTTACTGACTCTTCTTATAGCACTGCACCATTTACTCATAACTGTGGCTTAGAGTTGGTTTTGAAAAAAAATTAAGGATGTGATCTTCTAGTCTGAGGGTTTTGGACTACTGACCAGGCTGCTAAATGATGAGAGATTTTTTTAGGATGTCCTGTGTAATATTGCCTGATCATTGCATATATTTTTCTTACTTACTTACACAGGTGTGACTTGTAGCCTCCCTTTTCATGTGAGAGTCTAATCCTTAACATTTTGTCTTAGGGAAATACTGACACTGAGTAAATCAAATGGATTTCTGTGTATTTCCTCTTAGTTACACTCTTTCACATAGAAGTTGCTTTTTCCATTTTGATCTTTCTTTCTTGACTAAGCAGAATCTAAACCCTCTTTTGAAGTGCGTAAATATCAAAACAATTTGCAGAAGATTTAGTCAGAAAAATGGCTGCTGACATCAAATAATTTTTAATGTAAAACTTAACATGTAGTCTGTGCTTAAGTTTTTGGATTAGCTTTTCTGTCTGACACCTTGTAAGTTCTTACAAAGGCATTGATGGATTCAGTGAGGCATGCAAAAATTAACCTCGGTAGCAAATTGCCTTGTGTGTTTGATTTTTCTGGAATAACATAACTTGCTGTGGTTCTGGTGCTGGTAACCAAGAGGGCTCTGGTTTTAACAATTTCGTGCCTCTGAGACAAAGGGTCCAGATCAGCTCATTGCATCTGGTCTATGAATGGGGGCATCTTGAGGATACAATGAAATGGATGATAATCAATAAGAGGATATTAATAATGTCATAAAGAAAATGCTGATTTCATCAATACTGGCTGCTGGTACATCTGACCTTTTTAAATGTATGTACTTTGTGATGGCTATGGTATGTTATAAATGTTCTATTGTGGCATAGTCTTCAAATTTGTGTTTCCCGTGGCTGCTTTACAAGGATGTTTTTACTAACACATGCACATACATTTAATATTTAACCACATTTAAATCACTGTTTGCCCAGGAGGTAGGATTTTAGCACTGAACCGTTATAAGTTTGGGTATTTTTCTGGAAAAAGGTCATTTGACATCAAACTTAGAAAAGTCTAAGAGAATTCAGATGTGAAAAGGTGCTAAATGAATGCTACCTGGCACTTAAATCGCACTCTGCTGCTATTAAGTCTTGTTAATAGTCACTCCTTTAAGCTGGCTGCTCACATCAGAGACCAGCCCTGGCCAGACCCACTGCCTTGCTCACAGTTTTGTCCATAACCATTTTGTATAAAGGGTTACCTTCCATAGAAGGTCAGGTGGTTTAGACAAAAGAAGTAGCTTACGGAAAAAATAGATTATTTAAATATTGGGGAGGTTGCATCCTTGGCAACTGCAGAATTTTGAGTGCTTTTTGATTATTCACATTCCAATTACTTGAAAAGTAAAATGCTGCCCTGAGTGGGGGAGATGGCAAAAAGTGTTTTGGGGCTGTGCATCAAGAGACGTGGAAAAGGCACTTTATTGGATGGTGAGGATCTTGCCCTGACCGATATGTGCAGGAGACAGCCCACCAAAGATATATGACCCCTCAAGGGCAGCAAACCTGTCCAGTATAGCTCAAACAGATGAGGCACTGCTCCTCTGGGGTGTAAACCTCTGCCAGACATGTAGTACAGTTCTATTAAGAGGCCAGTGTGTTGATGACTGTGAGTAGAGAAACTGTTACATGTATATGATACCATTCCTCCTATGTACAGCCAGTTTTGCAAGGATTTCCTCTTCTGGACGTCTGTATCCTGGTTTGTGGGTAGTATTCCAGATTCAAGTGCAGTGCTCCCTATTTCACCCTGAAAAAGAATTGAGGGTCCCTGCTTGATGCTGCATTTTATCTCTATTTAGAACCTTTTTTTTTTTTTTTTCCTTGGGTTTTGAACTGTTAATTGTAATATTTTCTTGTAAATCAGGAGCACTGCCAGCACTTTTTATGTCTCCCAGACACCCATTCTTCACCTTAAAGACTTCTGGCTGTGGCTTCACAATCAGTTGCTATAAGAATATGTTAGAAGTCATTGGCTAAGGCCTTGGGAAGACTAAGCCACTGGAAAAATAACATGGATACTCTTTAATATTAAGACTGTTTTTTAAAAATGTATATCCCTAGCATCAAAAAACTCAGGAAGGAGAAAGAAAGATATATTCAAAATATTGCTAAAAATACTGTTCAAATATTTTAATGAAATGAGTTTATAGAACTTGAAGACAGATCAAAAGTAATTATCATGTGTGTCAAGATTTTTTTTGAAGTTTCAGAACTTTCTGCTCTCTGAAAAAGAAAAAGTTAAACTATCATTTATCTTATAAATAAAGGTCAAGGGGAAGGTGAAACAGATCAAGTTATATATTTGCTATCAGCATATATTGAAATATTTCATTTTAGCTTGTTTTTCTACATCTATATTAGTCTTTGGCAGGAAGAAAACCAAAAAGGTAATTTTGAACTTTAAACCTGAACTTTTTAATCTTGAAAATATTTAAATAGAATATTTGAGCAATTTCAAAACACTCACTGCTTTTTTAATGACAAGTGAACTGATGCATTTCCTTGCAAGTAACTTTAATTTTAAAGAAACAGCCTTTTTGGGAGGTAAAATTGTCTAAAATATTTCCTGCTTACTCTATCATGTGTCAAACTCATATTTTGCTTTTCTTCAATTGTTGTGCTTGTGATTTTGTACAATGTGAAACATTAACTAAGTATCATTTTAAGCTGTGAGTTTTCATGTACATTCTTGGAGAGAATGAAGTACATGATACCAGAAATAGATGGAAAATCTAGTTTCAAAGGCTCTGGCTGTGGATAAGCCTCATATACTCATGGAAATAAGACCACTGAAACCACCAGAAATTGTGTGCTTAGTGATTTGCTTGAGGTCAGTATGTGTTACACCATTACAAATACATTACATGAGACCTGCACACAGATACTTACACTGCAAATAATCTTGAACACAGCCATGCAGTAATTGCTGCCCTGAGCTTTCACCTCCTTTGGGTTTTCCCCCAGTGCCTGGGAAACCTGTGCAGTGCATGTCTGTAGCCAGAGCAGTGGGAACAGCAGCAAGACAGAGTCCTTGGGATACCAAAGGTGTTCTCCATATCCTACTGTGCAGCCAAGTGACTCTGCTCTCTTGCCTTCTCCCAGCATCAGCCTTCCATTTCACTGGGCTGAAATCCCGTGGTATTTTGCTGCTTCCTTATATCATGCTGTTGAAATGTTTCAGTGTTGTTTAAGGAAGGCTTAAAGACACAGCTCTTAATAGGGTTGTCATTCAAAGTGATTATACCCTTGCTTTTTACAGTTCTTGTGAAGGAATATCTGCTTTCAGCCAGAAATGTGAGCACTGTGCCTTCTATTCTTGTGCAGGGTCATCAGCTGTGGCAGTAGCACTGAAGACAAATATATCCCCTCCTTTCCTGTCCTGCATAACCATTGCTATTGTTTGCTAATCAAGTGCTTCAGAGTTGAGGTTGTTTCTGATCAGCACTGGTTCAACTACTAGAGGTACAGAGGAGCAAACATGTTCTGAATATTATTTTCACTTTTCTGTGATGCAGCTAGGAGAGGTTTTTATTTTGAGCTATCCAGTCTCTTGTTAGAACTGCCTTCCAAGTTCAGATGATTAAAGGGATATTGTATATCTCTGAGAGAAAAGCTTTAGCTGTTCAGGGGCAGAACATAAGTTTCTCTTCTAGTCAGTAGCTTAGTTAAAATGCATGTCTGTGCAGTGTGTGCAGTTGCTGTTGACAGACACTGCCTGTTAGCTGGGCCTGTGTTTGTAGTCTGCAGCGTGATATCCCATTTTGGGCACTGGACAGCAAGAAGGAGGCAGAGTACAGTGACAATAATCAGAGATCCTGAAGGTCTGATTTACAAGGAATGTTTGATCAAGTGGAGTCATTAGCAAAATGTGTTAGGGAGGACAGGAATAACTGGTGGTGCCTTGTGTTCTCTTCAGCCTATCTTCCCATTCCCTCCACCATTTTCCACATTCTCCTATTACTTCACCCTGCCCGCTCCAATGCACACCATTTTCTAACATTTCAGGGGCAATTTATGCACAGTGGTTCTTGTTGTTAAGCTTGTAAAGACCTGGTCAGGAAAATTAAACTTTAACATCTCATGTTTGGCAAACTGATTTGTATGGCAAGAACTACTTTAGCGGATGACATTGTTGAAAAAAGTCTTTTCAGTCTTTATCATTGCTCCTGTTTCCAGCTGTATTTCCTGGTGTAGTGCTTGAATACTTCCATTGCTTTCTGAAATAACAAGGAACAACCTTCCTGGAGCTCTCGGTCCAGGAGCAAATTCTCTCTGCTCTATTTTTTTCTCTGTCCATTGTTCCCAAGGTTATCTGAAATGTGCCACTAAAATTCAGCGTGAAAGTGTTTCTTCAGAAAAGCCTAAATAATGGGAAGTTCTTATCTAACAAAGTCTGGATAGATGTGAAAAAAACCAACCAAACAACCAAACAAAAAAACCCCAAACAACCCAAAATGCGAAACCCTAACCAATTACAAATATTTCAGCTTCAGCATGGCAGCTTCCTAAATGGCTAAGGAATGCCCATGGGAAGATCCTGTACTTATAGAATAGTTGAAGATAGTTTGGGATTTGAACATTGTGGTAATTTTGTTTGTATTTTACTTTAGCCTTTTCTTACCACTAAGTGAAACAGATATGTACAAGGCTAAGAATGTGCATCTAATTCTAAACAAATCCCTTTGTATGTAAACATGAGGACATGGAGTCTGTGTTTTCCCAATGCATTCAGTAACATACTATAATTAAGCTTTGAGAACACACAAATGACAAACCCTTGCTAGAAATGGTGGCTGCAAAGTCTTACTCTGTAAGCTAGAGCAGCACTAGCATACTGTATCTTCCTTTAAAATATGATGGATATTGGACACTGACAAATTAATCAAATGCCATCAAAGTTATATAGGTAATTGCTTGTCAAAAGTGTTCAAAGGGATGTTCATGTTTTCACTTTTGATGTGAACTGTAGAGTTTGTAGGGCAGAATATGTCCCATCATGTGATAGAAAACACTTCTTGCTCCTGAGCAACCAGGTGTCTTCCTCACTAAGTGCTGACTGCTTATCTCAGTGCTCTACAAAGCAAATTTACAGACCCTGTCTGCCCAGAAGTTCTCAAACTGGAAAACAAACATAGAATGGAGACAAAGTACACCAGGGCATCCAAAGAAAGTCTGGTAGAGTAAATAGAAAACATCAACAAAAATAGATGGAGTGAGGAAGCAGAGGGTGTGTTGTAGATGCTTGTTTTCTTGAAGAAAATGAAGAAAATTCCAATTTGAGGTGTTTTGAAGTGAGAAAAAAAAAGGGAAGAAAAAGAGAACCCAACTCTGAAACACCTCTGAAACACAGCAAAGAATGTGCTAAAGTAAAACAATATAATTCATGATGGAGTGAAGACCATGTTGTCTTAAAATACAGCAAGAATGTGGACAAGATAAGGATTCTAGAAAGCAAATTTAGGTAGAAGCACGTTTTGTGTCACCTACAAATCACTAGGAACTGTGGGATTACTGAGTAGAAGGTGTGCACTAAAATCTCTGTGTGCTCTGAAATCTGGAGGTTTCAAAGGCGAATGGAACTCTTTGCAGTTAAAGATATTTCTCAGTAACATTGAAACATGACCAACTGATCCCCAGATCCTGGTTCATAGCTGGAGATAAATTTGGTAAAATTCATCTTGTTGCAACTGTACAGTAGTACCACAGTATGTAAAAAAGAATCTTGGAAAAGAAGTTCTCTAGTCAGTACCTGCTTATTTGTAAGCAGTGTAATCCACCTGAGTGGTGTGGACTTTGAAAATTAATTTTCTTTTAATCTTCTTGTTGTGGTTTAGCTTGGCCCAGGTTTTTCTATTGGGGGGGGAGGGGGGGGCGGGTGTTGCAGAAAGATGGCTCCTCTGTGAAGCTTCTCGAAGCCTTCACCATGTCCAGCTCTGAGGTGATGGACATGCTGCTGGCCAAGCCTGGGCCAATTAGAGATGTTGGTTACGCCTCTGTGAAAAACATATTTAAGAAGAAATCAAAACAATGCGTGCACGCACTTTTCCTTAGCCAGAGGAGGAGGAGTAGGTGAGAGTATGTGAGGGAAAACAACATGGAGAGACCAAGGTCAGTGGAGAAGGAGGGGGAGGTGGAGCTCCAGGCGCCGGAGCTCTGCAGCCTCTGCAGGCCGTGGTGAGGCCATGGTGAAGCAGGGGGTGCCCCTGCA
>VZRN01005628.1:313345-346796 GCA_013397935.1 Dasyornis broadbenti | reverse complement strand
TGGAAGATGGACCCCACGCCGTAGCAGTTTTGGGGAGACTGCTTGCCTGTGAGGGGACCAGCGTCACTGCAGCAGTGTCGGGCGGGCTGCCGACAGTGAGACCCATGGCTACGCAGAGGAAAAGAGCCTCTCCCCAGGCAGGGGAAGAAGATCTGGGTGATGAACTGACCTAGCCCCCCCCCATGCCTTGTTCCCTTGTGCATCTGCTGGGAAGGAGGGAGGGGGGTGAGTGGAGAAACGGTGGCCTTGAAGGGTTTATTTTACTTCTCATTTACTCCTCTGACTCTTTAGTAATAAATTAGATCACTTTGCAACCTAAGTTAGTCCTGTTTTGCCTATTTGAGTGTGTCTTCTCCTGGGTTTCCTTATCTCAACTCATGAGCCCTGGGTGTGGGTGTGTAATTTTGGGGGTACCTGGCATTTGGCCAGGCTCAAACCATGACAGTTCTCAGGTAGAAAATTTTCTGTTTCTTTGAGTTTCAAAAAAAAGAAAAAAAATAAAAAAAAAAAAAGAAATTATTTATGTTCATAAACTGTTTGATTCCTTATCAGCTATAGTCCTTCCAAGTTTTTCCAGCTTTTCACTGCTGAATTCAGCACAGGTGGGTTTTTTCAGGCATTAGGCAACACATTTGATGTTGTCTGCACCCTGGTTCTTTCTGGTGTGTTCTTTGTCTGCCAAGGTGCTGAAAATGTCTATTTGAACACCTTAAAGATGACAAACGAGGTCAAAATTATGATACGGCCAATGCAGGAATGAGGCAGTATCTGGTCTTTCTGCTGCCCTTCCATGCTGGTCTTACACTCAAAGTATTATTCATCTTCTCAGCACAAAACAACTGGTTTTTTGGGTTTTTTTTTGTTTGCTTTTTGGGGTTTTTTTTTTTGTGGCAAAATGTTATTTTTATATTGCTTTTAAAAATCAAGAAAATTTTGAGAAGAATTGTTATTGCCAAAAAAATCTCACAGAGGATCAGTATCCAAGGAATCAGAATTTAGAAATTTGAGCTTACAGTGGGAATCGAAGGAAACTCAAGGGTGTCTCTATAATAGATGTCAGGCTTGTGATGAGATTGTAGAAAACAAGGACCAGAGAAGGAAACAAATAGGGGTCTGTTGTGACCAAAATCATGAAAAAGGGAGGAGAAGGGACACCACATAGAGGTGGATAGTCCTGGGTAAGATTTCAAAGTTTTCAGAGCACACTGAGATCAGATCTCTGTGGTCCCTGACATTTTGCCTATTACAAACCAGTGCAACATTCCATCCGAGAAGTGCATGTTGAAAAATGTGTTTTAAACTGGAAGACGTTGTTAGAGCGTGTTCCTGAGTAATGAGCCAGTCAAGGGTGAGGAATCTATGACGCAGCCTAGGAAGTGATTATGGTGGCATGGGAGACTGATGATGTAAAGCTCTCAGACCAGAATAACTGGCGGATGAAATTAGAAGTGAAATTGCTGCTTTACTCTGTCTCTGAGGTGGCATTTCTGCAAAACAATATAAACTAAGATTTTTGGTGCTAAGAACCTGAAATATGCTTCCCCCCCACCTCCCAAATCTCAAGTTAAATGTCAATACTGCTTTCAGAGATACATTTTTTTGAAATGTCCTGGAGTGAATCATGTGGCATCTCACAGAACATCTTCCAGCCAGACCAAAGTCGCTTTCCACTTTATACACAGTATGGGTAATGAGACACAACTCAGAACAGGAAAACAGCTTTCAATGAGAAATAGAGGAAATACTTGAAAAAATATTTACAAAACAGAAGGGGAGGCATCAGGCCCATTATCCTAGAATTACAGTACTAGTTCAGCAATCTTCTGTTTATTTTCTAGTCATGCACATTCATTTCTGTTTTTCTTCTTGCTAGCTATACATACCCAAAGTCTCAGTTAAAACAAGAAAACAGTCTGGGTTTTTTTGTATTCTGTTGGCCTTGTAACAACAGTTCTCAGCAGTTTAATGTTATATCACAGTAGTTTGCAAAATGTCCTATATGAGATTGTGTGCACCATACCCTGGTGGAAAACACACCAGAACAAATTTGAAAAGATTTGTTTCCGATGCACTACTTGAGAAACAGTTACAAAGGAATAGTGGTCTTGCTATACAGATGATTTTCATTTATTTGAGTCTACTGATGGTCAAGCACTTCAGGCTTTACCTCTGAGAGCAAAAAAGTGATATCAAAGTGATTTTCACCACCTTCTTAGCAACAGGCAAGCAAAAGACTTTGGTCTGAAATTAAGAATTCAGTTTTGAAATAAAAGATTTCTGTATATAATTCCCATGTTTTTTAATGAGATTTTTTTTTCTGTTCTCCTTTGTCACTTACTGATTTAGCTACCGCTCTTACTTTTCTTTTTCTTTAGAGCTCTTCCGCCAAAAGGACAGTACATTTAAAATTCAGCAATATAGGTCCGTCACACTAGAAATCTGTAGTGGCATCACACATGGGTTATTTCTGTTGGCCACATCTTCATTTTGAAATCCAGTTGTGAAGTTGTTTTTCTGGATTTTGAAACTGTCCAATTCTCCCTGTAATACCACTTTCGGGCATCTCATTTTTTTCCTGCTTCCATCCTGGTCTGTCCTGCTCAATCCTTTCCTGTTGCTCATTCCCAGTGGTGGTCCTGCCTCTTTTTGCTTGTTGGAAACATGAGCTGACCTTTGCATGATACATGCACTGGGCACTTCTCTTATTGTTTGCTGACCTTTGTTGCTTTTGCAAAGCTTTTGTTAATAGTGGTTATGAGGTATAGCTTTGGATTTTTTTAAATAAAGAGTTGGCATCCTGTCATAAAGCTTTTCTGTTCAATTAAGTTATTGCAAGTTTATGTTTATGCAGGTAATTAAATGAGATCCTTGTGTGTTTTTCTTACAGTGCTTCAGCTCAGCTGAGTCTGCCTTTACTCAGCTGCACAGTATTTTCTAAGAGTTTGAATTCATTCCCTAATCTTATAATTCAGTTGTAGCTTTTGAAAAATTTCCTACAATTTCTAGGATAAAAAGTTTACTTACTGTGCTCTCAGTGGAGGCAAAGAAGTAGAAATTAATAATCATTCATCGAAATCTTCTACCTTGTGATATGATTCTTGGGCACCCATTCTTGGAGAGTTTAGGGAATATTTCTATAGTCCGATTTTAAAAGACAGTTCAAAAACCAAGGCAATTGGAATTTCTCTTTGGAAGAGCCCCTCTCTGTCCATTGATGGGCATGGAAATGCTCCTTCTTAAATGAGTAAGTTAGAGACCAGAAGCCGAGCTATAGGAAAATCATGGCCCTTTGTTTTGACCTCTTGTAACATGTGCTATTAAGTTTGAGGAAAATTAGAGGACTCTCATAACTGACCTGAAGTGAATTTCAAAATTCCCACCTTACTCTCTTCTCCAAGAGTTGAAGTAGTGCATAGTCTTCCTAAGCTTTGAAATCTGCATTGCTTTTTATTTGGGGACAGTCCTGCGTGACTCCAAACAATGACCTTCTGTATTTTAATGTGGGAAGAACAAGTTCTGTGTCCCAGAGAACATATTGTCCCATGATATTTGCTGAAAGTTTGTACATTGCAAGATCCTCATTTATGTATCTTGACATACATTTTAGTCAGTTTTATTCCTGGAGACCAACTTCTACATCATTTCTGAATCTTAGAAAGTGTCAATATTCCGTCTGAAGGACGAAGGGTTGTGCCTTCACACACAGTGCTCATCATATGAAGGATGCAAAAGCTTCCATTTTTGTGTCTTTCAAAAAATAACCCAAGCATATAAAATGAGAGTTGAAAAGGAGATTTGTACTCAAGGGATTGTCCTTTGCTCTTCCCACTTAAAGCTCATTCCTGCTTTTCCTGCTCTTTATGAATACACAAATGGCATCCTGCAAAACCTTCTGTAATGCATTTTTTTCTGAGTGCCCAGTCAGATAATATATGATGAGCTCCACTTCATATCAGAGGTAGGACTGGAGGTGAAAACCAGACATGGTCAGAATTACCCTTGTGCAGCTGAAGAATGGCATTTCAGAGCAAGCTGGCCTCATAAGAAACTGGAAGCACATTTACAGTGTCTTTAGGCAGGCTCTCTTCCTAGGAACAGTGATTCTCTATTTCTTTGAAAGAAGCTGCTGTATTGCTTGTAAAGAATTTCTAGTATTTCATTACTGTAATATAAAAAGTAAGTACTTTTTCTTTAGGTCTGCAGGTAGAAAGTGAAGCCAAACAAAACTAACAGCTGCAGGTTTGGGTAAATAATGCATTATAAACTGCAATTTGCAATTGCTAAATCATCAAGCAAACCATATAAAAATTTACGAGTGGCAGGTAAATTACATTCTTGGAAAGTTATTGAACCACTGAGGTGTGTGTGTGTGTGTGTGTGTGTGTGTATCTATCTGTCTATCTATCTATCTATCTATCTATCTATCTATCTATCTATCTATCTATCTGTCTATCTATCTATCTAATCTATCTATCTATCTATCTAATCTTCAGCAGTGTTTCCTTGATTTTTTTTCTCATAAAAATCAATGTTTTTGAGATAGTTTAAAATAATGGATATCCTGAACTTATCATATGGACTCTTGGAAGTCAAATCAGCACACATTTTGAGAGTTGAATTTTTACATTATAATGTCATGCTGTGTGTGATGATTTTCAAGTTGTGCAGAATTTATACTCAATGGTACAGGTAGGGCAGTAGATAGAGTTGTGTCTGTATTGAGTTTTCATAAGTCCTAAATAATTATTAAATCTGATCTGCTTTTTCATGGCTAAACATTGTTCTGGGATTTCAGTTTGTTGTGAAGCATTGGCTTCATAAGCATTCATGTGTTTCTAATTCAGCAGATTCAATTACAGGAAATTTAATGATAATGAATAGCAACAAAAAATAAAATATAAAGGAAAAAAGACAAAAGAGAACTTAGTCTTCATCCCAAGAAAATAAGCATTTTGGTAATAAACTGGTGCCTTTACATTGGAAAATTCATTTGTTGTACTTAGAGCATATATGCTAACTGTTAGCAATAGTCCTTTATGTTGTTTTTGCTTTCCTTTTTATTTCTTCTTTGGTTCCCTTTTTATGGCTACAAATATCTATTTAATAATTGAGACAACATGATGGTAAGGCATGATCCTAAACAGGAAGGCAGCTGGTGCCTTAAGAATTTGGTAATAGGATAACAGATTTTGTCACTGCTATAAAATCAGTAATAAACTTAGGCAAGATTTTGGCCCTGCTGAACAAGAATTTTGCCACTGGTTTAATTAGAGTCAAAATTTCATTGCTGGGCTGTGATAAGTAATAGCCTAGTCAGAGCCTGTGGCAAGCAGAGGAAAGCTGCCTCTTTGGCTTACCTTGGCTGAAATGTTTGTAGCCCCTGTGTCTGTATCACAGTGGGATCCAAACTCTGCCACTAGTGCCTTTCCCAGCAGACTCTGATGATGGAGCAGGCAGAAAGGTATGTAGTCTTCTATTGTGTTTGCTTCCTTTTGTTTTCCAGAAGTAGTGGAAAAGAAATTTGGAGGAGTTGCTGATGCTGTGTCCTTTCTTCTTTAACTTTTAGTAAAGACTTCAGTATCCCAGTTTTTGTAGGATATCAAAGAATGAAATAACTAAGAAAGAAATCTTCAGCAATCGGCACCAAATTAAGCATAAGGATGATAAAGTGTAGGATCCTAAGCCTGGAAAGATGGCCAGTTAAAACACCAAATGATCCAACAAATAAAAGACAAATTCATACTATTGTTGGGGAATTGTAGAGGTAGTTAGTTCATGGTGATTCATTTGGCCAAGAGAGCAGCAGCCTACATCAGACAGATTTCATTCAAAATTATCTTTGATATAGAACATAATCAATTAACTATGATGCTCCTGTCAAATGTTATAGCTAATGAATTAGCTTTGCCTAACCCTATTGGTAGATTTATTTATGGGCTGCATATCCTGGCAACATACATAGATTTAGGACATTAATAAAAAAGTGAACTGCTTAGTGAGGTAGCAGCTTGTCTGGTAGCTACTTTTTTGTAAATAGAATTAATCAAGTTTCAAAAATACAAACTTTCAAAAGACTGCAAATTCCAACTAGTGTCTGACAGTCACATTCTTAATTTTCCACACCTTTATTAAAAACATCTATTGAATTAATTTTGAAATTGACTGAAACTTCCTATTAACTTCAGTGTAATTATACTTCCAATTTAAGAGATGTTTCTTCATAGCCCTTCTTATGGAAAGTTCAGTAGCGACAAATATGTTAGAAACTTTAAATACAGTAAAATTTTGAAACCTGTTTTGTAGTCCACAATGTTGTTTGAAGAACAAACAAAAACCTAAAGGGCTTCCTTTTCACACCTGAAATGCCTTAGGTTTTAAAGAAATCTCAGTGCTTTCCTTTGAAACTTACCAAAAAAAATCTGATCTTTTTAAACCCCGAGGATCTAAACTGAATCTCACCCAGTCATTTCTGGTTTCTCTGTGCATACTTATGAGCAAAAATCAGGAGACTAAGACAATAAGAATTTCTGCCATCTTTCGTTTTGAGTTAGAACATCTTGATTTGTTTCCTTATTTTGTTGTTCTTGATGTCATGACCTCAACTGCATACTAAAAATTAACTAGAAAGACGAGAAGGCATGTTTGCAAGCTAATGAACTTTAGCCATTTTAGTTTCTAATGTTTAAATACAGCACATTATGTGCATGATATGTATACAAAACTAATGTGATACAGTACAGAAAATGGGGCCAGGCTCTCCTCAGTGGTATTCAGTGAAAAGTTGATAAGCAATTCTATTTAAAGGAGATTTGAAAAAATCACAGCTTTTTACCTGGGGGTGGTCACACTGAAGCAGAATGCTCAAAGAGACTGTGGACTCTCCATCCTTGGAGATATTTAAAATCCAATGGACACAGCCCTGAGCATCCTGCTCTGACTGACCCTGCTCTGATCTGAGTTGGCCCAGGCAATCTCCAGAGGTGCCTTCCTGCCTCAGTTTTCTTTGTGAATCTGTACTATGGTCTTGTCTAATGTAATAACTTTTAAAAACGTAGGAGATTTTGAACTAACAGTCTTACACAAACACAAATCATCCAGGTTCTGAAATTGTATTATTTGCACTTACATGTTATAAAATATATAGATAATGTATTTAGGGTAGTATTCAAAGCCAACCTTAAGACAGAAGTTGGTAGCTCTGTTGCTAAAATAAAAATCAAAGTATTTTTTTATTATCATCATAAACCAGAGGATTCTGAAGAGTAAAACCATAGAAGTTGAAAAAGCAGAAAAGTCACAATATTAGTACCGTGTTTAAAACCATGTCCTGGAGGCAGACATTAACCAGCTGAAAAGCATGTAAATTAGGATATTTTAAAATGCTGAGTTGCACAAATCATTCACAAAATTGCTGTATGTTGACTTTCCACTTTTTTTTTTCCTTCTATCAAAAGTGTGTTTTCCCCTTGAAGCTTCCCTAGTCTTGTAGGTGCTGTGCTCTGTCCCTGAACCTGGAAACTTCGGTATTCATTTATGTGGAGAGCTAAAGATTTCAGTGGGGTCCAAGTGCAATATGATGATGTTGTTAACAGATTTATTTCTTGTACTGGGATGGCATTCAGAGCCTGAGCCCAGAGCACCTCACTGTGTCAGGTGACCTCGGCACAGAGAAGGAGTCTTTCCTGCCCAAACTGCTTCTCCTCAAGCACACAATCAGGGTGAACTCCCCAACAGCTCCCATGCGTGATGTTGGTATCCTCCACCTTCCCCCAGCTTTCTAAGGGGCACTTTGGGATATATCTTTCCTTGAGTTAATTATAATCTTTTAGGCAAAGTGTTCTTGAAGGTAAAAGGGACACAGAAGAGAGGAAAACAAATTAAGGAATGGAGTTATGACACATTTGGAGCATTGGAATGAGCAGGTGGAGAAGTGTGTCTGATGTCTGACATTTGGATAGTGTATTTGCATGCCAAAAACTGTTTTTAAAAAGATTAATTCTTAAGTACTTGCAGTAGTTGATAATGCAAAAATTCATAGCTTCTTTTCTTTCTTTTTTTTTTTCTTTTTTATAATTCATAGGCACTGTATGCCAATAGCTGTGTGAGACATGGCTTCTGAAATTGTGCCCTTTCACTACACCATTATCTAATGTCTGTTTTAGTAAACAAAGAAAAAAAATCTCAGATTTATAAACGGTTCTTTTGCCTTTAAATTAGCATTGCATTTTTAGTATGTGTTTGTTTACCTATTTTCTTTTTTTTTCCCCTTTTTTTTTTTTTAATTATATTTTAAAACAATAAACCAAAGCTTTGAATAGCATGCATGGACATGTTTTAATATATTCATGAGTGATCAAAATACAGTACAGAAATCACATATGCTGCTCTGCTGCAACTTTCAAGGTTCAATCCATCATTTGGGAACCCAGGGGGCTGAGATTTGACATCCTGCCTAGAAACCATACTTCAGATTGGCTGGATCTGTGCCATCTTATGTTCAGGTTAAAAGAGCAGCTGTAATTTGTCTGGGTAGCACTTTAACTATGCACAGCAAATCGTAAAACCCATTTTCAGTAATAAACTGGAAGATAAAATAGGTCCATTTGCTTCATTTCCTGATCTGTACAAGATTTTCATCATTTTTCTACAATACCACTTGGAGTTTGATCTTATAATGATGTAGATTTCTGTAACAATCTTTCTCAGATTAGCAGTTTTATTTAGTCTATATACACTAGGTAGAAGATTTCTCTTTTGGCATTTAGTGGAAGCCTTTTTCTATTGTTCTTTGGAACTGAAAATATGAGAATAATTTCATAGTAGGAGTTAAGTTTATATGTGATTGCCACAATAAATAAACCCTGATTGTAGTCTTTTTCTGTTGTAAATACCAGATGTGAAAATACTCTATCCTGTTCTCTTTTTCCCCTTTTATGTCTTAGTATGGCTTACTTGCAAGGGAGTAGCAAATGCAAGTATTCCCAGCAACACAGTGAGATGGTTTTTTTAAAATATACATATGTGTATATAAATATATGTATATATATAATTTTATTTATGGTTTTGGTTTGTGATGATTTTATATTTCAACATTTAGTGTTTGCAAGTGTGACGTTGTCTGAGCTGCAAGAAGGGAAGGGAAGGTTTCTGTGTAATTTAGGAATCCAAGAGAAATTATCCTAGGATAGACTCTCCTCAAGACATTTGCCAATGAGCCCAGTTGTGGGGAGCCTGACCAGAGGCAGCCCCACTCACCTGTACCTTGAGGCTGTGGGTTTTGTTTCTATTCCTTTTGGATGTTGTACAGTTTGGGTTCCAGTTCTTGGTTTTGATACAAGTCTGCAGAATCTTTGTGTGCCCATAGACTGTAAGAAACAACTTTAAATACCATTTTACTTCAGTAGACAAGTAATGGCTTGACCTTTACATAGATTAGCCAGTCCCCTCTGAAACCTTGGTGCATTTACTTCACCAGCCTTCCTAAAAGTGCCAGATTGATGGGTTTTCTTTTTCACAGAGCCATTTCTTTACCTGCATTTCTACTTGGGCTTCTGTCTTTCAGCTCCACAGACCTCTGTCTTTTTGGGTATGTTTTCAAGTCTTAGAGTTTGCTAAAAGAAAAGGAAAACCCCATGTCACTCTTCCTAACCCCCTTGCCCCATCTCTGAGCCGAGGAGTCCCATTCACACACACATCTCTGGGTGCTGCACATGCATCACCACTGTAGCACCAGGGAAGGCTCTTTCCCTTCCCTCAGTACCATGGTGCTTTTTGACCCTGTTGTGAGACGCTTGTCTCTGTTACTCCATTGTCGTAGCTCAGCCCACCCTACTGAAAATACATTCTTTCAAGATGTTTGTTTCCTTTAGCCCTTTGAAAATGCCTCTGGATTAAGAATTTATGCAACTACAGTGTACTTGTATTAGGCATGTAATTTGCTGGGGTAGCCAAGCCAGGGAAAATGAAATGTGTTCCTGTGTATTCCATCTTCCCCTACCACAGTGAAGCGAGAGCAGGCTGCAGGATAGCATTGTGTGTCTTGGTGGCCACACAAGCACTCGGTATTCACTGGAGACTTGGAGGTACGACAGCTGCATATAAATATGCATAGTTGGAGACATTCGTGCTTGTGCCTCGTTCTAGGGCTGATTGGCTGTGGCGCTGCCACTGCAAATCAATGAGCATTTCCCTCGTCTATCATCTGCTCCCTTCCTTGGAAGCAGACAAAATGGTTAAAACACCAACAGCCCACAGAGGGCTCCTGAGTGAGGGAGACTTGTTTGCTACAGCACTCAAAACATTTCCCTGAATCTACAGTAGCTCTCAGTAGATGAATTTAGCACTCAGCAGATTAATTTAGCTCCCAGTGTGCTGGATTTAGAAAGAAAAACTAATATAGATGAATACATTCTGTTCAGCCAGCATATTTTGTTTTGCAACAATACACATGTCTTATTTGAACTGCAATCTGGTTGGAAAGCATTTTGCGAATGGTGCATTGGTCATAAAAATGAGTCATGCTTGCTCATTTTTTAAAAAGCTCTCATCTACTGCAGATTGAGGAAAAGGTATTGAGCAATTCACTGGAGAAAATATTGGAATTTCAGCCATCTCTGGTGAGCCTGTGCAGATTTTAAGGTAGACTTTCATATCGTGTTGCAAAAAAAGTAGCAGCTGCTTTTCCCTTTGTTACCTGCATAACTCAGAGAGGTGCGCATGTGATGTGCACCACCCTGCTCATTGTGGCTTGGCTTATCTGCCTTGTGGGCAGGGTTTCCTTGGAAGGATTTGCAGGCTGGAAGCTAAAGGTATGTCTAAAGGCTGTTGGGAAGAGCTCTCGAGTAGGATAAAATCAAGATAAAAAATCCATTGTTTCATGACTTCATTATAACCTTTAGCTTTTTCCTTAACCTGGAGCATGTCACAAGGAAAGTGGGACTAGATTGCTTATGCATGATAACAGGGTGACTAGCTTGTTGATGGTAACAGTAATGTTTATTATTTCAGGAGCTAGGAAACTGAATAAAAAGATAGAGATATAAATTAAAGATACCAAAAAAACCCCAGGAGCTGATGAGATCATTTGAACAATTTTATTTGAATATAAAATGGTCAAGGAAATGAAAAGAAAAATGCTGTGATATGACAAGCTGGCATTCTAAAATATCCTGAGTAAATGCGTATCTTATAAGAAAGACTAGGTCCCAACACATCTTCCAGAGCTTTTCTTTTATTTCCACTACCAGCAGCAGAATGATGGTTATAAAACATTCTCTCAGTCTCTCAACATTTTTAAAAGAAAAAAACCTACATTAAAGAATGGGTTGAAGACCAAATAGTTTCTTTCCATTGAGTTGGTGCTGTACAGTGCAGATCTAATTTACTCTGGAGGTTCTGTGCTGCAACAGTGATGACTGCTTTATAGTAGTGATTCCCAATCCTATTTAAACAATGAACTACTGAACCTTTTGGAGAACACAAACCAAAGATCTTCCTCTTAATGATACTGCAGTGGTTTTCATTTATCAATAGATAAAAATGAAGCAAAACGTTGGAAGCTCCTACGAGGTTTGTTTTCCTCACTTGTTTGTGTATTGGCTTGCATGTGCAGAGAGGTGCATATGTTTTCTTTACTCCGTTTTTAAATTCTACAATATTTTTGGAGTTTATCTTGCAATATCTTACAGGCTACCAGCAGCTTTTAGTCAGTATGTCGAGGAGTGCTGCAAGGAAGACCACAGAAGGCTGGAGGCCTGCTTCCTATGTTTGCCGGGAGCCTTGCCCACCAAACCACAAAGCATTCTGTGCACAGTTGCTCTCTTTCTTCTAGATGGTAAATGCTCCTTTCAGTAAGAGACTGCAAAGTGGAAATCTCTCAGGCATCATGTGGGATTTTACCAGTTCTCCCATGTGGAGGATGAAGCAAAGTGGTGCATCTGCACGGTGTGCAGGTAGTGACTCACCACGCCTTTGGGCTCCTCTCTTCCAGGAGGAGTGGGAATGTGTTAGGAGTAAATCCTCCCACTGGAAGAGGAGAGTGAGCAACCAGTATCCCACATGGACCTCACTGGGATCTGCAGGAAGGGGCCAGAGGGGGATTGGCACCACACTGCCCTGGTAACCCCTTGTCCCTGGCTTTGCCCTTGCAGTCCCCGGCCCCAGTGGATGAGGGATGAAGATGCAGAAGACAGCTCCTTGTTGCAGCAACATTTGGGTCACACTGGAAACAAGGAGAGGTTTCTACTGTCTTAGGTCCAGCTTTTTCTTAATGCAAGTTTTGAGTCACCCAATCTTTTCCTTGGCTATGCTAAAGTGGTTTTGTAGATAAACAGGAATCAGGGAAAGCTAATGGCAAGTCATAAAGATGCAACTGAACTTCTACAAGGGCTTTGTCAGTGCTGCAAGGCTGAGTACCCTATAGCATTAACCTCTACCAATATATTGAGGGGGTGATTAGTAGTTAGCTCTCCTTTCAGTAGTCTGAGATTTTTGCACAGACCCAACTTCAGTGTCTTCTCCTCTGCCGTGGGACACCACCAGAGCATCCTGCTGCTGCAAATCCTTACCTTCCACAACTCACTTAATTCATCTCCTTTCAGGGTTTTTTGTGCTCTTGGCAACAGCTACAAAGGAAATTAAAGGCTTTGTTTCCAGACTAGCTTCAAACATGGAGGCCAGTTTCTGAAAATCCTGTTCTAAAAGCTTCAGTTTTTATTGTTTTCCATGCTTCCCTGCCAAGATCTTCTCCCTGCTGTGGCAAAATACTGCCATCTGTAAGATACATCAAACTAGATGTATCTTAGTGTGTTGGTACTTGAGAATGCCATATGCTCGTTCATGGCCTGGTTATGGTTTGAGATTGGCATACAAATTACATGCCAGATTTCATGGCATGCAGGACCTTGTTTTAAATGATTGGTTGGTGGGTTGGTTGTGTTCTTTTTTCCCATTTGATTCACTGTGGCCCAGTTTAAAATTTCCAGCTTAGGACACATCCATAAGTTGTGGTAATTTCATCTAGATCTATTATACATAAATGAATATTGGGGGTCTGATGTGTACATGGAAACAAGCGATAACATTTATTAGTAGAACTGACTTGTTAGTACATTGTAAAAGTATAACATGTCCCCAGCAGTGCAGCAGTAGTGCTCTTATAGATTCTCATAAAGAATATTTGCTGCTGTAGTATTTATAGAAGTTAATTGGTCTCAAAACTTCCTCTTGATCATTACAGTAATATTTATACTTTTATACAAAAACAGTTTCATGACCATATTAAATGAGTTAAGAGCATAATTAGTTATTTCTTCCCTGGAGCACAACTGGCCATTTCTTCCTATTCCTGTAATAGAATTTTAAGCTTCTATTTTCAATATTCTTGATATTGCTCTGTAGGTTATAAATGAAAAAGTGAACTAGATAAGAGATGTTCCACCTGCACACAAATCATGCTTTATTATGGGAACAGGACCAAACAATAAATATAGGTGCAGTCTAAGTTGCTTAAATGGACTCCCCATCACCAGGTATTATTTTCATCTTACCTTGAGGAACTTAGAGAACAAACAATAGATTAAGGTTGACTAGCTCGATTCATGGGATGTGGGAAGTATTTAGTATCAGTGAAGCAGATATCCTGTTTAATAATGTCACTGCTATTTAGAAAGAATATTTGGTTTGTTTTGAAATCCATTTAAACTTGGATATAGAGCTTTCACAGTTTTAGTCCTGGGAAACAGAAATTTTGTTTAACGAGGAACAAAAACATTTTAGCTCCTGAAGTTTTACTTGTTCACTGGAAATCATCTTTATTTATGATTTTGTCTGCATGAGTCACATGATTTACAAGCAGTGTTTGCCTTCATCACCTTTTCCTCTTCATTCTCCTGTCTCTGCCCCTCACTTCAGCAGGCTTATCTGTCTGACAGAGATAACAATTTGTAATAACTCTCTATCTGAGGAGTTATACTGGCAAAGTCATAGCAGCTACCTCTGGCTGCTATCTCTGTGTAGGCAGTATTTCTACATGATACAGTGGAGCTATCTCATTTAAACACTCAAGAGTTGTTTGGTGCATGGAGAAAATGCCAGTTTTCAGTAAAGAAAGTGGATATCATTGTCCCCAATAGAGCAATGCCTAGAATTTTTAGGTTTTGCTCCATATTTGATGAAAGCCTTGACAAAGGGTGTTGAGCTACTGGTGTGATGGGACATAATTTCCCGAGGAAGAAGAAATAAGATGGTACTGAAAATAGCATGAATTTCACAGATGCTTTGGAATTTTGTACAGAAACCACACACAACATGTTCCTTTCTTCTCCCCTTTATTCTGTTTTTTGTTTTTGCTTTTCTTTGACTGCATATATTAATAGCTATAGGAGCATCAAGTTTTATATCAAAGACTACAATTAAAAGTGCTGCACACAGCAAAATACTACTGGCTAACCAGTTTCTGGCTAAAGGTGTATAGAGAGAGGAAAAGACACTCAGTTTTTTGCTTTCAAGCAAGCCAAAATAGCTCATCTGTGCACAGAACATTCCAAGGGCAGCAGGGAAAAATCTACATACATAAGACTTCCTGCACCCTTATCACTCAGGAAGTGGGAGGAATGGTCTTTAGATTGGCATTCTGGTCTGGGTTATCAGAGACTTAGCCATGGTTCCTGAGTTATCGCAGATATCCCGATGTTAAGTAGCATAAGTAGTTTTGCTATGCCTCGGTTCCCCATCAGGTAAAAATAGGGTTGTTGTGAGGATAAATACCTAAAGCTTGTTAAGTGTTTGGATTATTCAGTAATGAAGCTTGTCTAAGTACCTAGAAGCACTGTTTAGGCTGGAATGTGTATATGCTGTATCCATGCACCAAGGACTTCCTTAATAGCTTGGAATAGAGGGCTGATGCACCTTAGAGGATGGAAATATCAGTGATGCACTGAACTGCTCTTGTGTAAGAACCAAGAAACCCTTCTTGGTGGAAGGCAGTTCTTTGAGCTGTGGCTGGACATGATCTAAGTAGAAAATAATTGAATTGCTTGGTCCAAGGAGATTCCAGGGAATGAGAGAAAGCTCTTATGAAATTCTCCATTGAGAGGGGATGAAGTGGAGGAGCAACACAAGCAGGTACTTTATAAGATGGAATATTTACTCTTTTTTCTGCTTCTTTTTTTTTTTTTTTTTTTGAGAATTTTTGGAACTCAGGCATATGGAAACAAAAAATGGAAGGAAATCAAGCAATAAGATATAACAACAGAAGGATTTTGCTCCTGGTAGACTATAGACATAACTAGGGAGTTGGAAAAGGAGAGGGAGAATACGTTGGAGAAGAGGGAGAGAGTAACAGTAGCAGCTACTCAAATACTGATGTCAATTTTTTGTATTTGACTGGTGAAACACTAGTGTTGTGGATGGAGTTGTGCAGAGTTGGACATCACAAAAAGATCAGAAATCAGAAGATTTATAATTTGCAGCAAAAAACCCATTTTGTGTGAGAACGCTTCTGTATTAGAGTAGTGAAAAGAAGAATAATTATTGAAACACTGCTCTCCAGCTGAAAAACCTCTGCAAGGAATCTGTCTGTTTTAGCAGAGGGAAGAAGGGTGCTCTGGAGATAACAGAGCTTTTTCAAGGTTAAAGGCAGAGGTCACGGTGGTGCTGTAAATTCCACCAGCTCCAGCTGTCTGCGCCGGGCCCCAGGAGGAGACCTGGGAGGGAGGGAGCCAGGCTCTCCATGGGCGACGGAACCACGGCTTGTTCCTTAGTCAGGATAGTGCAAAGTGCATCATAAGTAAGTGTTTGGCCATGGAGGCAACAGGTTCCTGATGTAAAAATAGTTATGGGTGGGGGATGTGACTTATGTGGAAAAATACTGAGAGATGAGGCAGTCAACAAAAGGGAAAGCAGTGGGAATACTGAAGCTGTACCGGGAAAGATGAGCCGGAATTCTTCTAGGAAAAGATATCAAAATTTTAAGGTAGAGAATAATCTTTAGGACAAAGTGTAAGTACAGAGAGTTTCTGACTGGATTTGGAAGATGAAATATTCAAGATTAAATATTCAATACTGAGATTCTCAATTTTCTTTGAGAATCTCAGGGATTAGTGGTTCTTTCCTTTGTTTCGTGCTTTTATTTACTTTACTTTGCTAAGAGCACTCAGTTTCATAAGAAAAAAACAAAGTATGGAGTGATGTCATCTCACCTCCTGTATAACACTATATTTGGATAGATTTGTTAGCTGAGGTTTTTGTTTGGTTTGTTTGAGGGGGTGAGCAGCAAACAGAATATAAATTTCTTCTGTTTAGTCACACTAGTGAAAAAATAAGCAATTTGGCGTTTAGCTGTCAAGTCCTGTACAAACCTTGTTTAAAAAGAATTTAAGTAAATACAAATGAAGTATTGAAAGCATAAAACATCTGGAACATTTTAAAGATGCACTGAAACATAATGTGATTATTTTCTATTGAGCTAATTATACCTATTTTGAATTAAAAAACATTCCACTTTGCAGCCATTGTTATGTAACTTGTGGCTTTTCTGTTCTTTGAAATTCAGCTTTCCATTCATGTGGTATATTAAAAAATGTTACAAGACAAATTACAAAGCTCAACTGAAATAATGCCAAAAAATCTTAACCAAGTTACTCTGCTAGATAAATAGCTAATATAGTGCTTACTGTTCTGCTTTTTTTTTTTTTCTTTTAATCCAAAAGAAATGGTAATGTAATAAGCCAGGGCTGAGCAGGATGTGTTTTGTTTTTTCTGGTGTATGGTCTAATGGAGTTGCTCTGCACCTATAGTGAGGTGTTTAAGACCAGTTTGTGAGCTACTCTTCCTGTGTAGTATTTCCTATTCACCAGTCTGGAACAGGTATGTAGGATATTTTTGCCTCCTGCACTTGGATGAGGGGGTTCTTTTCCATGGGGAGACACTTTGGACCCTGTAGAAGCTGCAGGGAACAATAGGAAAGCAGAAATCTGGTGTTTGCTGACTGAAGGCAAATGAAGAGGGTGATTTCCAGGATAGGTGCCTGGCTCTAGATCTGCTCCAGGTACCCCACAAAATAGCTGCCATGAGGAGTGAGCTGCAGAGGATGGTGACTCTGTGGGAGGTGTGGATGTATCTCCCAATCCTCCTCCAAACGCAGTGGAAGTTTTACTTCTCTCTTTTTCTGCTATTATAGGCTTACAGTGCAATCCAACCCCTAGCAAATATAATAAAATCAATACTGGTTTAAATATTTTAGGAGTAAAAAATACTTAAAAGACTTTATCCTTCCTTTTTTTAGCAGTGAGTGAAACTACTACTAACAAAATGAAAATAGTTATATAAGGTTTGTGTTGATAAATTGGTCTTTGATTGGGTATTGTTGTAGGAATCTGACTGCAATTAGCAGAGCCAATGTTTGAGTCTAGTTTCACCCCCAATTTGAGAACTGAACTTGAAGCCTTACAAAGGAGAATAGATCTCACTGTGGAAAGAAAGATTCTCACCCCCAAATCAGTTATCATTTGCAAAAAAACTTGAAGAACTCAAATTCATTTAATAAAATGTTTGATTCATTTTTCTGTATTATGCTTCTGAGACACAACCATTCACAAAATAATTTTTTTTAAAAAAATTAAAATTTCATATAATGAAAATCCCTCTAAATAGTTTGTGGCTTTTTTCACACAAATGCATGAGAAAAAAAGAAAGTTTGGTTCTTTTCATACCTTAGTATTTACCTGAAATGCAAAAAATACCATGAACACCTTTTCCCCCCACAACTGGTGTCTGAGGTATTGGTAGGTGACTTCTTCAGGATTTTTTTAATTAAATATGACTTCTCAGTCTTTTCAGATTGATCCTGTTCAGCTGGAAACATGCGTTATGAAAAGGGGTAATTTTTTAAACATTAAAATGCAAAGATTGTCAGCATTTTTGATGAAATTTAATTGATTCTGTCAGCTACCTGTGCATGCACTTATTACCATCTCCAATATTAGTAGTTTTTTCCTCCTGAAATGTGTCTGGTTTTGAAAAAATGCAAATAGTTTTATTTGAAATACCCCTTTTTTAGACTGTTTTATACTGTTGGGTTCTGTGCCATGTACTATAACTTTAATTTTTTGTAGCTCCTTTGTGGGCTCAGAACCAGTCTTGTTTGACAAACATTCTGTCATTCAGCTGGGAGAGTGGGAGCATGTCCTGCTTGTTAGGTTCCACTGGTTGTGTTCTAGGATAGAGCTGTGGATGAAAACGGGGTAAATAAACATCATGGCCCCAAGAGTGATGTGTCATGGTATATCTGAATCCGCCTTGAGAACAGGAACCCAATTCCAGCTGGAAAGCTGTGGGTAGTTGAGGCAGGCGTTAAAACAGTTGCATGCTGGAAGGCAGGAATTTGCAGCTCTCAAAGTTCACTGGATGTATTTGTTCCTGTGTTTGTAACCAGCCAAGTATTTTGATGATGTAAGAAGGTGTATGATGCCCATTGCAGTGTTATACAAAAAAAGGCCATAAAACCACTGTGCAATGAAATCTGTGCTGTCCTGAAATGCCTTGATGGTACCACAAAGATATTTAACTGGGATTCTTCCTGTTTCCACAACTTTTTAGAGCAAGCATATAAACTGATAAATTTCTTTTATCCATGGGTAGGTGGAGGGTTTACAAAGCCATTTTGATAGGAAGACTTGAGTCCATAATAAAAAAATAAGATTTATTTCAATACTTCTTTATTTAATACTTTAATACTTAAAAAGTCCTTACTTTAATTATATAATGTGCATTCCTGTTGGCCCTCTGTTCTTAGTTCTTTTCCATTTTTTTACATAAATGGGTGTGGAATGGGATGGAAGAAGTTCAGGCATTATAATGTGCATTCTAGGATTGTGCTGAGCTGACTTTAATGTCTACAGGACTAGGGTCAGAAAAGTCGGCTTAATTATGAACAAACATCCTTGCTATAGACAAGAACTCCAGCCTTTGGTAAGAGTAAACCCAGCACTGATGAGTGTTGCAAAATAAAGAACCCCCAGATACCCAGTTAATGGCATCTTTGTTCCTAACCTGTGACTTTGTAGAAGTCCTGATACTTCAGGCTTAAAAATTAACAATGTAGAACTGAAGTGAAAAGAATACTGGAAGTGGGGATGAAACAAACTTTTCCCTTTTCATCTTTCCCCAGTGATTTGCAGGCAAACACCACCCCAGGCAACTTCCGAACTTCCATAATTGCATTGAATTCCTTTTTAATTGGGCTTTTCTCTTGCTTTTGAGTTCCTTCTTGAGTAATGCCTGCTATATAATGATTTGTGTGCAGACAATAAATGTAGGGATTTAATAGGACGAAGTCTGTGGCTCCATATAAAGATATTTAGCCCTTAACTCCCATTGAAATCAATACCTTTCCAAATCTCGTTATGACTTAAAATTAATATGCGTAGAATAGGATTAGTATTAAATGTTTGAGGGATGAAAAGAGAACAAAAACACTGCTGTCCTCTAAAGGGATTTTGAAAATTATATCTTTAGAATTGCAATGATAATTGTTCCAGTAACTTGATGCTTTTTACATCATATGTGCTCTGTTCAAAATAAGAAGTTGGTGACTGTGTTTGCAAATTAGAAAAGAAATTTGCTTCATTTCTTGCTTGGACTTTATCACAAGTTAAAAAACTCTGCCTTTCATCAGACTCTTTATGATGCCTGACCCTCCAGAGAGAATGGGGATAACAGTTTCTTTATGATTTACTAGAAGGTGAAGAGTCAAAATTATTTTCTCTAAACAAAGCAGATGAATTGAATAAGGAGGGGTAAGCAGTATCTTTGGCTCTGAAAGAGGCTGTGACACAATTAGTGAAGGAAGTGGAGCTGCTGCTTTTTTTTTTCCAGAGCAGAGTCATAGGTTTGGAGCTTTTGGCTGGTTCAGGAATGCTGGCAGCAATGCCTGCATCAGCAGGGATGGGTGACCATCACAGTTGTGAGACCTTGAAAAGATCAGCAAATTGCATCCTGTCTGTCATCGATGCATTTACTCTTGTAAGTTTTCATGCACATCATGTTGTTACTGAAAGGAGCAGTAAAAGTACCCAGAAGTCCAACAGGGAAAGATAGTTTGCTCTCTAATGCTTAACAAATGTAATCAGGAGTATCCATGCTTGGCTGTGGAGTCTTACCATGAGTGATTGAGGTTGGTGGGACATAAGTGGTGACGTAACAACACTGTCAGGAAAAAGGGGAAATGAACAGTCATTGGCAAGGCTGTTATCTCTTAGTATACATAGTGATTGTCCTTCTCAGGCAAACATGGCTTTCTTAATCAGTACAGATTCTCGTTATGTTTTCTCTTGGGTTTAAGTTTGGAGCTTTTTGGTTGTTTTTTCATAGCAAAACTCTTTCCACCTCCATGTAGGACCAAAGGATTATGTACAGAAAATCTTACAAAAGCACCAGTTTAATTTATCCTTTATCCTGTCACCTGTCATCTTTTCACCGTTTTCGCATTTGCTCAAACTCTCGTGCTGTTAGACTGCTTCCCTGCTATTAGATCTGAGCAGAGAAACTGTTTTATCTACACTTACATGCACAACCCAGTGGTGCAAACACAGTAACAGGGCTGTAGTTAGAACTCACGTGATAAGTCTTTCTGAAATGAGATAGATAGATGTTCTCAAAAGTCACAAACAGACAGCTGGCTAAGAAAATGGTGAAAGACATGACCCTTTCTGTTCAAAGTTGTTTGACCTAAATCCCAATTTTTAAATCAAGATAGACTAGCCTGACTACATCAGAAAGATGCTAAAGTTACACGAGGAACCTTTATTTTAAGCAGGATACACTCTAGGGTTTGCTGAATACTGGGCTGATTTTATAGGGTTTGCACTTTGTCTGTACCATTTCTTGTTGTTTATTGGTCCATTCCAAAATCTTCAGCATCATGGTCAGTGGTTTCCCTTTTAGTGAAAAATGTAAGGCACGTTGGCCAATACACACACATGGAAAGGTGTTAAATATGCCAGAAACTGCTGTCTCATATGACTGGAAAAGAGGTGATAGAACTGTCTTTCTGCTTTACCATAGTCCTTTTCAAGAGTATTTTGTTGACGTTTGACACTTCCAATTATAAGACTCAGTTTCCAGAGTCCAGGATTGAATCTGTGTTTCTTTCTTTGGGGTCCATAAGTGTTTAGTGAAACACTCCCAAACAACCCTTCTCTTGTACCAGTTTGCAGAAAGGATGGAATGAGCTGTCAGTTATTCCCTGACCTCGAGGAGGATCATCTACGTCTTCCAGCACTGGAGCTGGTGAGAGTGCTTGGCAGATATTATTCCTCCTAACAGAATTTCCAAGGTTTTATCCAATCCAAACACCCTGATCAGACATTTACTATCAAGAAAATTATTTGAAATGTGCTTGATGTTTGTTTGCAACAGAAACCTTTGAGCAGGGCCTTGAATTTGTAAAGTCTGGTGTAATGCTGAGTCCTCTGAAAAAAATGAGCCCATGTGACCCAAATTAAGTATTCACTTTTCAGCCTGATCTCTTGGCACTGAGGAACTCATCTGGGACAATGTTATTCCTGCAAAGGAATTTGCTGAACTTGAGCTGTGCAGTGTTTGCAACACAGTCAAAGCAATCATTATTAGAATATATGGACCATAGCAAAAATATCACCTTTTTATCGATGAGGATTTGAATACTACGTGCTTAATGTCCATCCAGACCACAGGTTAATCAATGAAATTTGCACAAAATATCAGTGCTTGAACTTGAATGTCTGTTTGTGCATGGGCTGAGGAGGAGTTCCCATGGAAATACTGTGTGACTAAGTAATTAACAACTGTAGCATATTCTGTACTCACTGAAGAAGTAAAAGTTGCTCAGGAAGGCTAACACTTGGCATTTTCTCATGTTAATATTCATCACATTACAGTCTTAAAAATGTTCGACACGGTGTTTATTTGAAACGTTATAGAAAGTGAATGAACTCTGTATATTTCAATGCCCTGAAGAACACTTAATGAGAAATAAATGCCTTCTTTTTTCACCAGCTGAACATCTGAGCATCCTTTATAATGACAGTTATCCATTTGGATTTGAATGAAAATACACAGAAGTTGATACCACCATATAGCAGATACCCTTAAACCTTTCTTTGAATAGCATGGTTTGGTATGTCTGTTGGGTTTAGTACTGTTGTTTATAAATGTAATCCTGCCACACAGTCAGGAATCTTTTGAGAAAACAGGGACCTGCCAGATTTTAAGAGGCTTTTCATTTAGAATGATTTTGCTGCTTGCAATTTCTATATAATAGCAACCACTCATTCCTAAATTTTTTCATCAAAAATATGAGAGAGATAAATAAATTATAATGAAACTTTTCTTTCCTCTTTGCAGGTTTCTTTTACAATGTGTTCTGCTCAGGCCAGTGAATTTTATTTAACTGACCAGGTAAGTAAATATGCACAGTTACATTTTTATTTTTGTTTTCAGAAAAATGTTTTCCAGACATTTGACAACTAATTCTGAGAGGTTGGTGTCCTGAATTGTTGTAGAAAATTTGCAAAATCTGTCATAAATATGTTCAAAATGCTTTTGTTAGTTTGAAATTTAAAAAAAAAAAAGAACAAACCAGTTGAAATTTGAAGAGTTCTACCCTTTTCAATTAGAAAATTTTCCACATTTTCCAGATGTTTGTATTTTTATTCTTTCTTTCCTTCTTTTCTTTTATCTTTGTTTTCTCACATTTTACCTTGATATTTATGGACTTTTTTTGGTTTTTTCAAAGTCTTACAAGTAGAGCTCTTTTTTTTTTTCCCCTGTCAATTTCCATCTACCTACCAGTATTTCAGCATTGCAAACAAAACTGTCTGCTGAGAACTCTAGGGATGGTATTTTAACACCATGGGAATAGCAAAGCAATGCTGTAGTGACTGTTGGGAAGTAGAGATGGCATTTGGAAATTTATAAACATCATTTCTGAAATTAGCAAAATACAATTATAAAATGAATAAAATTGCAGCTTATGGTCTGGTTTGATTAGTACCAAAAAAACCAAGGTAAAGCACCAAATTACACTCTTACTGTGCCTAGGTTTGTAGGCTGGAGTATTTTATCTGTGGAAATTCAGTTTGGCTGGCTGCTGTTGTAGGTAGTTTGCAGAAAAAAACCCTTTTGGTCCATCTCTTTTATCATTAGGGGTTTCAACGAGGGAGTTGGGCAATATCATTTACATGCAGTGCAGCTTTAATGTTGCCTACACCAATTTGATAATTCTTTGATGCTTTTTATAGAGTGATGTGGACAAAATGAACTAAAGTTGCTATTTTGGATGGAATATTATGTTCACAAATACGGTTTGCCTTAGATTAAAATCTTTTGTGCATTTTGATAGGCTTCTCTTAGCCCTGGCTAGAATAACCAAATACAGCCAAAATAGTAAATAAGATCATGGTTTTCCTTTACAAGTCTTTCTCTTATTTCATGTTAAAGTGTTCCATAGCTCTAGCATTTTATCAGTACTGTTAATCTAACCTTTAATTTAGATAAACTGTTCTTTGATCATCTTATCATTCTAACTTCTTGACATTGGGTTTTTCTGTGGTGCTGCCAACACTTAGAAAGCTTTCTCAGTCTCGACTTACCAAGGAGAAATTTCTTCCCTCTGGATCTTCTCCTGAAAATTTCTTTCAGACCCATTTCTCCCAATACCTATTATTTCTTTTCAAAAAAATTGATGTCTGCTTCAGCTAGTGCTGCCTTTTGGGTTCCCCTAGTGTGATATTCCTGGGTTTTGTTTGCAAATTAGTCTGTAATCATCGTTGCCAGGAAGGCAGAAATCTTGGTTTAAAAACACCTGGTGATTTCAAATGTTGGTCTTGAGAACTTCTCAAAAGCATTTCATGTTAAAAGTTGGACAACTGATCAAAGAACAAATAATAAAAAAAAATATTCCCCCAACATCTCTGCCCTCTTTTTCTTGATCTTTCGCACGTCCAAATTAGTCATTTCTGCAGGATTCATTATTCTGCAGGCTTCAGTCTTTCTTTATGATATTTTATTCAAAACATTGCAAGATATAATTATTAACAGTAAATTAATCTATTAATAATATAATTTTAACAGGTCTAGCAAAAAGACGGCTGTTGATATTGCCTGACCTTTTTCTTCTTACATCAAGGCGTCTCCTGCAGACCTTGTCATGGTGTTTGCCTTACAGATATAAATTATAATCAAATTGTAATGCTTTGATTGATTCGGAATAATACTTGGTTTATTCATCAATATAAGATATCTGAGAAAACAAATCATTGTGTCTCAAATAGCTAACTTAATTTTTATACAGTCTGTTTCTTAAAATACCATTAATCATTTTTCTGAAAAAAATTCTATATATTTAGTAAGATTTCTCCAAATATGTCTTTGACAGGACAATTTTTAAAAATTATTTTAATTAAAAGAACAAAGTACAATTTATCATCAAAACTTTATTTTTTTGTGAATAAATTATTTTTTCCCACCTCTTCCCTGTACCTTCCATACTCTCTTACTTTAGCCACCACTCTCAAAGATTGCCTGGTATGTTTCTGGATAAATTATATCTGTCAGTCAGTGACTCTTTTTTCAAGAAAATAAGTCCAAAGGCAGAGATTAGATCCCCCAAAAAAGTTTCCTACAAACTGCACAAGCTCAACAAGTGTCCCATGGGAATCTCATGAGGTTTAACAGACCCAAGTCCAAGGTGCTGCACCTGGCTCGGGGCAACTCCCAGTACCAATCCAGGCTGGGGATGAAGAGATCCAGAGCAGCCCTGGGAGAAGGACTTGGGGCTGCTGCTGGGTGAGAGGCTGGACATGCCCCGGCCGTGTGCACTGGGAGCCCAGAACCCCTCGTGTGCTGGGCTGCACCCAAAGCCCCGTGGGCAGCAGGGCAGGGAGGGGATTCTGTCCCTCTGCCCTGCTCTGCTGAGACCCCACCTGCAGTGCTGCATCAGATCTGGGCTCCCAGCACAGCAAGGACAGGGAGCTGTTGGAGCCAGGCCAGAGGCACCAAGGTGATCAGAGGATGGAGCAGCTCTGCTGTGAGGAAAGGCTGGGAGAATTGGGATTGTTCAGCCTGGAGAAAAGAAGGCTTTGGGGTGACCTAATTGTGGCCTTCCAGTACCTGAAGGGAGCCCACAGGAAAGATGGAGAGAGACTATTTACAAGGGCCTGGAGTGACAGGGCAAGGGGGAATGGCTTCAAACTGAAAAGGACTAGGTTTAGATTAGATATTAGAAGGATTTTTTTTTTGCTGTGAGAGTTGTGAGGCACTGGCACAGGTTTCCCAGGGAAGCTGTGGATGCCCCATTCCCAGAAGTGTTCAAGGCCAGTTTGGATGCAGCTTTGAGCAACCTGGTTTAAGTGGAAGGTGTCCCTGCCCATGGCAGGGGAGTTGGAACAAGATGATCTTTAAGGTCCCTTTCAACCCAGGCCATCCTATGATTCTATGATTCTGTGAAAGGTTTGCTCTCCTTACTGGCTTCATTTGTGGCCTTCTTTGCCCTTAATGGGGATGGTTGTAGGCTTTACGAAGTAGAAAACATGAGCTATAATAGGTACTTCTGCTCCATGGGCATAATATGTCTTTGCATGAATTCTGTACATTTCCATGAATTAATTGTATCCCAGCTAATGAGCATGTCTGTGATGAAGTAACTGGCTTGGCTGAATATAGGTGATGATCAGCAGCTCAACATGGAGGGCAGTCTTTAATACTGGTATTAAAATGGAAGCTGATTTGGCACCTTTCGTATCTTTTTACCAACTTAGGATGTGAATCAAAGTATTTTAAAGATTATTCATGCTTTTGATGAGCCCCCTATTCTGTTGGCATTTGTGGGGTAGGATGCTCTGAGCCTGCACGACTGCCTGCTGACTGAGATATTGGGTTGGTGTTGCAATACTGTGCAAAAGCAGATTTTCCGTAGATAAGTGATCAACAACAATCCTTACAAGAGTTAACATTCCGGCAAAAGCTGTATTTTAAGGTGTACAAGACTACTGGTATTCTCAGAGGCTTTGAAAGCCTGCTAAAAGTATGGTTGTATTGTTATTATACAATTTTGGTTCACTACACAAATTATAAACCAGAAATTTTCTATATGGACATAGAAAATGCAACAGGAAAAGGCTTATTTTTAATTTTTTCATTTTAAATCTTCTGAACAACTGGTGACATCCTATATTTTGTTACAAGGAGTAAATTTGGGTTCTGTATGAAATAATAGAAGCTCTAAATAACTATCTTGAGGCAAAAAATCCTAGAAATGTGTTCCATAAGAGCTCTGGTAAGTGGCATGGCAATTCATTCAGAACTTTTCGTACTCCAACAGTGCCTCTTTGAAATGTTCAGAAGTTTTAGCAAGTTAGGATTATTGTAGCACATCAAGTTACTGGCAGATACAGAACAAACTATAAGGAACCGCCATTGGGAGTGAAAATTGGATTCACACTTTTCACACAGGGAATCTGGTTGCCAGTGTTACACTTGAACAAAAACACAGGATTCAGCTAATTACTCTCCACTCGGGTCTCTGCTACATAGGGAGATCTTTTCACAAACTATAAACGAAAAGATATACAAGCTGGAATTAAACAAATCAGTGGCTCTCTTTTAATTGAGCTTCAGTTAAACCTCCTTGGAAATACCTGGTCCTGGCTCTTTCAGAAACCCAGTTTCTGAAAGAGAAACCTGAGGCTCATATGGCTCATGTCTGCTTCAGAAACTGGGTTTCTGAAACAGGCATAAGCCATATGAGCCTCAGGTTTCATCTCATGTGGTGGTTTCCATATTGTTATTTTGAAGTCTTGTATGACATAAAACTGTGTGCTTGTTTCTGTGCACAGGCATGAGTTTCATACAGAATCAGTACATCAGAAAATCTTTTCAGTTTGCCCCTGAAAAACTAACAACCATAAGCAAAGCAAGAGTAGTTTTTTCACTGTCTAGGGCTTTGCATGTATTTGTACGCAGAATTCCGTGAATCTCTGGGTGAGTGCAAAAAGTCCTTTAAAAGGCAGTGTTGTTATTTTAAAAATACAATTTCATTCTTGTGCTAAAAATTTTGACTATTGAAAATAATTTAATTCACAGAAATTAAATTTTCAAAATGCCCAGCAGTAGGTAATTGCTCTTCTAGGCCCTTTGTTTCAACTGGCAACAAGAACATATGAATGTGTGCATTTTTTATAGAGGTTTAATTTGTTAGAAGGTCTATTTCTTTTTCAGCTTAGGTGCTCAAGAATATGAACTTTAGTACAAGTGATTATAAAAAGGTGTCTTATGGATTTTGCTTTTGTGGCATTTTGGTTTGCTAAGAGAGTGTTTCTCTTCAGTTTATATCAGTAATGGAAGACCCCAGAACTCACAATAACTTTACATATGTTTTTGTTTGTGGTACATTTATTTAACTAGTCCTAAATTCACCAGCACTTTCCCTTCTTGTGTAGCAATATCTGCTGGCCAGCTATGCTAAATCCTGGGGATGATTTGTACGGCAAATCTCTACAAGTTTTTCCTACAAATGAGTGAGTTTCTTCAGGGTGTTAGCACATATATCTGCCTTTTCCCAGCAGGAGCTTCTCACTAGAAATTGTCCCTCACTTTGATCACACGTTTGATGTGTGCTGAGTCAGATCCTGCACCCACACAATTAAAACCCAGCTCTAGTTCAGGTAGACCCAGACCCTCCTGTGCAGATCTCACCCTGGCAGGGAGAGGAGCCAACCCTGACGAGCAAAAGCAGTGTGTGCTTCAGTCCTTGGGAGAGAGCTGGTTAGGGAAGGGAAATCCAGCCTTCATTCCTAGATCAGGGCTGTTGTCCTGGCCCACTGTGTACACTTGAGAAGACAGGATCCAAACCCCTGTTTCCCTTCAGGTAGCTCTGCCACTTTCCTTTCTTAAAGGAAAATGAGATTATTTTGAGATCATTTGAAATTAATTTCAAGCCTTGGAACAATGGGTTCTAATGGGTGTGGAATACACAGTGTCGCTTTTTGAGCTATGCCTATACACCTGGGAAAGCCTACCCATAGAAGCTTAAGCTAACTAATCAATTAAAAGATTTTTAATATTGCTTATGCAAAGCTCCCATATAAAGTTGCTAGGATATGCCTAGATGGTCTCTACGCTTAGAGCTACATCCAGACAGAGCAAGCTCTTGTTTTCAGAAAAGACAGATTTTGACAGATCTTTGTACAAGCACAGGAGGCCATTTGCAGGGTCAGGCTCTCAGCAAACTTGGCAACTCTTTTTCTCCTGCCATCAATCTTGAAAAGTTTGATAATTTCATTAATGCTTCAGCAGTTGGGTGTGAGTATGAAAGAACTCCTCCTTTCAAGTTCTGTTTAACTTTGTAGCCTTAGTAGTTAGAGAGGATATTTTCAAAGACTCATTCTAGCTTCAGACTTTGAACAAGACTCAAAAATAAGTATTTTCTTTTTTTTTCGTGCCATTATCTATGTAATATTCTTACAATCATTACTACAAGGAGAAGGAAGCCTGAAAATATAATTTCATACCTTTTAAATAATTGTAAAGCAAGTATTTAAGGCAATTGCTTGTTATGCCTTTTTCCTTCATTCTACATTTTCTTTATTTCATAAGGAAGTGGCAAATGAAAAAATTATTGGTTACCTGAAGTGTTAAAAATATTTCAGCAGAAACATCTCATTGATTTCGTTCTGTAGATCTCCCAATTTACTTTTAGAAATTAGTCAGACAAGTGAGCATAGGATAGTGTTTGTGATTTTTTTCTCAAATATCTCCAGGCAGTAATATGTCAGAAGTTACAGGAGCTGAGAGCTGCAAGCCTCATCTTGGAACAGTAGAGATATAACTATTGTGGCTTTGGCATTTTCTCAAAATGAATAACTGGATGAGATATTAAATTGCCTCATTTTTACATCTTAAAAAACTGTCATATGTCCAAAGGCTTAGTTTTAAGTAGTTTTTCCTGGAACATTTAAGGGAAATTTCATCTAAATATACTAGTGGTATTATTTTGTAGTTTGAACTGGTATCTTCAGGATGCTATTTTTATTATTGCATCTTTTATGTCTGAAGTTTTTTTGCTTAATTCTATAATATATAGTAAAAATGAACACCTGTTCTACAATTTTTTCAACACTTTCATTTTTCTAACCCTCTCTAGGAATAGTTTTTACATGGTATTGACAACTTTGTTTTCTGATCTATTTGAGTGCAAGTTAGCAAATAATCAGGAAGAAAATTCTAGAAAGGTTGAGGAGGGGTGGCTTGATAAAAATGAGTTAATGTGTTTTCCAACATTTTTACAACTGCCCTGTTGGAAAGACCAACAGCTATAACAAATTAAAGTGAGATTATAGAGGTTTTTTCTGCCAATTTTCTTTTAAGATGTTAAAATGTCCTAAAGGTTTTGTATCCTATTAGATTACAATGGTTTTAAAACAGAACAAAAAGCTTTTTTAGCAGGCATATCTAATTCTTCTTAAATAGAAACTACACTGTGATGAAATTATGTTCTAAGGTATGTGCTTGCGTTACAAGGGGAAACATATGAAAGCCAGTGAATGGCAGATTTACAGGTCTAAATCTGCTCCCCATGTGTCACTCTGAAGGCCTAAGGTGGCAGGGACCTGCTGGAAACTGATGGTGCTCAAATTCATATTCATATGTGTGTCTTATCCTCCATGAGTCTCAGCGACTGTAATGTTCTCTTCATGCTTTTAAGAGTAAACAGAGTAGAAACCTTAAATACTGCAGGGTGTGGTTGCCTTTAATGGTGTGGCATGTAACACAAGAAAAACCATGGATTTGTAAGCCTGGGCTTACAGGATCTGTGGTACAATTCCTGCCTCCTACTGCAAATGGGTATCAAAATAAAGTCCAAAATGCCACCATCTAGAAGAAAAGACTTTGTTCAGATTGATGATGAGTCACATACGACTCTGGGGTTTTTTTTGTTTTTTTTTTGTCTTCTTCTATTGAACATTGAACTGTCTGGACACAATCCTGTGTCATGTGCTCTGGGATGACCCTGCTTGAGCAGAGAGACTGGATCAGATGACCCACTGGGGTCCCTTCTAACCTGACCCATTCTGTGAATAAAAAGCATAATATTTTTAAAACTGGAGGAAAAAAAATTACAGCCACATTTCACATGCATTTAATGATGTACTTCCTAGGGAAAAGTAGAGAGTGCAGGATGGAAGAGGTAAAAAATGTGCTCGGAACTATATAACACCAAGCACTAAGGGCATTTATGGATCATTGTGCTTTGCTTTATTGTTCTTCATCACTGATTTTTTTGTTTGGGGTTTTTAAACTTCCTGGTTGTATTTCTAAATTGTTCTGTACTTCTTTCTTTCTTGCCTCTTCTGCAGGTTGAAACAGACTTTGGAATTTGAGTACTTAGATAACAGGCATTTATCCTGAGGAAGAAGAGTAATTTAAGAAACAATATATTTGAGGAAGGGCAGAAGGTGGCTTGGAACAACCCTTCACATGGCAAGACATGGTTTCCTAGAACAGGATGTGTTTGAAGGCTTTCAGTTTTTCCCCAAAATCTTCATGCCTGTCTGGGTTGTCTTGCTTTTGAGCCACTTGTTAAATTGGAAATCCAAATGTCTGTGATAAAGAGATGCAAGTGTGCTAGACTGGGCCCATTGAATGTACAGATGCCAGACTTATTGGGAGTGACACTGTGAAATTAATATGTACACACTGCAATTTAAAGGATAATATTATGCAAATATTCCTAAGCATGACATGTTAAAAAGTAGTTACATTTTAGACACATCCATTAATATTTTCTCTTGAATATCAAGTACTTCCTCCCACCTGCCATCTCTTCCATGTTTTCACATGCTATGATGGTTAAATGTCATAAAGCTGTCATAACGCTGTGACTAGGCTTTTTGGTTAGTAGAATCTAGCACAATCTGCATTTATATTGTGCTCAGCACTTTGAAAACAGATTATACATTTCAAGCAGTACCAAAAGGACATATCTTTAATAACTATTTCTTCCTATGGGGCAGATTCTGAATTGCTTTTGCTGTTTCTAGCATACAGAACTACTGTTTTCCCCCTAAGCAGCATATGGATAAAAAAAAGGCTTAATGGCTTATTCTGAGTCTTGCTTGTAGTCCCACTTCAGACTTACATTTATGCATATGCTGGTGTCACTCACTTTGGAAAAGAAGTAGCAATTCTAAGTGCTCAGGGTTAGGCCATACCTCCCTACTCCCCACCCCAGTCAGTCTCACACAGACACTTCCAATTCATCTTTGTGACTGTGCTTAACACCTGGATTTAAATGCCACAATTCCACACTGCATGTAAGCAAGCAGATGAATTACCAAAGTCTGTAAACAATCACAGTTTTTGTATTGGTAGCATTTGAAAGTCAGTGTTTTATTTTTCTGGTCATGGCTGCCCGTTAAGAGCAGTGTACCTGGGCCCTGACCTACTAGGATTTCTTTCCCCGCATTTGTTAACCTATTTTTGTTGTGAATTACTGCAGAATATTGTTCATGTTCTGTTCACATGAACATTCTAGACTTCAATTCATGTGTATTATTTTAGACAATTACATGAAAGTAATTGTACTTTAAAAACAGCACATTAACATTGATTTGAATTAGAAAATCTACTGACAGTGAAGAAGTCTTACTTAAGTGGAGACTTAATAAATTAACCAATAGCCTTGGCTGTAAGCATGTAGTTGTAATGGCAATATTATGAAAACATCACCAGCAACATCATGGTCAGGTATATCAGGATTTGCAGTTTCAGCAGGATGAATATCCTCTTACACACTTAAAGTGATTGAATTTTATCTCTGAACTGAAAAAAATATATTATCTATAGAATTTTATTTTCTAATGTTTCTCTGTCTAAATTTGTTTAAAATGTACTGCTCACAAACCTGCTCATTCCTCTAGAAAAAAAAAAAAAGAGGTACACTGAAAAAGTATAGCTCTGAATAAAAACAAATAAAATTATTCTTTGCAAACATCTACAAAATATTTATTCAAGATTATTGAAAATATGTAAAAATTTAATAGGCTTATACATGTAGGATGTAGATAAAAGATTATTACTTATGTTTAAGCTTTATCATCTATTATCTTAATTCCAAAAAATTGAACTTTTTTTTATATATACATGTACTGAGATTTCTTGTTTTGTACTCCAATTAGAAAGTAAGAATCTTTAGGGAATGATATCAGGAGAAGTTAAAATGTGATAGAAATCTTGATCATTAAGTACACATCACACTCTGAAGTGAGGAAAGCAAAAAAGGAGGACGAAAACATTTAGATTTATATTCCAACAGGAAAAAAGAGGTAAACTGAAGTAAAAAGAGCAAATGGACAGGTCTACTCCAAATAAAACATTTTAACAATGAGAAATTATGACATACAGACAACATGGATTATGGAGCCATTTTTTCTTTGCACATAACTTTTTAGCAGTAACAAGGAGATTAATTACACCTGGTATTAGAATAAAGAGTAGGTATTTGTGTGGTTAAGTGTTTGAATGGAAACTAAATATTCCTAGAAGTTATTATCAATATAATAGACTTGATTATACAGAGGAAAAGAATTTCTGTTAACAATGCTGTAATTTAGAGAGTACGTCATAGGCATACTTCCAGATAATAAGTTCCCTCCAAGCACAGAAACCCAAATAGGGAGAGAAGATCAGAATGAACAACGATTTACTTTACTCCACATAGGTTTTTATACTGCTCTTATCATCATAATATCTGATACTCTCTGGTGGTGCATTACACTCTGGGATCAGCATTTGTTACTTAGCACTCTGCCATTGCAGAATGAGACCTGAAGGCTCGGGGGAAAGAGGAGTAGGAAAGATGTGAAAACTTGCTTAAATATGAACAAATTCTGCATGTGGCAGTACTGAATAAGAGGAAAGAGCAGTAATGAAAATGATATCTAATTGAGTGAGAGAAAACACATTGACATGGGCTGGCTAACGCGGCAAAGACTTTTGGAAGTTTAGGCCATCAAGAGGTTGATGTTTGATCCGTGAAGGTTGGTAGCTGTTTCAAGAGTAGCTCAGAAATGTCTGACAGATTGTTCGAAGGTATTACAACCTGCAGAAGATGCCAGGGTTTTCAACTCTTGGATTTTAATCAACTTCATATTTTCTTTGGAAAGGAACAAAGTTTCCAGAATATTGTATCTTTGTAGCTCTTCTGTGATATTTTTCTCAGGGCAGACAAAGTTTTGGAGACCCTTCCCTTTGGTAAATGCTCCTGTGTCCAGCAAAGATTATTGTACCTGGGAAACCTGTGATCTTGTGTTCTCACTAAGCGATGCTGGAGAGATACCAAGACAAACTACAGTCAGAATATCCTTAAAGAGATCTTTGTAGGGAGAATAAGGAAATACAATTAAGCCTAAAAAAA
>VZRN01005628.1:275387-313302 GCA_013397935.1 Dasyornis broadbenti | reverse complement strand
AAAAAAAAAAAAAGATAAAAAAGTTTTTGAAACACTGAGACAAACCAAACAAAACCGAAAACAAAAAACAAAAAACCAAAACCGAAACAAAAATAAACCAACAAACAACAAAACCAAAGAAAAACAAACAAAGAAACACAAAAAACCTGACAAAAATCAAACTGTGTTCAGTGCCCAGAATAAGAAAGAAGCTGAAAATATATATACAGTCAGGCTGACAGACCTCTGTAAATAATCAAACACAAGCTAGAAAACTATGGATTAAAAATATATTAAACAATTGAAGGAACTCTTTCTATCAAATATAAACTGAGATTTATGATATTTTAAAAAGCCCTACGTTCCTGGTGTATTTTTGTGTCAGTTTCTGGAGGAAGGTCCAAGAAATTTTTGTGTACAGTAATTGTTTAAATGAACAAAATTTCTGAATAATTTCTAAATACATATGTATTTAAAATACCCATGCACAGTATGTGTTAAAGAAATGCCCAACTAATTAAATTGATAATTCTCCATCAGTATCAGACTTCAAAATTTATTGATTAGTTAAATTTAATCCATGTCTAAATGCTTACAAACCTATTATTTGCAAAATGAATCTGAAGCATGTTGAGAACAGGATGTCCTTGCATTGTTTTTATTTTGTGTCACAGGTTATTTTGTAAATGTTGCAACTGTCTTTCTCATGGCCATTACAGAGTTCAGTTATGTCAAATATCAAATGGATGTTTCATTTTCAAATTTTCTTTAACCAGAAAGAACACAGCACCTGAAATACCAGTGTTCACCCTGCCATAGTTTCATTCAGAAAATAATGCATGCCTTGGATTTAGTCCCAGATATCATAACAAAAATTGTACTGGATTTTTACCTAAATCAGTTTATGAATACTCCTGTTTTCCCAAATCCTGAAAAGGCAAAGCTACATATTTTCCTAGTTGTAATATGCATTATTTACTGCTTTGAGATGACTTGAGATATTTGGAGGGTCAGAGAAGAGCAGTTTAACTCAGACTATAGGTGGAAAAGGCTTTCACATCTGGGCATGTTGTCAACAGACAGATGCATCTCTTGTTAAGCATCATATGTGAATAATACCTCTAGAAACCCAGAGTCTGACCTTACCTGAAACTGGAATGGTTTCTGCATAAATATTTTTGCAGACTTTATGATTTACATTGCACAATATGATATCATTTGTAGAATCTGCTTTCTCAACAACTCCAGCTTATCAATTACCTTTCCTCTCCAGAACTGAGTTTTCTTAGTTGCATTTCTTACAGTACTTGTGGGGACAATGCCAAAAGCAGAAAAAGGATTACTTATCTGTAAAGAGCTTTAATTTTTTTATAGCACCTACAAATCCATACTAGTCTCTCATGTGTCCAGAACCTAATTCCAAAGAGGACCTCATGAGAGACAGGATGTGAGAGAGGTGAAGTATTTATTCTGTCAAACACTGTCATCAAGAGAGTCACACATGTATTTCACTGCCAAGCAATATTTTCACAGGGGTTCTTTGACCACACGCGTGTCTGAGTGTACACACACACACTGCACTATCTACAGAGTAGCTCAGGATGGGCCAGACACCTGTACAGCAGAAGTCACTCTTGCCAAGTAACTTCCTAATATTCAAAGTAAGTGAGGGCTTGGTCACATCACATTCACTCAAAAAGTACTGATTTTTTTTGGAGGAGTTGCCAAAATAAAGGGAAATAGTTTATTATATACAAGGTTGCAACGCATAATTTGTCTCCCATAGGAAAAAGAAAAGAGGTTTTTCAGAATGAAAATCACAAAAATAGGTTAAGACAAAATAGTGCTGTGGTAGAAAGTCTTTTTTCATGAAAATGCTATTTCTTGTGATAAGTTGGGTTTACAAGTGCTTCGAGATTAGGATTTACATTATGAGTGAAAATGTATACAACTACTATATTAATTTTCTTTCTCATTATTAGGTACTTCCAGTTTGTTGCCAAATCCTTTGAGAGCAGAGCAGTACTTGGACTTGTTTGGATTGTTGGTGTATTGAGATAATGATGCTCTTCATTATGCATCCAGATACACAGTTATGTCCCGAACAAGAAAGATTGCTGATACTTTTGAAGACAGATAGTAATGGAGGAGGAAATTCAAGTAGACACTACTCATGTCAAAAGAAAAAATTTTGCCACATAGATAAGGAGGTAATTTATTAGGAGATCCTCCACATTCATGGGAGAAGCCATTTGACTAGTTATTTGAAACTTCTGCATGTTGTCAGTAGATAGCAGCATAAGATAATGATCTGAGGTAGACAATGACATGTTGATGGATATTTTGGTTCATCTTAATGTTATATGTTGCTGTTTAGATCATCTTGAAAGACCTCAATAAAGTATAGGGACTTCACTGCACTACTTCTTTGTTTACATAATTAAACACAGTATCTGTCTGCTGTAGGTGGCTTTGTCATCAAGGCTCCCATACTCAAGAAAGCTCTGCAGATTTACTCACAGTGGTATGGATGGTTCTTCTAATTTCAGTGAGCAGCCTAATTGTACAGATTAATGCAAGTGTAAGAGTTTACATGATTAAGGCCTAGAGACATTATACACAGACCCACTCCTCTCCCAGAGCATGGAAAGAAAAGGTTCATCATGGGGCGTGATGGATGAAGACAAGGTTTCTGCATGCTCTGTGCACAGCATGACATTCTATCAGGTTCATAGTTTTCAAATTGATATAGGATGTTGGCTTTCCTTGTGAAAGTTTATTTCTCTTGAATTAGGAAAAAAATTCTTTACTGTGGTGAGGCACTGTAACACGTTGAGAGAAGGTGTGGCTGCCCCATCCCTGGAAATGTTCAAGCCCATGTTGGATGCAGCTCTGAGCAATGTGGTCTTGCGGAAGGTGTCCCTGGTCATGGCAGGGGTTTGGAATGAGATGATATTTAAGGTCCCTTCCAACCCAAACCATTCTATGATTCTATGAATTCACCATCCCATTTCTGTTATTAATCTTCTGAGGACAGAATTAGATTATACTTGCAGAACTAAACTGCATTTTAACTAATGGGACTGTTGCCTACATGTTGCATTCTGCTTCTTTACCACTTGATAAAAGCTATCCAGAAATGCATTCCAGAAATCTGGTTGCTTGGTTTCATACTCTGCAGGCATTGGTTACCATAGTGCTTTAGAAAAATACCTTTTCAGGAGGCAGAAGCGTAATTGAATATAGTCCACTGGAATTGTGGTGAATGAACCATCTGTTAACAAATTGAAAGCACTGATTTATAAATTTAATGATTAGTAACCATAAATATCCTGCTACAGTCAGAAAAAAGTATAAAAAAGATGGCATGTCAGTAGGTCCAGAAGCATCCCTTTAGGCACCCTGCAGCTGCCAACCCTTTGAATATACCTTATGATTGCTGTGACTGCTATAAAGTGACTCTCTTCAGCAACCAAGTCTTTCTGGAAAGCAAACCAGACAGTTCCCTCCACCCAAACTGTAAACATTTCTGTAGATACTTATCTCGGAGCCACTGGAACAATCTTTGCCTCCCAGTTTTTAGACCAGGTATGCCTGGTACAGATCAAAAAGTGTTATATTCATACTGTATTCCTCTTGTCCAAATTTTACTTCACATATTTTTGTTGTACTAAAAAAATGCAAATTCTTGACTTTGATCCCAAAGACCTAGGTAATGTACAAGTTTAAAGTAAAAACCCTTTAATGTTCTTAAGTCCATGCAGTCTGTGTAAACTAGTGGTTCAGAATTCCAGGCAGAAGCTGAAAGAGGACTGAGAACTCTTGTCATAAATTGAACTAAGAAATAAAAATCTTCTACTTCTTACTAGGAAAGGAAAAAACATCATTTAGGGACATGACCCTTTCTGGTCCTCTGAAATCTTTGTGCTGGTCAGTCATCCAGTATTGAAAATTTCAAACCAATGACTAACATACTGTGCTGTCTGGTTTTGGTTAATGGCTCAGCATATTTTAGGTTCTTCAATAACAATTCCATGCTTATTTATAATATGTCACCCTTTGTCCAAGTCTGCAGCTTTGGCTTTTAAAGTCAGATGTGTTTTCAACTACACTGTGGCAATGTTGGCTATCATGAGGCTCCTGTCTCCATACCAAGAGGAAAATTTAGATATTAACATGAAATTCACAGTGTGTGTTTATATCTGGGGCAGCAGAAATATGTAACATCATGAAATTCAATGAGCTGTGGAGTCACAAGTTACATGAATTCATGTATCACTACTGAACCTGTGTTGCTGAATTAATTTATTAAGTATGTACACATAATTTTTGGTATTTATTTTTTTGTAGTTATTCAGGATTTTCTGAGTAAATGTTTTTAACTCATTGGTGAAATCAAAACCTGAGGACAATAATTCTTTCTTTTTAGGAAAAATTTAATTAGAAATCTTTTGTCCAGTATAGAACTTAATTCTGATAGAGAGGGATAATGACGAAGTAACCAAGGAAAGCTCATCCTAGTGCTGATTTGAATATCCTGTACGGGAAGATGTGAAAACTCGTGTGGAAAGAACTCTGATTGTACACAGGAATATTACCAAAATCTGTGAAACAAAAGCTAAAGAACTGCCCTGATGTGATTGCACAATGTGAATTTCACGTAGATAGTGTGGAACTGTAATGAGATAAAGAACTGTCCTATGAGGAAAGGCTGGCAGAATTCGGGTTGTTCAACCTGAAAAAGAGAAGGCTCTGGGGTGACCTAATTGTGGCCTTCCAGCACCTGAAGGGAACCTGCAAGAAAGATGGAGAGAGACTATTTACAAGGGCCTGGAGTGACAGGGCAAGGGGGAATGGCTTCAAACTGACAGAGAGTAGGTTTAGATCAGATATTAGAAAGACATTCTTCCCTGTGAGGGTGGTGAGGCACTGGCATAGGTTGCCCAGAGAATCTGTGTCTACCCCATCCCAGGAAGTGTTCAAGGCCAGGCTGGATGGGGCTTGGAGCAACCTGGTCTAGTGGAAGGTGTCCCTGCCCATGACAGGGGCTTGGAACAAGATCATCTTTGAGATCCCTTCCACCCCAAACCATTCTATGATTCTGTGATTTTGAGGAGGTATGCTATATTTTCCAAAAAGTAAGCTAATATAATTAGTGTATCTTTACTCAGATGTGAGTTTTCCATTATTCCTGGGGATTAACACTTCCAAACAACACAATATCTTCTCTGAGATGACACCCATCAGCCACAGTGTGCCTTTTTATTCGTTTGATTTTGCCAGAAAGTGCCAGTTCATTGAAAAGAAAGTTTCTTGTATTAACACAATTTCCTATTCAAAAAAGTAATTTTAAATGATACTGCCTAGATATTTTCAACAACCAAAGTTAATTTTAGTATTTCAAATAACTTTTCAGGCCTGTAAGCTATATTTAGTGTATAAATAGTTCCCCTGTCTACAAGTCAATAACCTGTAAATTATACATGTAGAGTGGAAGTAGGAGTTATGATCCAGAGTCCTCTCTTCCCTGCCTTTGATCACTCATAGCCTGCTCAATCTTACAAGAAGGCTCCGTGCCTTTGATCTTCTCTGTCTCCATCCCTGTGTTGTTCAGGTTATCTGGGGATGTTGATTATTTTGAAGTGTAGATTTTCCTCACAAAATTAAGTCAATTCAAAGTAAAATATGAAAATGTAGCCATTTGTACTAAAAGCACTGAAGAAGTCAAAATCTAGGATGAATATTTAAAACATTTTAATGTACAAAGTGTTAATTTCTTCAAAATAAAAGTGCTTTAAAAACTAGAGTTGAGGAATTGTAGTGTTTGGGGTGAGATTATTTTGCAGAATCAAGAATTCACAGTAGGGATACTGAAAAGTGCTATATTGAAAACTGTTCTAATAATTTTTACTTCAAAACTACTTGATCCTTTGGTCTGCTGAATCAAAACCACACCTTGCATTGACCTATAATGCACATGTTCTTTCTTTTCAGCTAAGAGTTATGACCTGACCAGGTTTTTTCAGGCTAATAGAACTCAACCTGCTGGGAATGTAACCCAGCAAAGTGCATGCACAGGTCCCGAATTTTTTGTAATTAAAATAAGAAAATGTGCGCGATATTTTTTGGACATATGTACATATATATCTACCTGCAAACATTCTGATGTTTTGGAAAGTACTGTCCAGAATTGTAGGAATATAAGGACCTAAAGATACATGTAATTTCCTTCCTGAAATTAGTTAAGTTTCAAAAATGCTTGTTTTCTCTTTTTGCCAATGACCTCTGCCATACTGAGGTGTAAGACTGTGTCATTTATAGCAGCCAGGGAATAAGTGACACACAGCTTATGTTCTACTTTTGGCTCAAGCCAGCCAAGCAAAATGCCCTCTTAAATAATACTTTTAAGGTATGAGCAGCCATGATTCATACATGTTCATACGGGAAAAGTGTGCAGTAAAAGCATATAAATTGTTTATCATAGATTGATGAATCAATGGTACAAGGAGTTCCCTTCTGGCACCCTTTATATTACCAGTCTCTATTCAGGTCAAGAATGAGTCCTAGGAAAAACAGGTGGCGCTGGAGGACCCTTGCTACATAACCTGCCAGGCAGTAGGGAGCAAGAAGTCGTCTGGGCTTTCCACTGAGTTCCATCTGTGCAATCCCAGGCCCCTGAGGATTTTCCCTTGTGAAGCTTGGGAGAGGGTTGTTGTTGTGATGGCATTCTCTAGGTGAGGGTGTGACCTCAATGAAGCACTGCTGCGGTTTTTCAAGGGGATCATTGGGATGGGAGTTACACTGGGACAGGTCTAGGCACAAAGCATGCTGCTAAATCAGGAATCAGTAAAAGTTTCTGGCTTCAGTTCTGGCTATACTTGTCCTTATTTTGAAGAGATGTTGGGAAAAGAAGCAGACACTGTTTTGTTTATCACAAGTAGAAGGCATGTACGGAATTATTTGTTGTTTACCCTCTTTGCTAGCTGATTCTCTGTGTGCACTGTCCTCCTACTCTAATGACCAGGAACTATAACAAGGTATCTTCAGATTTTAATTTTCAAAGGTAGTGGTCAAGTTGGTGCAAACTGTGTGGGTGCTATTTAGAAATTATCTAACTCAAGGTAGTACTTGTGATTCAGTGCAGTGTACTTAACAGTGAGCAATGTCAGGTATTCTGTGCTCAGTACAGTAATGTTATTTCTGAAAACAAGTTAATCTTCAGTTTCTTTGGCTCTAGAACTAGTGAAAACATTTAACTGCCATGTTACCTACGAATTTTGAAGAGTGATGTGCTAAAAGCTTTTAAATTTAGGGGAGAAAATGATGCTTCAGGTATTTTTCATCCACTGAATGGTGATGATAATGCTCAGTCATATTTGCACTTAGACCCAGAAGAGATAAACAAGGCAAAGAGTATGTGAGAAGTGTTATATCTATGACTGTATACACTCTCCCCAGTGAGGGGATTGAATGCTGTACCTCTTGCTGTGAACTTATTAAATGTTTCTGGAGTGACAGCAGTGAAATAAATGGGACCTGAAACAAGTAGGTTGAAGGAAATATCTGTAGCAAAGATCCTTCTAGAATCGGGTTTGGTTTGATAGAAAACCATGGCAATTTTACCTGTCTGAGTCACTGTGTTGCTTGTGGGGAAAGGGCCAGATCTCTTTGTGCCTGAATTATCACCTGTAAAACGCTAAGTTTTTCTAAGGTATGGGGAATAGCGATAGAGCCTGGCTTTTGCTTGGGCCTTGCTATGGATTCCTTTCCAAACCATCTCTCCTGCAGCCATCCTGTTTATTCTACCTCAACTGTGCTTCCCCATGAAGAAGAGAAGGTTGTCTCCTGTTGGCTCCTGGCACTTTCTTTATAGTGTGAAAGACTTCCTGAAAAAGGCTTATCTGAATTTTCAGTAGCAGTTGCAATCCATTTTATTTGTACTCTTTGCTATTTATGAATATCTGCACACTTAAGGGAAGAGTTAATCTTAAGAAATTCATGAACAAGGCTTTTCTTACATGAACAAGAGTATTGGATGTGCATTATTCAGTTTTCTATTGCTATGTATTTCTAAAGACTTAATCCAGTAGCAAAGCAGAAAGAAGGTGAAGATCAGGTACCCAGCCATACAGCCAAAGGCCAAAAGTAAAATAAGTTTCAGATAACACAGTGAAAAGTTTCAAGGAGAAGGAGTTTAAAACAAAATGGTTCATGGAAATTTCAGAAAGGGGAAAATTATGCTTAAATTTATGAGGAATGACATCTCTGGCTGTTAGCATAGAGCATCTTGCTTAAGTCTCTTAATTCGGTGCTGTTAACCTTAAGGCAGAAAAAACCAGAAGGCATAGTGCCATTTGGGGATAAAATTAAAGTAGCAAGCAGATGATAACTTTTAATTTGCATGCATTTTACAAATAATTTTTGTCACCTCTATATACTAGGACCTTTGAGAATGTGATCTGCAGAGCAAGACCATTTAGTTCTAAAGTGTTATGCTGTGCAATATAGTATGTTAAAGTTATCCAGAAATGTGCAGTATATCCAGGACTTGTATATCCTCTTCATTTTGTGTATTTTCAACTTTTAACTTATAGTTTTAAAGTTTTAAACTAGCTAGTTTTGTTTTCATATTCAAAAACAGCCATGTGAAAGAGCAGAGATTCCCTTCTTCCCTCTCCCTTCACACCAGCACTGTTGGCTGTGTTTCTTTCCCATTCTCTCTCCGATTTTCTGTCATATCTTGTGTGGGTTTCCATTGGCTAGGGAAGAATGATTTGTCCTTTACTATTGTTTTGCCTTTTAACAAGGTTAAAAGGTTGGGTGATGGTTGTTCTGTGGGAGCTGAGTACAGACATGAAAACTGTATTTGTCTGTGATCAGAAACCCTCAGCCCAGCCCAGGTTTCCTGTCCTCCTCGCCTTCCCCTTGCTGCCTTCTGAGTAGAGGAAGGATTAGTGCCCTTTTCTCCCTGGAGAAGTTGTTCCTGTGCAGCTTCCCTCCACCCAGCCTCCTTGCCTCCTCCAGCTGTGGATGAACAGGGCCAGGCACTCCCACAGACACATCCTTTCGGTTCCCTTGGTGTTGCCTATGTATTAGTTCATAGGGAAAGCACTCTGAGGTTCATCTACATCTCTAATTGTTGTCAGGCACATATGCAAGTGATATTTTAACAGTTTTTTAATGTCCTTAAATATTGGTAAAGTCAGTGCTCATTATTGAGGGCTAGCCACATGTTGAAGTGTTTTTCCACACATGGAAAATAAAAAAGACTGTAGGATGCTGTGCCTGTCATCCCTCAAAAGCTGCTGCTGATTTGCCCTGTTCAGCCTGTCTATTATTTGTAATTAGTGGCAAATACTCTTCTGAGATGTGAAAATCAGACTGTTCTCTTGTCCTTTTCACATATCACCACTGACAATAATAGTAGTAAATTTGAGCAGGATATTAATTCATTGTTGTTTACTTGAAGGTTTCTACTCAATTCTAATGAAACCTTTATTTTTCACTATGGTGCAAAATGCACCTGGGTATGTGGGTGGTTCCCTTGGAGATGTATTATGGCCTAAACATTTTTATGGTTAATGGTAAAATGTAAGGCAGGATGAACTGAACTTGAGTCCTAGGTGTCCTGTTTGAAAAAAAATGTCAAAATCTGGTTTGATTTTTACTCAAATCAATAAGAAAACTACTAAAATTATATAAGTGGAATCACAAAATTCAGTTCCTACATAGTTGTTCATTAAAGACCTTTGACTTTCTGAATTTTCTAAGCCTGGAGAAATTAATCTAGTTCTAAATAATCTGAAAGATATATTATTAAATCTCAAAGACCTTTACGGAAGGATGCCCTCATGAGTTGTTCTTATGGCTGAGGCATAATGATGTGCAGAGTGTGTTTGTGGTCCTTGGAGGTCAGTGTGATCCTTGCAGCCCAAGCCATGGGTCTTGTGGCAAGTAGCTGGATTCATAAGCAGCATTTCCACTTACTGGTAGCACCTACTCAGCCATCTTTATCTCACAGGGAAAAGAAAAGGGTCTCTGGATTCTAAACGATGCACATGGCATCACACTCTGCAAGACCATTTGAGAGAGCTTCCACCATGTCCCTGGATCAGAGGGCTTTCCTCCAGCTGCTGGCCCTTGGAAACCTCCAAAGCTGGAAAAGTGGAAAACTAAGCCATGGACTGATTTTCTGGGGCTGTAGGAAGTTTGTCTTCTGCCAGACAGCTCCCACCAGTTGAGCAGAGCGGGGCTGACCTCAGGTGCACTGGCTCAGCAGGTGGAGCAGGGTCATTTCCATCCCCTGACATTGTATCCAGCACCTCCTCCTGGCCCCTTACCCCTGCTGGCCCATAGTGGTTGTACCTTCTCCCCATTCTCTAGGTCCCACCAGCATTGCCGTTGTCATCTGTGGAGGCTGCCCCAAGATTTCTCCTCCTCCCAGTCACGCCTGCCCTCCCAGAAACCCGGGATGTGCCAGGAGCACAGCAGGGTGCAACCTGTGCTGCCAGGCAGCCACTTGCACTGTCCCCATTCCAGCTGGGGGTCAGGCCTGGGACCTCCCTTTGAGGGCTGCGCCACCCTCATAACATCTTCCTCTACTTCAAAGCCTCCATTCTCACACCTCCTTCCTTCAGTAATGAGACTTCAATTTCCTCCAGGTAAATAAAGTGAAACTGAAAAGAACTGTAAAAAAAAAACACAGAAGTAGCTGAGCTGGAGAGTTATTGCCCACATGTGTTTTCCTGTCCTTCTGCTGTGATTCCTAGCCTGTTGTCTCCTACTTTGTTTGCCCTTTCTTCCCAGATTTTAACTGTAAAGTCTCTAGCTCTGCTCTTCACAGGAGCATTTGGAAACATGCTAATGGGTAGAGACTCCTCCCATAACTCTGTTTTTATTAATAGGAGGATCAGAGAAATTGCCAGGTTTGTAACATCACTTTTTGCAGTAGCTATTAAGCTTCATGGTGTAGAAACAGTGAGCTCATTTGTTCACAACATAGAGCTCTGAGGTCAATTCTTCTGTATGAGGTTTTCAGGTGCTGGGAGAGCATGTGTTTGCTGCTCAGTAGGTTGCGTGGTATTTTCATTTGGAAGTGACATTTTACGTGACATTTTACTTCAGAACAATAGCTGGGCAAAATTGAAATTTCAGGTCTGTAGCAGAAAAGTAATGTCTATTACTTAGTCTATTTAGTAACTTGCATCGTTTATAAATTCTGCCTGATTGCATTTCTCTTCACAAAATCCAGTTTAAATGCGCTTTGAAGAAGGGAGAGTGCTGACTGGTTTCAAATGTGCTGGTTTGCAAACTTGCAGACCAGTTGTCCTACTCACTAGCAAAGATAAGAGAGCTCAGATGAAGGATTTTGTGCTGCTGGAAACACAAGCAGTTTTCTCAGGAGACTGCTTTGAGGGAGATTGCAGCAATATTGCTGCCCCACTGTTACTGTGGGTATTGCCATGTGCATGTATAATTTGTATTAGATAAAATCAGGAGGTAATAAAGACAGGTAAAAAGAAGGGGTGAGAGATATGGTGTGTAGGTTTTTTTTCCCTTTCTCTTTCTTATTTTTTGTAGGGAGGGAAAAATGTCCAGGGGATGCTACATTAACTTGGGGAGAAGCGAGTGCTGCTTTAAATCAGAAAACTTGCGTTATACCAAGTGCTTTATTTTGGGAACCATTTCAGTATGTTATGAAGGAAAGTTGCAGACTAGGCATGTTTACTAGACCTTTAATTGCTACATTTAGGAGAAAGGCGCTTTTTTTTTTTTTCTTCTACCCTTTCCCCTCCCCTTTTTAACGACAAGAAGCCAGAGTTTGCTGTGCAAATGAAGCGGGCTTTGCAAGAATCAGATTCACTTTGGACGACTCTTCACATTCCTCGTCATCATTACATTAGGCAGCACAATTCCATCTCTGGTTGATGGGCAGAAAAAGTGGGCAGCCTGCCAGGTAGACGTTTCCATGGCTCCCAGCCCCCAAAGGTGATGCGTTTTTCAGCTAATTCAATGAAGAGTGGGCTGAACTTTGGGTATAAACTAGACAATAGCTGCCTTCGCAGTATCAGCAGAATGGTTTATGGGAATGCACTCCACATTTGGCAGAGCATCATGTGACCTTACGGCTGAGATTTTGTGATGGTGCCAACGGAGACTTGGAAAGCGGTGCCCGTTCTGACTTTTTTCCTCTTTTCTTACATGGCTCAGAAAATGGTGGATCTTAATACTTGACTTTAGCCAGACTCAGCAAGCGATTGAGCTTTGAAGCACAACTTTGCCTTTATTCTGGCTTTTTTGGCACACCACCAGGAGGCTGTCCCTTTCACGCCTGATAAATTCTGCTTCTTATCTCCAGATAGAAAAAAGAAAGAAAGAAAATATAAGCAGAATAATTATACTTCATAACTGCATTTTAGAACTACGTTTTATTTTTTTGTTGGTGATGTGTACTTTAGAACAGCCCTCCTGAGTGTCTGAAGGATAAAAGTTGCTTTTTTTATTATTTTTCTGGGAGTTTTTTGTTGGTTTTTTTCCTTCCTCCCTCCGGTTTAATGAACAGGCGTTTGAACTGGGCAAACAGGGCGACAGCATTGAACATGAGATCATTGCAGCCTAGTGTAGCAAACTGGCACCCTGCCTTTTCACCCCTTTGCTCCGGCACATTTGTGCAATCCCCATTTATAAAACCGCGCAGGGGCGAGGTGAATTTTCTGGTCTCTCCCCACCTCTTGTCCTGGGCAGGCAGTTGCGGCAAGGATTGGTGCAGCTTTTGCGCAGTGCTTTGTGCCTGGAATTCCGAGAAGAGCGAGAGAGAGAAGACAGGCATCCTGGTCTTCTTCCGAGAAAGAACAGGAGCCCTAAGAAGAAGAAACAAATCTGAGTTTGTCCTACATACAAGAGTGCAGAAAAAAAAACGTGATTCTCCTGCTACCAAAAAAAAAAATCTGGCATGTTTCACTACAGAGGCATCAGGACGTGTTAGAGCTTCTTAAAACAGTGTAACAAAATGAGCATAAGAGATTGTTTCCGCTAGTAAAAAAAAAAAAAAAAAAGAAAAGAAAAAAGAAAGATGGAATTAATTTTTTGTTTATTTGCTTGGTTTTTTTTACTCTTGCTTACATAGCAGTATTTGGCACTGGGTGAAAACGTACCTTTCATATCAGGTATAGCTTCTGTTTCTTTTTTCCTCTTTTTCTTTTTTTTTTTTTTTTAAAGCCGTTTTAAACATGTTGTTTTGCAACTGAGTTCTTGTGTATTAATTTTAACATAGTCATCTCTTCACACTTTTTAAAACTAACTTTTTGGGGGTGTGTTTGATCTAATGCTGCTAAAAATAGAAAGTAAACAAAAAATTGAGGGTCTATAGGAATAAGTGGTTAGGCACATTTTGTCTTAGCTAAGCACTGGAGTTATGCAAAGACCTTACTGTTACATTTACTCAGTGAAAGCTTTGGTTATCTCTAAGAAAGTTGTGGGTATTTAGATCTGGTTGCTAAGGAAATGAAATTCTTTTTTTTATGGTGTGACTCATGCTTTCAGTTTCTAAAGAAGAGAAGTGTAAAAACCCCGTGTTAAGCTGCAGGAAAGGATCGCTCTTGTAGCCTGTATATTAAAGTTGTTACTGAGTTAATGCATATATGAGTTTCTTACAGTTTGTATCTAAATCCGCTACAAAGAAATCAGTGTGATAAGCACTGGAATAAAAGGCACATTATTGGGACATTCATGAAGCACGCCTGGTTTGCAGCCAGTAACAGTAACTATTTTAAGATATTTGGAAAAGCAGCACTTGTCCAGGAATAGCTGAAAACAGTATTTAAGATAACCATTCAGGATGTTTGTGATAAGTGCATGTACAGTTAAAGTAGGTTTTGAGCCATATGATGCTTTCGCACTGCCTTTTTCTTAAGGCATTTGTCTGTCTGTTGTAACATATTCGTAGGCAATTAGAAGGGTGTGTAACAAAATTCTTCTGACTGACAGATTTTGAAAAGCTTGGCCAAATCGGAGTTTTATGTAGTTTGGATTTCTTTTTTCCTTTTTAATATTTCCCTAGTCTTTTAAATTTGTGTTAAAAATACAGATATCTTCAGCTAGAAATTACTTTGAAATTACAGTGTCTCTTTCATCAGAAACTCTTACATTTGGGGTTTTTTTTCAAAATGTTCATGATATGTGTATGTCTAATAAAAAGCTTTATTAATATGACTTTACAAAATAGAATTGTTTTAACATGTTCTTCACCTTTTATGCATTACTGATTAGAGAGTAATTTCTAAAATTACATGCTAATTTTGCTACTTTATATTTTTGTTGTTCTGCAATGAACTCTGGGAAATTGCTGAATGGAGACCTTATATATATGACACATATACCTCCATATACCCATTTTGGACCAGAAAGTGTTTCTCAGATTTATGGTGATACTGCCCTCCCCAATAGTTTTGTTGGAATAGTTTTGTTTGTCATTCATACCTGAGCCTGTTGAGAAACCAAGATTTGCATTAGTGAAAATAACTTTTCAAATTTCTCTATCTGGTCAGACTAATCGCATTTTTTCCCCCCATAAATTTTGACAAATGTTTCTTAACGACTTCAGCCACTTAGTTTATCCCAGTATTTTTATGAAGTTCCATACCAAATTACCTCATTGTATTCACTACTTGATAAAAAGTACTCTCTTTTGTTAAGTTTGCTCATTCTCTTCTGAAATTCCTAATAGAAATCAAATATTTGTAGGTTGAAAAAAAGGCTAGAAAATAGTAAAAGAAAAAGTCCCTTTGCCAAATCGTGCGTGTTCACAGCATGTCTTCCCATGGCCCTGAGGAGGGGTGTCAGCAGTGTCGGGTTTATATCTTAAAAGCATAATTACTAATTTTGTGTATATTTCATGTTCAGAAAACACTTCACATATTTCAGATATTTCAGATATTTCAGATATTTCAAAATATTTCACTTTTTTGTTTTTTTATTTTAGTGAAAGAAAAATGAAACTGAAAAAGGAAAATGAAGAAGTTAATTGTAGCAGAATTCACCGAAGGTAATACAATGGTCTTAAATACTTTTTAAAATTTTTTTTGGTTATACAATAAAACTATTGGCAAGAAACATGAAACAGTTTAACTTTAAAAAGAAATATTTCCTTAAGGCTGCTTACAAATATAATTTCAGAGATGTGTATTAAACTTTTGTTCTCATTACTTTCTGTTGGGAATGTTGCAGTTTGTGTAACTGTAGCTGCATAAAGCTGTAGCTTTATACTGTAAATTTGCATGAAACTTAAGATTTAACTGAAGAATCAAAACATAATTTGTTCTTTGGTTATTCCTAGCAAATATATAGAAGGCATATATTTGATAATATATTCATATCACTAATGTATTTGTAGTACGTATATCTACTTGTTAGTATGTAACTATAATGCATTGTCCAATTATTTTTCAAATGTGGAATATATCTTCCATTCACAAAAAGAAAAAAGAAAGAAAAATGGAAAAATAATTTTATAACACTTATTACAATCATTTAGTAAGTTGTATATGCAGTCTGCATACTTATTTCTGATACTAGGAAAACTATTCTAGTTTGAAAGCTTGTCTCTACATATTCTCTTCAGAGTCAGCAGAAAGCAGTTATAAAAATATAATTCCTTCTGAATGCTGAAGTGTTTCATATAAATAGAAAGCAGGTTTAAAAGAGACTTTTCTAGAAAATAAATTGAAATGATTTTAAAATGGAAGAGGTTATGAACATGCTAGATTTAATCCACTAAATTAAAAAAGAAAAGGGAAGGAAAAGGTAATTCACTAATGCTCAGCTGTCATTACTGAATGAGAAATACATGTTGAAGTCTGCAAGAAAATGAAGCATTGCCCTGATGAAAAATCTTCACTATTGACAAACATTTATTCTCTTGAAAGGAGTTTTGCCCAACTAACAATGGCAGAATTAGGACTATGGTGGGAACTAGGGGGAGGAAGGCATTAAAATTTTATTCAGATACAGCTTTCAGTAACCTGCTCAAATCAAAAGACACCTTTCTATACCATCTGGTTTTAACATTATATCTGCATCTCATGGCTGTATTTTTCAAATGCCTTTGCAGTTATATTGTTGCAAGTTATTCTGATGAGTCAGGTGTTGTGCTTAAAGGTGCAGTGTTTATCAATGCTTTTGGTTAGAGTATGAAAGTTATAAATCTGTGCCTGTGTGTCACCCTTCTGAATTACTGGTTTTTGCCCCAAAGGAGCTGTTTTTGGTCTGTTGTGTAGGATACCCTGCATTCAGTGTGGGATATTTTTTATTGGATTGCTTGCTGGTCACAAGAAGGATGGAATTGTTGTAGGCATTAACCCTGAAATTTTGTGAGATTGCATTTCCACTTGCATTCCTATTACTAGGGAATCACATTGATGGTATGGTTAGTGAATAAAATATACAGATTAACTTCCTTGCTTTGATTAGTGACTGTTGTTTAATCAACAAGTTATTGTCAAGCAGTACTTAGCTGCGGTGTAACGTGAAGAGATAGCTACGCGGTTTTCACAATGTCGTATGGGAGCAGCACTCGACTGTGCCTCGTTGCCTCTTGGATTTGGTGGGGTGAATTTTATTTTGAGTTTTAGTACTTGATATGAGCTCAGACACAAAGGAAAACCTGTATTGTTCACTTCTATGTCATGTCCAGTTATTGACTCCAGTCAAGCACACTATAGTCAGATGCAAGCTGGGAGTTGAGAGTTCATCGGTAAGACAAAGAGTGCTCAAAAGGACATTAATTCCTGCTGAAGACAAAACAATTTTTTTGCTGTTAATCTGTAAAAAAAAAAAAAAAAAAAATTAAAAAAAAATTTCTTCCATTTTCAAAAAGAAACTAGTCGCAAATCTTTGGCTTGTTTCTTGCCTCCACCATTTATGCAGTTAAGCTTGGAGGACCCTGCTTTGCAATAGATGATAATGTGTTCACTCTTGAATACTCATTCTCACATCGCATCATATGTTTGTTTGTTTAAAGTCTTCTGCACTCCCTGTAAAAGGAAAATCCTAACCAGCGCTGCCAATTGGCATAAACCCGTAGATCCGATCTTGTGTTGAAACGCACTGCACAAGCTCGCTTCTATGGGTCTGTGTCAGTGTGGTGATCTGGCAAAACTTCATGCAGCACCCACTGCAGTGGTGTTTGACAACAAGCCCAAATGAATGTACAAAACCATGTACTTACTGATTTTGGAATGTTTCTCCTGTCCATTGCCTTCTCTTCTAAATTGATTAAGGGATTTGTTCTTTTATCGGTTGCTTTAAGCACCTTTGACTTAATATCTTATTAAAATTTAGTAGGAGTTATGAGGGAATTGTAGGGTTTCCAGTGAGGGAGTTTAGGGTATACAGTTTCCTGCCTTTATTAAATATGCCATTCCATGGTATTACACTCAAAAAGAAAGAAGATATTAATATTTTATTTTTATTGTAAAATAAGACCAAATACCCATTTCTTTCCAGAAATGTAGCTGGGCTTGCATCATTCCTATCAAATATGTATGTATATATATACGCATGCAACACACGTATATATCTTTATACATATGTAAACAGAAGTTCTGCCTCTGCAGTAGGAAAATCCATCTAAGAATATGCCTTTTTGTCTGAAAAGTGGGGAATAACTGCAGTTGAAAGCCTACCCCCATGGGAAATATGTAGGCCAGTGGCTGCTGTCACATTTCAAAGAAAGGCTGAAGAAATGAAGAAGACTTTATGGTCACCGTTGGAAGCTGTGTGCATCCGGGTTGAGGTAGTAGGTTGTATGGTTTAGAGTTACACCCTGGGAGTTAACTGTACAACCTTCTAGCTTTCCTTGGAGCACACTTGAGCCATCGAGGAATTCATCACCACTTTAATCTTTGATCAGGGAAAGTATGCAAAAAGGTATTGTTTCATGGCTGTACATAATGATCACTCTGAGGCTTTATGGATGTTGAAATAGTCTTAATGACTTGATTATTTCATTTCAATCCTGTTATGAACAATGCTGACATGTTGCCTTAATGGACTGTAACTATGTACTGCAGACACTTAAGGAAAAAATTATGATTATTTTAATTTCTTTAACAGGAAAGCTTTAAAAGTTATTTTGGTTTATAAACTCAGGAAAATACCAAGTATTTAATGCTTTGTTCGTTCTCAGGGAATAGCTTATTCTATACACTTGATTTCTATTGCTGGTGTTATATAGGTCTACATGGTTTTGAAAGGAAAAGAATGATTTTTTTTGTCCTTAAAATATTTTTCAGAAAATATTGCATGCTGCTGCTTGGATAGCAGTGGCAATGTCACAAGCTGATCCCAGCTTACCCTGGATTTATGATGTTCTTTCTTTCTGCCTGAACAACTCAGTGTTTCGAACACAAATGGCCCACCTGTTTTCCCACCTTCCTTGTGATTCACTCACTCAGCCCAGCCCCACTCTGGGGTCTCAGCACCTGTGTCCTTACACAGCATGTCAGGCTGAACCTGACCCACAATGCCCTTGTTTTTTTTGATCTCTGATTCATCCTTCTAACCCAGCAGGACTTGAAGAAGTCACACTCCCTGGGCGAATGGCTTCCAAAGCACTGGAAACTGCCACCAGTGTCAGGCCCCAGTACTGGGTGCCTCCACCCATGTGAGATGGGTGCCACAGAGAAAATTATCCCTCCTCAGTTCTGGTGTTCTCGATATGTCTGCATGCTTTTTTTTTTTTTTTTTTTTTTCTCCCTTCTTTTCTTTTTTTAAGGCAGTACCAGAATGAACCAAGGGAAAAAACCAAAATAACAAAACCAACAAAGCACAACAAAAAACCTATTCTTGATCACAGTCTAAATATGGAGACAAAGTTGGGCTTGTGGGGGTTTATGCCCCAAGTTGTGTGATCCCATTTCATTCTCGGTAGCAGTCTTCTTCATCCTGTCTGAAAAACAAAGATGTATACATCCCATGAGCAGGTATCCCAACAAAAAGAGGAAAAAAGAGCGAGTGTTTCCACTCGTAGAAACTCCTATGAAGCAAAAGAGAAAAGGACTGTGTCTGCAAATTCACTATGATTTTTTAAGTGAGGGCTACTTCTGGAAATGACCTCAAAGATGAGGCCTCCCCAGTGAGATGGAGCACACATTACTGCCAAAGTCAGAGCATCCAGACCAGTGATGCTCATTCCAAAACAATTGGGAAAAACTGATACTGTCTTTTTCCACATACTTTTTCATAGAAAGTGAAAAAGAGTATTATTTTCAACAATAATAATTTATCATTAAAGACAGCATTTGTTATCATTAAATAGTGATAATTTTGCTGGGAAGTTATTTAAGTTTGTTGATTTGAAGCAAAAGAGCAGAGCAGTGCCCCTGTGTTGCTGTGGTCAGCAAGAAAAGTTAAGAATGTTTATTTTAAGTGGATTTGAAGGTTGATTGTATTTTGGCTATTGTTTTCTTTCCATGTCTGTCTATTCAAAGAATCGCTTGCTTACAGGTCCCTATGTTTGGCTCCTATCTCAGCTTAAGGTTTACCTGAATTCTTTCCTAGATAAGGAATCACAGGAGGAGATGAAAATGGATTTAGTTTATCTTTTTAACAGCACTTGTTTTCAGTGATTAATGTTTGTGATAGGAAATTGATAAAGAGGATCTACATGGCTGGTGGATCCAGACTGAATTTTAAGCCTGTCTGAAAGTATATGGGACAGAGGAAAGATGAGGTTGAGTGAATTAGAATTACTCCAAGCTAACGGAAAATGCTTAAGGGAGCAGAGGCTGAGTGGGAGGATGGAGGGAAGACCTCCATCAGCCAATGAAGCCTAACAGGGGCAACTCACAATCTGAGTAAAAACTGCAATATCCTCTGTGGATTCAAAAGGACTCTGCTCACCAGTACGTTTTCTTTTGCTATTTTAATTTTTTTCTTTTGTAGTTTAAGTTCATTGGAAAGAAACATTGTAATTGCTGGTTTCTGCCAACAGAGCAACAGGTGTTCAATCCTTTTATACTAATTCTTCAATTAGTTGCAAAATAAGGGGAATTGTTTATACTAAGCTGAACTGAATAGAAATGACTGATGCAGAAAATGTGGGAATGTTTCATCTGTCCTTCAAAGGCATGATAAATTTGTAATTCTATCAGGCCTAGTTGCAGGTTGCTATGCAAATTTTCATTTCAGCACCACCAGCTTTAATGAATATACATTTTCTCTATATCCTTCTCTGTTCTATAATTTAGGGTTTTTGCCCTGTAATGTGCTATACATTGTTTTGGTAAGAGTTATCAAGTTACGAGCAAAAATGAATGAGACTGTGAGGTAATTTTGAAGCAGATTAAGGTAGAGAATGAAAAACAAAGGGGAAAAAAGCTCTATTGAGAACAGCTGGATGGAGTTAGTTCTTCTGTGATTTCATTTTAAAGTCATAAAACATATTGTCTGTTTTAGGTGAAGTCTGACACTTTTTACCTTTACAGTGTGGTTGGAATATTATTGTGTCTCATAGAGTCTGCATTACACTGCTGTAATGCTTCTGTAGGAAATAAATGCACTTTGTGGCATGGCTAAATGTGAATGGGTTCCAACCTAGGGCCCATCTGAGAGTGTTTGTTCCTGTAAGTAGGCCAGAATGTTGTCATTCTTGTGCCTTTACTTTGCTTCTTGCATTTGGGAGAAATCCCCATTAGGATATTTGGGGGAAATCTTGAGATACAATGGATCTGCAGGTCCCAGTGGTTCCTTTGGGAGACAGGTCCTCAGTGTTTCACAAGTTTGATCCTAAAGAAAAACTGCAGAGGCACTGACCTGCCCAGCACCCTTTTACTTGCCACAATTTCCTTGGTAAAGATTGTCTGATCCATGGTTAGCCCTGGTTCCCAACAGAGGAGTCAGCATGGCAAAAACCCACTGCAATGCCAGATCCTGCCTGTCTTAAGAGCTAAGGCACTTCAGAGAGCTGGGGAGAGTTTTTATTTCCTTCTGCAGCCCAACAGTGTCTCTGTCCAGAGGCACATCCAAAGAAAACAGAAAGGGACATTTCTGATTTAGCAACCATGATTTGGAATCACGGGGTGTTTTGGGTGCAGCCATTTTGAGACCTTTCCCTGTACCAAAGCTGCCAGTAATCCGGTTTACCAGAGGAGGTAAAGTAAGTTATTAGCATTTTTGTGCTGTTGAAATAGCACAGAGTAGTCAAAAATAGATGAGCAAACTTCTAGTTTTGTTATTCTACTCAGCAAAAGAAAATGCTAAGTTTCATTTGGTCTCATCCTTTGTTTAACTTAATTTTCTTCCAAAAGTTGAAGTTCTTCAGAGATTTTTAGGTAAAGAATGTGTTAAAATATTTTAAAAGAATCCCAGAAAAAGTTTCCCTTGCAAATATTTCCTTTAAACATGACAAACAGCCTTTAGTAATCTCCAAAACTTGCTTATTGAAACTCTTCAGCAAGAGACCTGGGATAGGTTGCTTTAACTGATAAAGCTGGAATAGAAGTGCACTTGAAATTTTTCAAATTTTTTGTATGTGGTTTCATGTGACATTCATTTATCTATTACGAGCAGCTTCTGGTATTTTTAATAAAACTAACATTAGATCTGACAGGCCCTGTTTAAATGCGGGTATTGCTTTTATAGCACAGTTAAATACAAGTTTGAAAAGCTAATGCTTTTGTAGTACACGGTAGAGAAGAATGAAATTGTTTCAGCTTTGTCCTTCACATAGTAAAAGTATTTATATCAAAGTGCTCTTTTTGGTAGAGTTTAATTTTGCATAAAGCTTCTGGATATTTCAGTTGTATTTCATTGTAAAATATATAATTTATGAAAATTTCAGACAAAATTTGTTGGTTTATTTTCCTCCACCTCTTCTTTCATGCCTCTTCTAGAAATAGTAAGATCAAACCTCACATTGATGAAGTCTTTTCAAGAATACTTACAAAATCTGAGTAAAAAGTGAAAGATCAGACCTCTTTTTTTTTTTTTTTTTTCCTAGAATGACATTCTCATGTTCAGGAAAGCCTGTCTCCTGTTCCTTGTCCTTTCTTTTACAAATGTATGTATGGTATTTGATCTTACAGCAAAATAGGCATGCATGCCTTTGCTCTAAATGGACTTTGTTGCACCTCCTTTAGAATAGAAAGATCTTTCCCCTAAACACTCATACGTGGAGGTTTTCTGGATAAAGTAGTTGTCTGGCAAAGATATGCACCAGCCATTGCACCAAGAGCCTCAGTGAAAGGACACAAACACAGAACAGCAGACTAATTTTCTAAGAGTCACAACAGCCGTGAGTACTGCTTTGCTTTCATGGTTGTGGGGAAAGGGAGTGGTGTACACTTTTATTTTCTTGCATGTGGTTAATATACATATATTATGCTTGTATTGTCTTTATCTGAATGTTATGAGTCACCTCAACTAAACTTTACATCCATGGTTGAGAGTGATTTATCTTGGTTAATCTATGGTTTATCTGGGAAGTGCAGCTCCCTTCCTTTTACTTTTGGTCTCCACACATTTTTCCACTGGTCCTTTTTTGATTCTTCATTTCCTCACATCATGAGAATCCTAGCAATTAATGTAGAACATTGCAGATATACTGGCAGTAGGAGTGGATTGGGAATGCCCTGATGGCTGGAGGGAAGAATGGGATTGTTGTCATGTTTATAAAGTTAGCAGAAACTGAAGTTTACTCAAAATCTGCATAAGCTCTTTCTGTCATGACTCTTCACCTTGGGACGGAGAATAAAGCTGCTTGGTACTATCAGTTTTGTAGGTCTGGCTTGAGACCATAGGCTTGAATTTGCTCAAACTGTGTGACTCTCATTTTCAAAGCCCCTGGACAATAAAAGCAGTCTAAGGCTCACTTTTCCCTGACAAACACACAGCTTTGTGGTTACTGCAATGTCAAAGCTGATTTGCATGTCTGAGGAAAGACGACTGTCAGTTGTATGTATCTTTATGTATGTTTGCTGTCGGGGATTTTTGCTTGGCACTACACTGAAATGAACAAAAGAACACAATCTCAAAATTCTCCATCTCATTCCATCACAATAAGTTTGCTGAGACAAATTTGTTCATTTACCATGTTAGGAAGAAACCATCAGATGGGAACTTGACCGTGACAACTTCACTGTTACTTGAAAGAACTTCTGGCTTTAGACCATGGATAGCATTTGGAGCATACTAAATCTATGCAAATGGTTTCCTGGAAAGTTACCCAAGAAAGGTATTCTGTCTGGACCTGGAAGTAGATTCCATGGTAGCCTGTGATCAGGAGAGATGGACACATGGCTTGAAAGTGCCTCTGGTATTCAAGTATGCTGGGCTGAGGATCATGGGCCGCTATTCTCTATCACAGCTCGTCCCACAAATCTTGCACTTTTAGAGAGTATTTCCATCTCCACTTCTTCAAAAGCCTAAGTGCACTTAGTTTGCACGACTGAAGGGAATTTATTCTGTAAATTCCTTGAACCCCTGATTTGCCTGTGTCAGCTGAGCCTTTTATTGGGAGGAGAATTTTTGGGGTGTAGAATATTTAATAAAGTACGATTGATACTATGTTGAATTAAGTTGTTTGAGCGCTGCTGCTGAGGCTGATGTCACTGTGTGAGGTCTTCTTTGTGAGCTGGGGAACACGGAGCAGTGGACCAATGTCGCTGTTCAGCTCTATGCTAAGTAATGCTCTTTGCTGCTTTGTCCAAACATTAACAACTTTTGATCCTTAGGCTAGCTTTTCCCAACAGTATGTGTTTTACCATATTTGTTTCTGATTCCTTCAGTTCTACTGCCCAAATATATATTTCTTGGTTGTGTATTGTAAAGAACCAAGCTCAGACCACCTAATTCATGTATTGCACTTGAGTCACATCACTGCCTGGATCGGAAGGCAGTGTCTGAAAATTCCCAGCCTCTGTTAAGGCCCACACACACTTGGAGATGAGACTGGAGGCTCGAGGTACCACAGCTGGCAGTTTGGGTACAGCCCTAGAGAGGTTCTTGCTTGAAAAAGTATTTTTGTCTTTAGATGGCATTTACTCAGGATGTGACTTGTGAAGTGCATGATTCCTGTGGTGATAAAGGCATTTTTGAGAGTCATTATTATTAAATATTGTAAAATCTATTGCTTGTCTGAAATGTTTATCTTCTGATACAGGAAGAATTTAGAGGTATTTTTATCATTATTTCAATTTTGAATTATAACTGTAACAGAATGGCTAAAATGTAAATTTTAGTGATGAATCTAAGAACCTAACTCAGTGTAACATTTTGAAGCAATCCTGGTTTTTTTTCCAAAATATCAGGGGCATTTAGGAGCCTGCATCCTGTTGATTTACAACATCTGGGCAAGTTTTAAAAGAGAAACCTCAGGTGCAAAGGCATTTTTACAGCTTTTTGACCCAATGACAGGATGTTAAATATATAAAGTGGTTGGAGTTGCCTCCAGGTTGTGCTTCTTTAAGTGAGACACTTAAACCTGGAGTGCCAATACATTCTTAGCCACTTTTATGAGATAATAGTTCCTTAATTTCTCTCCTCTGGCTGTTGTAAAGAAAGGCAGTATAAATAATGCAGTCAGAGAAAATATGTGCGGCTTACACACCTGATACTCCTATAGATGCTGCTGCCAGCCATGCAGGTGCTCCAAAGGGACATGGGACTCCTTTCCTCCCTTTGCCCTGCCCTGTGGGAGGAATTGTCTGCCGTGGGAGACAGTGTTGTCCCCAGCCTCCTGTTTTTAGGGCAATGTTGTCAGGGAAGGCTGCCAGGCATTCCTTCTTCTATCTTAGCACCAGCAGGCACTGTCCTACCAGGGACACCCGGGATCCCTTATGCTCTCTTGGGGTGGCTCTCACTGGCATGAGGCTGCTGCTACCCCGCCACAGACTGGGACAGGCAGTGCCAGAAGGAAGGAATTGAGTGTAGTGTTGAGTCAAGTTGGGGTTTTTTTGGCTGAAAAAGTGCAAGTGCTGGTCTGTGGAAGTAAACACGCAGTCTGCCTAATGAATGTACTATTTATTAGCTGTGTGAGCTGCTGGAAATACCAAAGCGGATAAGGCTGTGATTCAAGGCCACGGGGCTGGGCCCACACAGCTCCCTAAGCCACGAGCCAAGGACGTGGGAATCCTCACCAAGGGGCGACCCTGGAAGTCGGGAGCGAGTGTCAGGCTGTGCTCATCTCCAGGCAAGGAGAGGTTTGTGTTAAGGATCCTTCTCATACTCCTCATAGTGAGGAGTGGCTGTTGTTTGTTATTGCGTAATTTGATTTGACTCTAATTTAATGACAGTTTTTAGTAGGCAACATGATTTGCAAGGCTGATTTCCATTTTTATTGATTGGGCCTTTAATTTACTTGGACTTGCACTCAGAAGCTTCATCGGAGATTTAATGAAAGTCTGAAAAACCGGCTTGGTAAGGAATTTTTTGATGGAACTTGAACTCAAATGCTTCAATAACAAGTCAGTGAGGTGTAGTGTGAAAATATTTTAAGAAACAAAATTCTTAGTTAAACTTCACTTTTTAAATAATGGATTGGCAAATCCATTATTTAAAATCCACCTTTCTTGTGGATTTGCTTTTTACCCAAACTCTCACATTCAACATCTATTCAAAGGTAAATTAAAGATTTCCTTTTTAGAGTTTTGCATGATGGTCTTTTAAAGGGGTGATCTTGGAGGTTAAAGTTTCAAAACTTTTACTGAAAATAAATAACTTATAACTTCTGGAAACCTGTGATTTTATTCATTAGTAATGCAGAGCAAACATTGTAAAAGTAGCTGCAACCGTCTCCTAGTTATTTTCAAGCTGCAGATATTTTTCAAAGTAAAGATTGCAAAGCATAAAAAATAGATTCTCTGATTTTGAAGTCTATCAGTAATTTTATAAAGACAAGTTTTCTTTCTTTTTCATATTTGCAAATAATTATTCAGAAATTTTAGGAATGAATGCTCCAAACAGGGAGGAGCTAGGAAGAGGTTAATTAATGATACATTTTGTTACCTTTTCCAAAATCAAACTTTTGCACTTGAACTAAGGAATGAAGAAAGCAGCAAGAGACACAAAGTGTATCTCTGTGGGAGGAAGGAAGGAATAGGGAGAATGAATTATTATGTGATAAGGAGTATAAGAGGATGTAAGAGAAGGAAGGAAGTTGAAGCTGCAGTGGAGTAAGAGAGAGGCTACAAAGAATGGAACTGCAGTCGTTGTCCATTTGCACTTAGAGGGACTCTGAGCATGTAGGCAGAGGAGTTCAAGAAAGTGGAATAAACAAAGGAACATGAAAGATGTGGGGAAAGAACATGAGGATGTTGTAGCTTCGCATTGTTGTGCTTCATCCACCTTGGTGCATCTTGGTAACTGTGAAATATTAAAAGAAAGAATTATTTACAGTCAGAGCTTCATATTTGTAAAAAACCAGAACATTCCCTCCTGGGAATAAGTTTTTGTATTTTCTGGTCAATTCCTATTTCTTTTATAAGCAGAAAACCCCATTATAATAAATCATTTATAGGATAGTAACTCTAAAAAGTAGTAGTACACATTTCAGACATATTGAAACTATCTCAAAATTATCCCCCACTCTTGAGAATTAGGAACCCAAAAATTCAAATCTAAAGATAAACTGAAAATCCAGAGAGAGGGCACACGGATGGCCATGACTCTGAATAATACTGACGCAGGCAATGTATTTAATGGTGCTGGTTAATTCACTTTAGTCCGAGACAACAAACACTAAATGTGATTATATTATGGCCATATTATAACTGCACAGTGTCATCATAAGGGGGAATTAACTCATGTGTGTGCCCCTCCCTTGGCATCTGCTCAGTTTATTTGCGTGAATGAGAAATATAAAACTCTCAAAAGCCTGAATCAAAAAGAATAAGATAACCCCAGCTTTAACATGAACTGTAATTAATTTGCAGCCAGTTACCACAAAACTTAATTTAGGGAAATTCCTAGTTAGAATCAAGAATGTTAAACATTTGTGTGAATAAGAACAGTATGTGCAGTGGCGCTAGAAGTAGCAATATTTCTGATTCAAACCATGCAGTGAAGCGTTGTTGAGGTTACAGAACTTCTTTCCTTTTAAAATTATGAGAGAATGAAGTTATTGACTGCTGATCACTTCCAGACACAGAACAGTGGTCTATTGGTCCCTTTCAGAGTGTAATAGCGGTTCCACATGACACAAATTAATGAAATATCTCATTAATTCCCTAAATGTCACTAAACTGGTCAAGTCATTATAAGTTTCCATCTCCTTGAAGTAAATTTGGCTGCTTCCAATTTTTCAGTTCTATGAAAACATCTGCAGAATATGGAATCTGTTAAAACAGCAGGGTCTACATTGGGAGATAACAAGATCTTAACGTGAGCTTTTTCTGTGATGGAGATCAGGTTATTCAGCATCCAAAAGGAGCTTGAAGATCTACATTCAAGCTTGTTTTGAGGAGAATTTGTGCCTCTCTGTTCTATACATGAACACTAATTTCTCTAGCCAATAAATAGGAAAAAAAGTGAATATTTATGGTATGAGTTATAAAATAATATTATTATGTTTGTTCAAATTTGAGTTTTGCATTACAAGGTTATTTACTTGTTAAGTTAAATGACTAACCAGTAAAACACGCTTTTGCTATGGTTATGAAATGGTGATTTGTTCTGTGCCTTAATCTTCATATAAGGTATCCTCAAAACTTTTGTTTTAAACAAAAGTAGCATAAGACAAAGTGAAGTGAATCATATTCATAAGCAGTTTTGAGAGGGAAAATAAAAATAAATTTAAATATTGTCTTCTAAAGGAAAATCCTGATTTACCAGATAGTAATTTCTCATTAGAGAGAATTACAGTAATTTTACGATGTTTTTAATATTGCTTTAGAGGATTCTGCTAACTAGTCAGATCATCATCAGTTGTCTCTCTTCTTTCCATTTGATAGAAATATACTATAACAGTCAGGCCCCAATTTACTGTTGCTTTCTGTCAGTGCATTTTATACTCCGCATCTCTAACACAGCTTCCCAAATGTGATGCTACATTTTTAAGACCTGATAGTAAATTTCTCCCTGAGTGAAGTCTTGAATGAATATTTATTTCAGAACCAGTGATAATGCAAACAGGATCCGTGCATAAAGAGAAGTGTTCCTAATGTAAGTCTATAGTCCAATAAATATATAAGAAGTGAGGAAATACTGAGAAAGTAAAATTCTCTAAAATGTATTAAGTACATTGCTTTCATTCATGTAATTTTTCACTCACAGCTTTTCAAATGTGAGCAGATCCTCAATAACACCTTAAAATAAATAAAATCCTTGCTGAAGTATGTTGAAATATCCAAATAAATTCAGTCCCAGTCACTTTTATCAGTAGTGTCCATAGCATGGTATTGGAAATACTGGAAATGTAACTATCTTTGTTAAGAATAATAGCATTGAAAATACTTGTTCTAAAAATTGGTGTATGGCTTCAGAGCTGCAGAAGAACTTCAGAAGCTTTAAAGCTGTTTTAAACTTTTAATCTGTGGATTGAAGCAAATATGTATAAATGTATTTGACAAATACTTAGGAGTGTTCATTAATGAGAGCATTGAATTCTAATTCTGTGGAATGTAGGGAACAAGAATATTTCTTAATAAATAGATATAGAGGTTTTTTTGGGTTTTGGGTTGGTTTTTTTTTGGGGGGGGGAGGGGAGATTGGGGTTTTTTTCTTTGTTTTTTTTCCCCCACAACCTTGATCTCAAAGATTCGTTAAAGAATCTAATTTTTTTTCTTTCTTTTTTTTTTTTTTTTAAATGGTGATAGGAGATGTAACCTTAGTGTCATCCTTGTAACCTCTTGGTTACAAGGATGCAAATTAATGTAATTTATATTTTAGAATCTTCATGTTTCTTATGAATTTAAACCTATTTAATAAAAAACAATATGTTTATTGCAAGGTGAAATTTTCATTAATGTAGTTTCACTAGTTCATTACTTTATTAGTATAAAAGTTTCTTTATTTATTCTTACATAAGAACAAGGCAAATGATAAATGACTGAGGGATCATGGTGAATTCTTGTCCCATCTTCAGCTCTAAGAGCTTTTCTATAGACCTGGAGGTAGGATTCACCCAGCTATCAAGAAACAGTTGCATGCAGACAGACAACAGTTCTGTGCTACATGGAAATAGTTACTTGAAGAATAAAGAACATTACTGAAGAAAAGATTGAAGTACAGAAAGTGTAATAAAGAAGTCTTAACAATGTCAAGTTCTTTCAGGGACAAAATAATTGTTCAATTTAACTTTTAAAGAAAGTAAATGGAAAAAAAAAGTATTTACAAAAAAAACAACAGGCTGCCAAGAGAAATGGGCCTCATTGCTAGCAGTAGGACTAGCCAAGGGGAAAAAAGAAATGAATCATTAATGACCATCTATTAGACAAGGAAATTTATCCTACAATATTTGAATCAGTAATCCTAAAAGTCCTTGTACTTATGTGTTTTAGCATCTTCTGAATAACATAGACCAGGAAGTGTAAATATTAGTGTTCATTTGAAACTGCACAAAACCAGTTCAAAGTTATTCAACAGAAGAACATGAAGGAAAAGGGAATAAATATAAAAAGAAAAGCATCATGTAAATCATCTTTATAATTGTTCAATAGCTGATGTTTGCCGACTACTTGTCTGAACTGTTGCCTTTTTGCTAATCTATATACTTTGTGGGATGAAATCTACTCTCTAAAGGTAAGCCAGCTTTATACACAGCAGCTCAATGGCATCCACTTAAAAATATTGCTGTCATCTGTATATGGGGAAAAAGTAAATCTATTTACTACAAGGACTACAAGCCACAGCAGTTTGAAAAATTCAATCTATTCACAAATTTCAGTTAAATAAATGTGAGGCGCCTTAAAGTGATATACATCCATGAATAAGGCATTTCAATTACATTCGTCAAGTGTTAGGGAATAGTTAAAAAAACAGGGAAATACACAATCTTTCAGAAGTCTCTCCTCTTCCATGGTAACCTCACTGAGGTCCTTAAGGGCATTTGTAGTCAGGAAAACATTCAGATTTGCTTTGAAAGCAAAGGTCCTTGCGATTTTCTCCATTTATATCCCTCTATGTAATAGTTTTCCACAGACCGCCTCTAACAAACAGGATGTACCTAGGAGTCTGACATCCTTTTGTGACATGATACCCAAGGTGAAAAGCAGGAGCTCTGGACAATTTAACAGTTTGTCCAAGTTCATGCTAGATGCCATTGTCAGCACTGGGATCAAGGGACGAGGCTGCTAATTTGCCAAAATGATGACTAGTCCAAAATACATATTTATGGAAGTTTTTTCTCGCAGTACGTTAGAGGCCTAGCCCCTGTGTTCTAAGTTAAAAAACACCATCTCACAGTTTGAAGGCTGTGTATCACATTGGAATGTGTTTTCTCTATCAGTGTGATGTTTTCACATTGTGTTTTATAATGTAATAATTACACAGCTTGCCCCACAGTTCTTCTTGAAATTAATGCATCCCTTGCATTTAATAGCACACATTTAATAAAACTATTTCATTGTCATAAATATTAAAAGCTACATAATATATGCACATATAAAGACTGTAGTAATGAAGGTGTTTAAAATAAACAACACAGATTGAAATTCAAGTGCTGAAGCTCAGTGGATCCTGAAAGTAAAAGCGGCTGTACAAATAAAACTGAAATTGCCTTTGTTGATCTTCATTGTCTAAGAGGAGAGGAATATGGCATATGAACAAGGAGGGCGAACAGCGATGAGAAGTTTAAACTTTTTACTTTAAATAATCTGCAGCATTGACTTCCCATTAAGGAAGGTGAAGAAATGTCCTTGCCAACAGCATTTAAGTTCACCTGTTCTGTAGCCTCTGTGCCCTGGCCTTTTTTCTATGAAAGAACCACTAGAGCTGCCAGATATGACCCCTAAGAGTTCCAGGTCCATCTAGAGGAGAACTCTGCTGTGGCGGGAACCAAGGAAATGGCCATTAAGTTGTTTTCCAGAAAAAGCCTGAGGTTGCAGGAGCTCTGAGTGTGCCAGGTACCACTGGACAAACCCCAGCCATCACTACTGGAGCTCATAGGGAACTGAGCATTCCCTGCTCAGACCTAGGCAGACTCAAAGAAAAAACGGAATTATGTGAGGAGATGCAGAGCAGCCCAGGATAAAGAAGGCCCAAAATTGGATTAAATCTATTTTACTTTCACTTGCCACAAGGTGTGAACTGTATGTTCTGCACCTTAGGAAAAAGTCTAAAGTATTTACGTGAGCATTGTTCTCTTAACTCTGTAAAGAATGTGGCAAAAAACCCTATGTAATCTCAAATTGCAATATTCAGATAAGAATTTCAAGAATCCCACAGCTGTGGGAGCAATGTTTGACACTTGAGTGGGAAAGGGTTTAGCTGTAAAATTCTCAGTTCAAGATTATACAAGTAGAAGTTCAGAAAGGTTAAGATCAAAAAGGTGCCTAGGACTGCAGATTTTTATTCTGATTGGAGTGGCTTTGCTTGTTGGATGTGGGTCCTAATGTAATTGAAAGGTCTCAATCTCTCTGGTCTGCAAAAGTGAGAATATCTTTCACTTCTTGCATTAAAGAAATTTACTTTTTGGAATAATGTGGTAAATTACATAAACATTTCTTATATATATGTGGCGATGTTTTAGTTTCTCTATTGACAAACCGAAGAGTAAAGATTTTTCACTACTGAAGAAGTGAATAGTACTGTGACAAGTTTTCAGAAAACTGTTCCAGAGTAATCTAGTGAAGTACTCTTCTGCACAATAGGAAGAAATAGAGACTGGGAATTAGAGGAGGTTCTATTTAGAGTAAGATGTTGAAATGCTAATATAGTTATCAGGTCTTTCTTTTCAAAATAAATTAATTCCTCACTATTCTATTAGCTCTTTTATTTGTGTATTTTCTTCTTTCAACCAATTATTGAAAAAGAAGGGAAAAATGAATCAGTCGACATAATATTTGGACTTCAAAAATTTTCTCCGCAGGAGCAGATGTTAAGGAAGCTAAGTAGTCACTGGGGGAGAGGAAAATCCTCATCATGGGGTGAAAATGCTGGATGACAAAGTTTAGAGTAAAAATATATAGTTGTCCTCCTCTGTGATTGAAAGGTTAGAGTGGGCTGCTCCACTGCTTCATGTTATGATGTTATAATACATGGAAATAATGGAGATGGCAGCATCTGCAAATGTCACAATTAACTGGGTTACTCAAATCCAAAACATGCTATGTGGGGAACTTCAAAAGGGAACTCTGAGATCTACAGCAGTGGATGACACAACGTCAAACAAAATTCAACAGTATGAAAGTTAGCGGGCATTGGAAGCAGTAATTTGAACTATTTATGACCTCTCTTGGGTTCTAAATTAATTTAGAAATACCAGAAAAGAGAGATCAAGTCATTGTGGACAACTCAACAAAACCTGTGATCTCTGTTAAGGCTTCAGGAGCTTTTCCCCTCCCATTATAAATTCTCCAGATGAAAGAATCCCCTCACCACAAAACAGGAATCAATGGCAACAAGATCCTGTCTGAGCAATAAACTACATCCAGTACAACTGATAGCATATAATGCAGCCTCATCTCTTATTCTGACTGCTGTAGAGAAGAAATGAGCAATAAGAGTAAGAAAACAACCTATTTCTTCATAAATGTGTTGTGCCTCTTTCTAACAGAGAACAAGCAAAGATTTGGCAAAAGTGAGGAAACACAAATTTTACATATGCAGAAATAATACATTTTTTTCATTAAGTAAGTAGCAAAACACTAGTCAAAGCAAGAAGGTTCCAAACTTGTAGGTGCTTACATTTGGAAAGGCAATTTAGATGTGTAAAGCCAAACTGAGATAAAAGTGTTTGTAGTATCAACCGTGACAGGGTGCTGAGTATCCCATAGAGGCTCTTCTTCTTTCTCAGAATTCCAGAGAGGGGAGGTGTCAGTGAAGGTCTTAATTGAGCCCTTCTGTCCTGCTGTTCCCTCTATGGCACAAGATTTACCCTGTCTTTGCCACTGTTGAAAGAACCGAGGGATTTCTGTGGACAGTCTTTGTTCCTTGGTTATATTTTAGTTATTACTTAGCACAGCTAAGGTTTAGAGAGTTACACATGTAATTAGCCAGACTGCATCCTCTGCATCTGCTGGGCACATGCTCCATGAGTCTCCTTCCAGTCCAAAGGTAAGGTTAATGGTAATTCTCATATGCTGTAAAAAATTAACTACACACTTGTACAGGAGCTGTGCCAGTGTTCCCATGGACAGTCACACAACCACAGCAGAGATCTTTACACAATGTACTTCCAAGTAGAACACATGGGAGGAGAAGAAGAAAAAAGTAAAATGAGCATTTTTTTTTTTTAGCATTATGTACAAAACTGATTAAAATAGATTTCAAGGAGAAAAGTTCATTATGCAGTTGCTCAAATGAGTGTGCTTTTAAAAATATTTGGGAAAGAGTGGATTTGTAGAAATCCATTAAAAGGTGTTCATTAAGGTGGCCATGATTCATGCCACTGATGGAACTTCTGGTGCAAAGGATTTCATAAGGCCAGGAGGTAGGAGGTCGGATGCTGCCCAGGGAAGTGGTTGAGTTACTATTCCTGGAGTTATTTACAATATGTGGAGATGTGGCACTGAGGGAAATGGTTTAATGGTGAACTTAGGCAGTGCTGGGTTAACAGTTGGACCTCGTGATCTTAAAGATCTTTTCCAACCTAAATTATTCTCTGATGTTATGATTCTATCCTCTTTTTTTAGATTGGTTTGAACTCCATGTGAGTTGAACATGCTGGCAGATATCTGTCGTTCAGCATAAAGAAAAGGTCCAGATTTTACCCGTGGTTACATTGCTGTCTCACCTTTTGCCAGGTTGTTCCATGTCACAATTGTAAAAAAGAACCTCAGGAAAACCCCAAACCAAAGAAATTAATTGAAGTCTTTTAATAGTTACTCTTGACTCCAAGGCAAATCCATGCACCACTCTATTCTTTGTCTTTGCTTTTTCTTGGGAGTTTTGTCTTGTCCTATGTTCTTTCATATACTTGAAAACTCCTCTAAATTACTAAATATTTTTCAATATCAAAAGGTTTTCACCATTGTTTTGTCATTGGCTAGTCCTCTTAATCTGTAATTACTTCCTGTTCTCTTCTACAGTTTACAATATTTCCATATCCTCATAAAAACATCAATTCCCTGGAAGGGCAGGTTGCAGAATTCTCACTGTGGTGTTGCTGTTGTGGTCTCCTCTCAGATCCTATCAAGGTAGATGAAACCTTGAACTGCTGCCATGCTCTGAGGTGCCTCCTCTCTGTTGATCCTCACCACTGATGTCACTCTTTGACTTCCTCATTTTTGTATGAAAGCCCTAAGAACTCAAACTGAAAATGATCCATTATATGGACTAATCTTTCACTGAGCCAATGAAAGATTAGTCCATATTCATGTTTGCTGTAAGCTAGTTTTGTTCACGTTAGCCATTATCTTGAAATAGTGTTTCACTGTGAAAAACAATTCCTTCTAACACAAATAGAAATTCTTATTTCTACCTCACTTCTACATATGACTCTTTATGGAAAAACTCGGCACTTTTTCTATGGAGGTATTGCCCAAAAAGTACTTGTAGGCTGTTGTGCAAGTGCTTAAAATATTCACCTCTCTTGACAGTTCTTCTCCAGACTATGTTGGCCTAATCACAATTTTTTTTTTTTTTTTTCCCCCTGCAATCTCTCCACATGATCAAAGTGTTTCTGATAACAGAATGCCCAGAATGGGATGAGCTAATGAAAATTTGGTTGCCTGGTACGTCTCATTTTAGGCTAATTTTGGCTATACACCAGTAGCAACAGTAAATCAGAAAATATTCTCCTACACTTTGTTTACATATAGGTTACATCAGTGGAGAAAATTCATATAGGAAAAATGTGTAGTGCAAGCTTTCTCTTCAATGCCAGTTTGGGTAAATCCTGACTGCAGTCCTGAAGCAGAGGAGTCAGTAGACCTTAATGAATTACATGACTGGGTTTATATGGAAAAACCCTTCCCTTGAGACCCCTTTGCTTGAGATCCCTTTACTTGATTTATTTTGAAGTGAAAGGGTGCTCTGTGAAAGAAATGTTATTGTTCCCTCAAGTCTATTTTAACCCTTTAGGTAATAAGCTGAAATGTTACATAGATTCTGTGGATTTCACTCCCACAACAAACAGCATCATATTTGAAATCTTACAAATCAAAAGAAAATTCCTGTATTCAGATTAGGCAATGAGTCAAATAAATTTTGCCTGGTAAGAGCAGAATACAACCTAGAGGAACTTAGAGTGAGAGGATTCCAGGGTACTCAATCACTAATAATCATACCAAAAGTCCAAATGAATGAATGTGGAGTGTCATTTGATACTGTTTTGTTTGGGTTGTTTGTTTTTTTCCCTTCAAATAGATGTTGGTTTTAAAGGAATGCAAGATACTGTATTTTTTGTTTTTCAAAAAATGATTTAAAAATTTTAATAAATTAGATTAATAATGAACAGAATATTTTTAGTGCTTCTTTACCCAAACAATCTGGGAATACAAGAGTATGAGTCCTAGGACAGTTTGAGAAGCAATTTTCCCTGTGAATAAGGGGAAACTGTGTGCTGATGTGGTATGGCTTGCTGCACATTTATTGAGGTATGAATGCCTGGTATTTAAAACTAAAAGATGCTGCTATGAGTTCACTAGCTAAAATAGTGACAGGAGTGCAGAAGACAATTTTAAGCAACTGAAATCCATAAGAATTGATGGCGAGGTAGAGGTTATAAACCTGTGTTCATGTATTGTTTGTCTCATGCTTTCTGATGCTCCTCACTGCATAATGAAAATGACTTGCTGAATTCTAAGAATGAAGCAAGTGTAAAGGCAGTGTTTGACAGGCTGAAAAAATGCTCTCCTTCAACTTGCTGTTAAAGAGCTCTGATATCATCAAGGCTTAAGAGGACCATTTTTCTAAGGAAAAGGATCATGTGGCACTTCTCTGGTAGGTGGATTTAGGAGAGCAGCCTGCCACTTCTGCATTGCATTGAACCACTTCATAAATCCGGGGACTTGGACATTTGGCCAGATCACAGGTTTTTGTTTTCAGCCCAGGAGGACTGCAGTTATCTAACTAAAATACACAGAAAATTTTGGCAATTAATTTTTCAAATAACTATTCTTATGGTGCCTGTACCCTGTCTAGAGGTATAGTGTTTCTGTCTAATAAAGGACACACTACTAGAACTCAGACTATAAGACTCTCAGTTGTTGGCTTAAGGCTTTATGAAGAACTTTTATGCCTCAGCAGTGTAATATAGTAGTATATTTACTTAGCTCCTGTACATTTTATTAGTGGAGTATCTCTCTTTAAACTTGTTGTTGTATATTTGATGACATGTAGCTTTTACCTATGTTTATCAGACTCACTTAGAGACACTATCTTCAAAATGACTTTCTGAACTTTCCAGATGTAGTTGAAATATGTGATCTTGTCATTAGGAGTTTATTTATGGCTTTTCCTTCTTTGCAAATCTCCCAAGATGGAGTCCAAAGGATCCCTGGATAGAAAGAAAAAAACCCAAAAGTAATTATTAAAAATCATTTCTGCTGGTGAACTGCTGTTGTTGGGTTTTGTTGGCTTTGCTTCTTTGTCATCTGGGTACATGCACTCAGCAGAGTCCAGGGTCGGTCTGTATGAAGCAGCTCACGTTTTGCTACCAACAGATTCCTTGCACCAGAGAGCTGATGTTCAAAGGCAGCGCAGTTACCACTGCTCATGTTGAACAGAGTGTGGAATTTGACCTTTATGAAAGAATTGCAAAGAGGCTTTGAAATCACTGTAATGATATCCATGGAAAACAGAGTGGAGCTGGGAGCAGGGAAGCTTTAGCAAGTTTCAGAGAACAGCATGTTATCGCCCCTCCCTGTCCTATGTACCCTCTGCCACCCTTCAGTTCCTGAAAAGATGTAACTACAAAATTCTGTGATATTTCACTTTTCCCACTTGGAGTCTCTCTTAATACTATACAAACCTGTTCCTTTTCCTTATAGTCACCTCACAGTCCTTTGTTAGAAGGATCATCTGTGCTTGTCTGATTCAAAGGAAGACCTTTGGCATCTATTTATATGCAGTGTTGGAGACAGGATGCTGAGCAAGAAGGCTCTTGGATTTAACCCATTATGACCATTTTTATGCTACATAAGGGAGAGTTACATTCCTGCTATTGCTGGTTATCCTACAGGCATCTCTCCTCCTAGCATGGGAGCCTGTGTTTTCAATGTGTAGTACAGCTTTCTGCTTGTCATGGAGAAAACTGGTGTATTAAAAAGGATTTCCTCAATGTCCTTGTATTGCTGTCCTAAACCGCAGTTTTGGACCCTGGGAAGGCAAGACTTCGTACAGACAGATTTCACACAGGGAACTGTGCCTTTCAAGGTGCCATTGCAACCTAATAATCAAAAATGCAGAAAAGATACCTGTATTCTCTGAGGCCTACATCTCCCTGGGACTCTCCTTGGGCATCCAAGGCCATATTCTCTTGAGGATATGCAAATTAAGTGCTTTGAGCCAACATTGTACATCAAATTTACTTTATTAAAAAAGAAGCTATCTTTTGGGGTATTTTAATGGTAAATGAGTGTGGACTTGGGATGTTTATTTTCTCTCTGTGCAATAACTCTTAAAGCTGTCTGGTTGTACATGTTGCTGGTCTCTTCCAGCCAGCTGGTGGGTTCCCAAGGAGAGTCTGCCACACGCTCGCGTCACATGGAATCCCCATGCATTTGCAAATGCTGTGATCCCTGGAGAGGCATGGTCCTTTGGGGGCTGAAACGCTCAGTCATTGCGTTGAGATGTTCTGCTTAGGAATTCAGGGCACAATGTAAACCTAGCTGTGGATCGT